>BMAV01011861.1:0-41920 GCA_019973955.1 Trichonephila inaurata madagascariensis | reverse complement strand
CAAAAAAAAAAAAA
This sequence comes from Trichonephila inaurata madagascariensis, assembly GCA_019973955.1. Taxonomy (NCBI): domain Eukaryota; kingdom Metazoa; phylum Arthropoda; class Arachnida; order Araneae; family Nephilidae; genus Trichonephila; species Trichonephila inaurata. The sequence continues at coordinate 41,906 of BMAV01011861.1, read as the reverse complement.
CTATTTAAATACAATATTTCGGCAAAAAATTAACTTAAAATAACTTTTTTTCAAAATGTTCTCCTTTCGTGAAAAATGCTTCTATTACAATAATATTTTGCCTGCATATAGCTCAGACTTCTGTACAGAGGCTCAACTATGAGTTTTGAAAAATTCACATTATTTTCAGTGTTACAATCATTTGAAATAATTATCGGCATTTTTTTCTTAAAATTCTCCCCTCTGTTATCGTAACACATGGATAAACCCACTTCTAAGTTATGTATTTCAGAAATTCTAGTTGAGCCTCTGTACAGAGATCTGAGCTATATACAGGCAAAATATTATTATAATAGAAGCATTTTTCACAAAAGAAAAATATTTTGAAATTAGGTCATTCTATGTTCATTTTTTGTCAAAACATTGTACTTAAATAATTTGTTATTGTAATACTATTCTTAAAACAATTGTATATACATTTTCTAATCTAAGTGACACTAAATATCATAAATATTACCCATTTATAGGCTTTTGCAAAACAACGGTTCCGAACGTAGTCGGATACCTTAAAGAATTTTAGCCAACGATGTATTATTAGCATATTGTTTGTTAGTTTAAATTAAAGGAAAAGCAGTTAAAATATACAGGTGGTTATCAAAATAATGGAAAAACTTTATATTTATAAGGAATCATTTATTAGTATGGTATAGGGCCGTCTTTGGCATGTAATACAGCTTGGATTCGCCTAGGAATTGGTTCAAAGAAGCACCGAATAGTGATTAGGGGAATATTGTACCATTCTGTATTGAGATATTGTGAAAGTTCTGGTAGGAATGCCGGCGGTGAATATATCGTTTCTGTAGAAAGCTCTAAAATAGACCATAACATTTTAATTAAATTGAAGTCGGGTGACCGTGCAGGTCAGCAAAGATGTTGAACTGCATCCATGTTTTCGTCAAACCATGATTGGACAAGTTCCGCTGCATGGAATGGTGCATTATCATCCTGGAATATTCCATCTCCTGCAGGAAACAAAGTTTTCGTCATCGGTTGGACCTGGTCAGATAAAGGTATACGACTGGTTCAGCAGAAAACCACGACACAGCTGCTTATATCATAACAGATCCACCTCCATGCTTGCCAGTTGAAGAAGACAATCACAATCACACGCTCGCGCAAGTGTTTTCCAAACGTGCACCCGTCCTGTTGCAGGGAAAAGTGAAAGACGATTTTTTTTTTATCAGACTATATTACTTTCTTCCACTTATCAATTGATCAGGTTTTGGGAGTATAACACCACTGTAGACGACGTTTGTCATTAACACCGCGTTTTTCAAACTGTGGGGAGCGGCCTCCTTGGGGGGGAGTGACAATTCTACTAGGGGGGCGCGAGCATATTGAAAAGTCAAAAACAAGATTATTTAAAAAAAATTATTAATTTACGGAAAGTAAACAAACAAAATACATTCGGACATAAAAAAATAAAATACACATTTACACTGAGTATTACACTTTTAAATATATCAGTGCTACACAATGTATTCAATAATTAATTTACCAATACTAAGTTAAGAACAAGTTTAATAATTACCAGTGATCCATGGGATTGTCATATATAAAATTATATACAAAAATTAACACTTATCTTGGTAATTCGTACGATTTATAATAAATCCCTTAGCTGCCGATTAAAAGTTACAGGGAGAAAAGGAATAAATAAAAGCAATAAAAAAAAGAGCTTCTGAAATGAATAAATTCAACGCAAACACTGTCAAGGTCCTTTTATTCCATTCCAAAGTTTTCGGAATAATTTTATGGATAACAGTGCACAGAGAAGATCGTACTTCGAAAAGACGTGTATATACAGTCGGTAAAATTAGCGCACTTGTGAGTGAGATGTTTATATACACCAGTGGCACTTAAGAGTTTAAAGTCGTATCGTAGTTTTAGCATCAAAATATAGTATTATTGAATTCAATACAGTGTTATTGTATGAGGGGGCGCGATGAAAATTATGATTGTATATTGGATCGCGAATATTGAAACTTTGAGAATTGCTGCTCTGCCGTTAATAGTTTGTTTATGAAGGTGACTTATAACTGCAATCATTCACACTGGAGAATACAAATGCTGATTGAGTTCTGCAGTCACTTTTGCTGTATTTGTTGCTTTTCAGACATTACAATTCGCTTCAATATTCGTCGGTTTCCTTCTCTGGGCTTCTCTTTCTATCCTCTATTTTGCTTAGCCGATTTTGTCCTTCCCCGCTGTGTGTATGCTGTCATGACTTTAGACACCGTACCTCTACAAGCGCCTAAAAGTTGGGATGTTTCGGTCGCACTTGCTCCAGTTAGACGGCCTCCTTCAATTTGGCCTCTTTCAAAATCTGAGAGGTCCGACATTTTACGCTTTTGAAAAAAAACCTCCAAGAGTTACAGAACTTAAATAAAGCTACCTCTTACTACTAGAATATACATATTTATAATTATATACAAGAAATATAAAAAAAATTAAGTCAATTCCTACTTAGGTCAACTAAGAAAAATTTTATTTTAGTTACTTTTTATTAAATATTGAAGGGAGGCCAAGAGTTCTGGTCCCTGAGATACAATTTTAATTTTGCATCTGCCCTGTTTACAGGAAACAGGGATTAACTTAAAGAAAGTGGGTTCGTTCCCAGTTCATTGCACTCTCTGGTGGACAAGGTTGATTCTTACACGGACTGTGAGAAGCCATTGGGAAAATCAGAGTGGTGGATTGGAACAGTAATAAATTCGCAGTGGATTGTTTCGGAAGTAATGCGGTCAGCTTTTAAAGCACTTGCTCGCTGTTTCTCGGGGCTTTTTTCTCCTTTCCTTAGATTACTTGCCAGAACCACTCCGTCCTACCAGGTCTCCTACTACGTCCCACCCTCACTCAGATAAGTACCGTTTTTACTTTGTTTTAGAATGTAAGTTCCAGTATGCCGTTATTCTAAATAAAATTGTGTTACCACTATACGATCAGACTTTAATTTTAGTTGAGTCATTTACTCTGGTTGTAATCCCATGATCTGTAGGAACATCGGATCAAAAGTTACAATTAATATAAATACGTTTATGTATATGACAGAATCACAATATTAAGTGACAAAATAGAAAGCGATTTTCCTTTCAATTTTCCATTTTCCTTTCTATACATGGTGTTGGTCTATTTTCTGTTTGTTACTATTTATTCATTAATTAAATTTAATTATTCTCCTAGTATAGTGGAAAAAAATCCATTCTCAGAAACTAGGCCATCCCAGGGGGAATCGAACCCACGACAATTTGAATTAGAAGTCCATTGCGCTACAGGGACTCCACGAACGATTTTCCTTTCAATATATGCTGTGAGACTATTATTTTTTTGTACTATTTAATCATTTTTTAATCTAATTAATAAACTAATATTGCAGAAAACTGTATTAACATCAAATGTCATCCACTATAAGTTTTAAAAAAATGTATTTGAACCTGAATCGATGAATTGAAAGTATTTTATTAATGATTGAAAATTTGAACAATATATATATGTCAGGTTTGAAAAGTTTAGGTTCAAAATTAAGTAAGTAATAAATAAAAATAGAGCGAACTCTTTACCATCGCGTAAGGATTTGTGGGCAAATAAGCCTATTTAAAGGTGGAGCAAGCGCTGACGAAGAAGAACGCATACTCGGAAAGGCTTAGCTGGTGACTCCTCGCCGAATTGGTTGTCATCGTTCTACTCGGTTGCGCGCCAAAGGGCCACCATGTTGGATTTTATGTGATTGAAGCAAAATAAAGAAGTTATTATAGAGATGATGCCTTCCTCGTTTTACCAGCAGGCCTGGGGCCTGTCATATATATATGTGTGTGTGTGTAATATAAAAATAGATATATTATTTATAAGTTTTAACCTAGACCTTGGATGATGCAAGATCATGGAATATTTCGTCAGCTTTTTCCCTCCAGACACTAATCCTTCCCTATAGACTTGGTACCCCCTCTGTCTAGGGGGACAGAACCAATAGAATCCTAGGGAGCCCCATAAAGCTTGTCTTTTGGGGAATCTCACTCTTCGCTATCTCTTCCGATTTTCCCCCATATAAATATCTTTGTTCCCCTAAGTCGGGGTTCTTTTGCCTTTTAAGAAGTATTGTAACACGTGGCTTCAGTGCTCTCCCTATGAAGGAAACCCCGTACACTCAATAAAGATTTTAATGTCCATAGCTGTCGTTACTGGGTCGTTAAAATGTGTCATATATATATATATATATATAAAGGGAGAGAATGAACTAATAGTAGGAATTGAAAAGAGGGTTGCTATTATATTTTAATGCTAACGAAGCGTATTTAAAAGTGTCACTTTTATTCACAGATATTTCTATTATTTTGATAACCACCTGTATATCTCACATGAAAAAAATTAGTCTTGTTAAGGATTTGAAGAAAACATAATATAATTAAACCTTTCCCTTAAATTTATAAAGGGAACTAACATGATAAATACGAATATTAAAAACGTTAAATGTAGAAGACATAATTAAATTCTTGCCTTACTTTTAGTTGCATGTTTTTATCGATTTTATTTTAAATACAATAGCGACTAATTTTTTTGATATATATTTTGAAATACTAACAAATTTTTTATAAAGGGATCTAATTAACCTTTTCCTTGTAATTTAAAAAAAAATATACACAAAAAAAACTTTTTTTAGCAATACTTTAAGGTTAGAAAAAAATCTTCACACTCTTTTTTTGTATGGATCAGGATACAATGAAAATACAACAAACATATTAACAAATTGTACTTTTGTGAAAAAAAATTACTTAGATTTATTCACACTCTGGGCTTTTTATAAATGAAAATGAATGCAAAAATAAAATCTGAAAATTAATTATCTTCAAGAAAAACTTTAATTATATTTAAAAAGAGACCTTGTGTGTGTGACTTCAAATATAATGAAAAAAAAAGTAAAATATTGCCAAAAAAAATCACATTGATTTTTTTTAATAGCATTGTAAAAATCAAATTGCATTTCATTTTAATTTATAATCTTTTAGAATTTTTATTCAGATTTAGTGTTAACTATGTAAGGGCAAAAAAATATGTTATTATTGCTTTTTTTTTACTTTAAATTTATCCTTAAATAAACCTTCAAAAATTTTTTTAATAAATTTAAAGTTGAGTTATTAAAAATATTTTATAAGAAAAAAAATATATATCTTAAATTTTCAATACATTTCAGAGCAAAATAACGTCGGAAGATTTTATTAAAACATGATTGGATAGTTAAACTTTCATTAAACGGATTTTTCAAAACTAATATCAAAGCTTTTGTGGTATTTAAAAAAAAAATTTTCACTTAGAAATTTTTTGTTGTCTTTCTTTTGGCCTTCTTTTACTTAAATTATATTCGAGTGAATATAATTTAGATAAATTATAAAATGCATAGGTACAGATTTTAAATAATAAAATAATAATATTGAATAAACATATAAGAAGAATATAATTTCAGGTCAGAAAATTCCGCAAAAACTTTGAAATTCTGTTTTGTTTTTATTTCTATCTTTTCAATTCTATTTTACCAACTATTTTATCTTTTGTAAAATATTTTCCGATCAAAAAATAAAAAATAAATAAAATGTTTTATATTTAATTCCCTTCTGTTATCCAGAGGTTATTTTCAATTATAATATTGTATTTTCAATTTTTTTTCCCGAATTTCTTTTATAAATTAAATAAAAAGCTATATTTTGCATTTTAAATATAATTATTATGTTGATAAATTTTATTTACAATCAAATATTTGCACTAAAATGAATCAAAGTGTTAAAAATAATGTTAAATAATAATCTCGGACATTTCTTTTGCCCATAATAAAGTTAGTTACAATCTCTCATACATCTGTTTATCTAACCTTATTCTATCTGACTTTTTAATATGTGATGTATTTTGAGTATTTATGGCTATTATGTATCGGAAAAATACTTTTGTATATTAGAAAGTAATTTGTAATATCAAAATGTTTCAAAATAAATTTAATGCTAGGATAATAGCGAGTCTTAACAGTGCAAAAGTGAAAGAGATACCTAAGAGATAAAGAAAATATTGATGTTGGATTATGGATACATGGTGAAGCTACAACGTTTTCCCGCCTCTCAGCTGCAAGATCGTCTCCCTATGTAGATAACATTACTCAGTTCTTATCCACACGTGCACCCCTAAAATATTGTGGGGGTCCTTTCATCTGACAACAAGCCAACAACCGATGGCCGTGAGAAAACCAATGCTGGATTCCATGTAAGAGACGGAAAACTGAGTGTTATTCAAAGTGTAAGAAGCGACCACCCAACCCCCAAGAAAATGGAAAGACAGTCCGTTTGAAACTCTGGAAAAGAGAAGCTACCTCCTTTGTAGCCTAGTGGTTAGAGCATCGGACTCCAGACCGGAAGGCCTGGGTTCGATGCCCGACGCCACCAAATACCCTCCGAGTACACACAGCATACGTGCTAGTTAAATCAGTGGATCCGAAAGTCTTGTGGGTTGAATCACGAGTGCAGGGGACTGGAGAATATTTCCTTCCCCTTCAGTTCCATGTCTAAATTGTGGAGGTGGAGATAGGTGGTGTCGCCATCTATCGTCCCTTCGAGGAATTTCACCGAGTTAATTCGTACTGTCACCTGTGTGGTGCTCAAGGCCAACGGTAGGCGTACTTCTAGCCCCTTGCCCCGATGAATTTCGAGGGTCTCGTTCTGACTACGTCAGACAGGTGGCATTAGTCACAACAACAATAGCACAAATAACATATTCTGCAGTATTGAAATGCTCAATAGTCTGAATAATTTATATCTAAGTGTGTTGTTGTTGTTGTTTCCAATCCCCTTGGAGCAGGAAAGCCTACACCAAGTTCATTTGACCATTCCGCGTAATAGTGTCACCCACCAGGTCTTGCTGTTCATACAACTGTCGCAGGGAAATGCCCCAGCAGTCCAGAAGATGAGCAGGAGAAGCAGGGAGAGAGCAGGGACAGGTAAAGAAAGACTTTACCTCCTGCACAAAAGTCATATTACGCAGGTGACCGCTTCTAAAGCGCGCGAAGGCCGTCTGATGAGCCCTGGGACTCCTGCACTGTATAGATAGGCCAGGACTCTTAGCTGCGTACCAGTGGGGAGCAGGAGGGTTTCACCAAGTCAAATTCATTTTATTTCTTTGGAAGGAATGAATTTCCGAATGGGTTAAAACAGTGGAACTGGGCTTAGAGAGATCACAACACCTACCAGCCAGCTCATCAGCAGCTTAATCAGTAAATAATGTAATTAACAGCTGTAGACGAAATAAATAACAACTTAATATATTAAGTCTCATGCAAACCCATCAATTTTCCCAAACGTTACCAACGCGTAATTTTGCAAGCTGAGTCATATTTTTGCTTGCACTCGTATTTCAAAGATACACGTCCCACGAGGTATTTTATTCAGTTTAATTTCAAAGATCACAATTCAGCTTAGAAATGGTAGTGTGATGTTTTAGTTACATATTTCTCGGGCTGAGAATGACTTACTAGTGAATATCAAGATATTATATCCTTATCCTGGAAAAAAAATATCAACAAACCTTATTTGAACTACCTACATCAGTAGTTTACAAACTTTTTTAAGCAATGGACCCCTTTTTTAAAGTAAAAACTTGCCCATGGACCCTTTTTTTATAGTCATAACTTGCCCACGGACCCCTTTTTAAAGACAAAACTTTCCCAAGGACCTCTATGTGAAAAGTACTTAAATGTATAGTATAAAAATTACAACTTTAAAAAAACATTTTGTTGAAGAATTATTTATTGAAATTATAATTTTGTTTAAAATAAAATAAAAATCAATGACTTGAATGAATTTGATACGTTATGAGTATACATCCGTCTCAATGTTTGTGAGTAGAAACCACAAATCTCCACGAGCACTAGTTTTTTTAGTCGGTTTCTTTTTTTTTTTTTTTTTTTGTATGATGAGGTTTTTTACGGCACTGAATCCACGTTCAACCAAATTGGAAGACGGGAAAGTAGTCAACAACTTCAGTACAATAATTCATAATGCAGGATATAAAATTGGGATCTTTTTCGTAACCAGAATTTGTGGTATCCTACTTCAAACATTGGTTAAAGTCCCTCATTTCTAGACATTTCAATAAGATGCTCCTGTATTAGTATGGATTCATCTGTGTTTGGGATCTGAGTTAGTTCACTCGCATAAGGGTTCAATACCCAGTTGGGAATATCCAAAAGAAAAAGTGAATTATTATTATTTATTTAAATTTCCATAAAAATAAAAATACCGCAAAATCCGGCGTATAACGCGCACTTTGAACACACAAAATAAGATCGAAACTTAAGGGTGCGCGTTATACGCCGGGTATAAAAACGATAGCTTTAAAAATAACAAAAGAGACGTGAGCATAAAAAAAATTACTTCTACATGTATTGAATCATTGTTATTTAAAAGAAACTACTTGTCTTGTGAACCAAAAGAGTTTATGGTGTTAATTATGTACGAGGGTTAAAATATATTAAAAATGAAATAAGTTCACATCTATTTCAGAAGGTGAAAATATTGAACATCTTTATTCCGCTCACTCCGTTACTATATTTTTATTTCCCTAGCTGGTTCTACAGTTCTAAAGGCAAATAATTAAATCCATTATATGATTTTTTTTTCATTGCCAAATACACCAGGATAAAAAACTACTAAATTGAACTTAGAAATATAGACATAAATTATTTCTCTGACAAATAGAACTAAATACACTACTCCCAACGAAGTTTATGTTGAAAGAGTAATAATACATACTAGCTCATCTGTCTTCATCCATCAACATCTGTTACTACAAGTTGTAGTTCTAAAAGTATACTATTTTTTCAAAAGTCTGGGAAAACACCTCAAATAAATGACTAAAACGTAAAAGCAATGTATACAAATATTTCAGTTTTTTTTCGTAAGAAAGGGGGTGCGCGTTATACGGCGAATATACCTAAAAATTTAAAAAATTCAGCTTGAAAGTATAGGTGCGCGTTATACGCCGGATTTTACGGTAGATCAAATTTTTTTTATTTTAAATTAAACTTTGTGAGTGGGCCCCCTGAGATTGCTCAGGGACCCCCAAATCAATTTTAATTTTCCATCGACCCCATGAATAATATTGGGAACCCCTGAGGTCCGTAGGGATTATTTCACTGTTCTACATGAAGGTAACTTTATCATCGTACCATCAAGAGAAAAATCTTATTTCTTTTCCTGGATGATATGTTCAGGACTGGTTAGCAAGAGAACAGATAATTTAATGGTCAAATATTATTCCGTACATATTCTCCAAAAAACAGGGAATTTCTAGCTGCATTTCAACTGGCAAAAGTAGAAAGATTGTATTATTATGTGATGACCATTGTCTATGTCGAGGCCTCGACCTAATACCATAAACCATCATTCAACTCATTTGGTCGAAATGCGCTCAGTTTGTGCGTAGGTTTGTGAGATTGTGGATCGCGCACATTTATTTATTTCAAACTATCATTTTTACGAGTATTTGACAATGCATGCCATCCCTGTGTTCAATGTATAACTACTCTTATTCCATTCGAAGTCTTGTTTCGTAATGTTTAATCTGGGATGTTTATATTGGCAAAAAGATCATTTCTCGTACATACACAGCAGTAATCATAATACATGAAACGAAATCATCATTAGGGTTTCTATAAATCAAATATGGACAAAGTTTATCATGTGGTTCCATAAGAAAAACGTCAGATCCTCAGCATTTTTTGTTTTTATTTTCATTCATCTTTTTTTCAATTCCTACGATTAGTTCACACTCTCCCTATATATATTTATTTATATATCTTGATCAAATATATATTTATGTATCTTGTTCAAATATATATTTATATATCTTGATCAAATATATATTTATGTATCTTGTTCAAATATATATTTATATAACTTGTTCAAATTTTCACTCGTTAACAAAATACTTTTTATTCATCCGCTCAATTTCAAATACATTTTTGACAAAACACACACATTCAAATATATTTGACATTTTTACAAATATGTAGTGGATGACACTTAATGTTAATACTGTTTTTACAAATATTAATTCGTTATAATTAAATTTAATTAACTAAAATAAAATTTGTGACCATAGTAAGAATAGACTTAAACATTTTTTTTTATTACTTGTTTAACTTTTTACCAAATAACATTTGAACACTGTTACCAAATAAATTAAAAGCAGTCTTCCATAAGAGCAACAAAAAAAAATTGTTTTAAACAATGTAAATATTCCAAAGCTAACAGATGAAATACATCAATAGCTATTACTAAAATCATTTTCCTTTTTACGCAAGCCAGACACGCTTCTCTCCAAAGAGAAAATGACCAACCAAACTAATGCAATCCTCTTTCTCCTGTTTCCGAATATAATGAGAAAAGCTGACCGCCTTAATTCTTTATTACGTCACTCCCGAAAGGCGTTCGAGCCCCCCTATGGTGACAAATGATTGACCGCTTAACTGTAATACCAGCATTTAATGACTCTGTTTACTTCATTCGCTCTCTTTATGGTCACTAGGAGGTCACTAGGCCTCTGTCAACCGGACCTGGAGTTAATAATAAACGAAATGACATGAGGGAGAGGGATTTTCCTTCCCTCCCCTATTGTCTCGGGTGCTTAGATAAGAGGGTTGGAGGATTTGTTCTTTTTGTCTCGTTTTGTGTGGAGTTAAGATTTTATATAAGGTGTTTAATGAATGCAATCTCTTCAGTGAAGGAATTTGAGTGAATGAATTAAATCATCAATGTATTATATTTTAGATATCATTTGAAAAACGTGTTCTGAAATATGTAGTTGTTTTTTTTTATAAGGGATAAATTCTTTAGCTGCGTTTTGCTGAAGAATGAATCGAAGCTAAGGATTCGGGTGCGTTACGCCAGTTGGATTTATTCGATTCCATTCAGAGATCGTGCTCGTGTCGGTGATGTCTGCTTAGGTTTGAATTGAAAACTCATTAGGCGCGTGTTTTAAGTAAAAATTTCATGCAAACTTTTTCCCATGAAGTTTTATTTTCTTTATTTAAATATATTATTGTCATGTGGCCCGTTTCCACTTAAATGGACTAAATTCATGACGGTCACATGATAACGGCAATCACGTGTTTCCCATTGATTAAAAATTTACATACTAAGTTGTTCAACTTGTAAAGTTTAGATAACATTTAAAATTTGATTTATATTTATGATGCCGCATTAATTTATGAAATGATTAGCCGAAAACACGTGGCTCAGTTATCATGCGATTATGACGTCACATGAATTTAGTCCATTCAGCGAGTGAACGAGAGAAGAGCAATCAAAAATAATTGGAAAAAAAGTATATTCTTATGTAGGAGATTGAAGATGATAAGAAACGAAACATGTGTGTGTGTGTGTGTGTGATCTTTTCTTTTGATTCAGTGGAAAGAACATTTAAGCACAAAAATGGGCCAAAAAATTAAAATCCGAAATTTTAATGAAGTTAATTGGCGGGAAAATTGCTATTATTTTGGTTTATATTAGTGGTGACAACTGAAAGATTACGAGAAAACAAAAGCAATAATTGTGAAAAAGTACGAACCCTCTAATTTTGTTTGATTAGAGAATTTTAAGAAAAATAAATAGCTCTCAGGGTATAAGTCTTCCTAGCCTTACATAGTATACGACGCTATATAAGTTACATAAACGGTACTTACGTATTATTGAAACCGTATCGGCGACATTATACGAAAGGAAGCACATGGTTGCCAATTCAGGGCGTACTACACATGAAGATTCAGAGTTGCCAATTTGGCGAGTTATCTTTACGTTAGCAATGTTGCGATACTACGTAAGTGACATATAAACATATATATTTTATACATAAAAGCAATTTGTTCAATACATGTTATAAATAATTACTCTAATTGACATTTAAATCGTTTTTTCCTCATATGTAAATATATAAGAATGTATCATTATTTAAACATTGCCCTTTATAGAAAATGGATGAAATAAACAAATCCACTGATGAATGGGCAGGAAAAAGGGAACTACTTAACATCTGCATGCGAAAACGTCGTAAAAGGAACCGTAATACATCCCTACAATTGGATTCTCTTACCCAGAATACATCAGAAGTTTTCACTTCTATCGTGTGGTCGTAAGCACACGTACAATTTTTTTTATACAGCATTTTAATCGCAATGAAATACGAGGGAGGATCTGAAAATAAGTTTAGCCATTTGCTGCATACGGAAACTTTACTGACAGGAAAAAAATACACTATAACATCATAAACTAAGCACCTTCGACTTTTATTTTTGACATAGTCGCCACCGACATTGAGACATTTATCGTAGGGGGCAATCAGTTTGAAGAAACCCCTATGTTTAAACTCGCTGCTCTGCAAAGCAGGGAATTGTCTAATATCTACAAGATTGTTTTCATTTGTGGATGTGGAGGCACTCTTAAGGTATCCGAACACGTTGAAAATGACCCAATTCGGTCAAGACAGATATTTCAGTTTTTTATTTTATTGAATAGAACTATCTTTTGGCTTTACAAAACATACTTTGTTTTGTTTCTACGCTACCTAGAGGCCAAGTAAAAATCAATTTTATAAAGTTAGAAAAACCGGAAGAGTGGGCCTTTGATCTACCAGAAGTGACCTTTTAAATTGCTCAAAATCTGTCATGTAGAGTCTGAAAACTCAAAATGTTATGAATGTATTTCTATAAAACTTTTTGAGCCTGATGTTTATGTTATTTTCTAGAGAATGTACTAAAATATTTTTTATTGTATGAATACTTTTTGAGTTATGGCTTGTTACTTAAATAATGGTCTCATAAAGAATGCAAAATTTCTTATAATGTTTACTCGATCAGCTCTAAATTTTTCAAATTTTAATAAATCATTAAAATTTTAGTACATTTTCTAGATAAACGCATCTAACTTGTTTCAGTAATACTTTTACTAATTTATGTTTATTACTTTTTTCGCTAGCTGCTTTGAAGTTTTTCGAAAATATCGCTAAAATTTCACTTATAATTGTATTTTTTTGTAAAATTCAGGTAATTTATTTTAAATATTGTTAGTTAAATCGTACTATTTATTGATAATGAGTTCTATAAAAGGGCATTTATAATATTTAAATATGTTTTTTTGATAAAAAAGTACTCCAAACGTGTTCGGATACCTTAATTTTATTTTCCTCCTCTACACTCTGCCTTTCTTCACTAAAAATGCAACACCAGCGACCAACCATTCGAAGAAATATGACATACACGGTCAGTCAGCTTTCATGGATGACGGACTCCCTAGTTCCTCGTGTCCATTTGTACTGGACAACAACAGGCACTTTCATCGACTCTGTCACCTCTGTCATACACCTCTGTCTGCCATTGTGCATTGTGATTTGCCCTCGATCAACCGCGAACCCACTGGTCTGCTGCTTATCTTTCTTCTTTGGGGCTTTAAGCACATGTCATTCCTCTTACGTTGACTCTTCTTTCGTTGTTCAGCCAGCAACGAATAGCGATTATTTGTTTCATCTGGTGTAGCATACTACTAGAATCATAAAGCTCCCGGAATGGTCCCCCACAGATCCCGCAGATGTTCGTTGGAGGGGATCTGTTTCAGGGGTCGGCAGCACACAGCCATCTGGAATTCATTTCCTGTACTGTTGACGTTAGCTGCAGATCATTTCTGACAAAGCAAATTTTTCATTCGTCGTATTTTGCTATGCCGTCTTTGGAGCAGCGTGCAAATATATCAAAGTCTGCGTTTTGATCGAGAAATCACCTGAGACATTCAAGATGCTAAAGAAAGCATACGGAAACGATTCCAGCACCAGAGGGATTTTTTTACCTGTTTCCATGGCTGAAAATGAAATTGTAGAAATATCGTTTTGAGTGTGGATATAGATGAGGTGATCGAAAATGCGAGAAAAATGGATTTCAGAAGTGTTTTGAACAGATATACGGACACTGGAAGAAGTGTGTGGATGCAGAAGGACAGTACTTTGAAGGCCAATAAGATTAAATTACTGTTCTATTTCTTAATAATTTGTAATTGACCTATTCTGGGAACTTTTTGACCCTACTGTATTTTATTTCAAAAAAAGTGGCGAAACTTACTTTTGGAACATCCCTCGTAAATTTTAGGTAAATTACTTTTTTTTTGTATTATTTTGATGTAATACATTTTGAAACACAGTATGCACTTACCTTGAATATTATGAAAATGTTCTTGACAAAGTTTTCAAAATTGTAATATTTTTTTAATCGATCTTGAATTTCAATATTAATATGATGTTGTATTTTAAATATTCTTCAATTATGCAAAAAACCGAAAAGTATTTATATTACAAATATTTATTTCAAATAACCTCTTTCTTTTGAATAAGTTTTTAATACTTTAGCTCCACGAGAAATTTAAATGTCCCATGCAAAAATTCGAGAATATTTTCCAAGTTAGAGAGAAACATTATGTCCCTGGAGAGATATCCCATGAGCACTTTCTCGCCAAAACATTGAAAAGCTTAAAAGAATGCTAAAACTGGAAGTAATATCCTACACATTTAGATTATTTCCTCTCTTATCTTTTTTCATCTCGAAATAGGGTACAGTACGTCGTGAAGGTTGGTAAAACAACTTTTTAACTATTTTTGATAATCGTTTTATGTCTTTAAACTAAGAAAGAATGGTTTTTAACCACTTTTACTATGGCTAAACAATTGCATTAGACTGTCTAATATCCATTTCTTGAATGCATATAAACTCACGAGAGAGCTTAAATCGACAAAGGAATCAAAGTAAAGGTAATGTTTATGGGCGAAAGTTAATGACCTTTGATATATACTTAAGCATTTTTTTTTACTTAAATATTATTTAAGTATTCATTTAAGTATTAGGTAGTATTTCTTTAAATATTAAGTAGCATTTATTTATTAAGTAATATATACTCAAGCATTTTTTACTTTTAAATATTATATAAGCATTATTTACATAAGTATAAATAGGATTTGATATAAGTGTTTCTCAAATAAGAAAAATGTTAAAATAAAATTATTTTTATGAAATATAATAAATTCACATCGGAATATATAAGGAATATATAAGATGAGAAAATATCGCTAACCTCATTTTTAATTTATTTTATATTTTAAGTGTTTTATAAACTCTGATTCCTATATAAAAAATATCGGTTAGACTACATTTAAATCATATAACAAGTGGAAAATTACTCATTCATTTCCTGTGGGGCCACATAGCCATCATCTCTCTCTAGGCCAAAACGTTCATTAATTTTACACATGAATTCACAATATATCATTCCACATACACACACACTGGAGCAGTTTAAATCAAGTCATTGATTCATAAACCTAATGGTCTAAGCTGTACTTAAATGTTCCTACATACCTTTATGTATAATTAGATTTAAGCAACCCAGATTTACTTAAGGTTTCTGATAAACACTCCCATGAATCAACCCGTATTGAATTGTTCTAGAAGCAGTCATCTGCCAAATTCAACTGGATACTAAGTATCATTTGGCATAAAATGATTTATTTGAAGTGTTTGGAAAGTGTACACTGGACCAGCGGTCGCCAAACTTTTTTACCTCACGGACCAGTAAATTCATAATTCAAATCACGCGGACCACTAATAGGATTTAAATATATGTATAAAAAATTGTGATCTACGGACACATAAAAAATGTACCTAGTTAATAAAATGAAACTATTAATTGTAACCACATTCTGAAAGCTTTATTAATAAACCATAATAAAATAAAAAAAAAATAAACAAAAACTCTAAAAACACAACAATTAAAAAATGGTTTAAGTATATCAAACTTTTAGCGTTATACATTGCTAGTGTGATGGATGTTCCTGCTTACTTGAAATAAGATTATGGATATTATGGATATTTGGATTTTCTACCGGCTATTTTAAATCATGATGTTGTAAGATTATAAAGGTTGATTTATAAAGAAGTATAAAAGAATTGAAACCCGTAAAGGAATTGCATGGGGTTATTTTAAGTTTTGTTTGACGCGGTCACAGATATTCCATATGTGAAAACTTAGTCACTCGGCACACATCGAGCCGATAATCCCTTTCCACCCAAACGTGCGTTAAGGTATCAACAGTGGCGTAAAGTACACGCCCGCAACTCCCACATTAAGAGGAAGACAGAATTCTAGGGGCCCCAAAGACCCTTACTGATGCCAAGTACGTATTTGGGTTTAGGGCCCAAACCTGACTTTGCAGGTGGGCCCTAATATTCTCCGTTACGCCACTGGGTATCAACTTCATCGATAGCGGCTGTGATACGCTGTTTCAGCTTCATCTAGGACTAGGGTTGGCAAACCTTTACGGATCAACGCGCCATTTTTTCTAAAGAAATGTTTAATGAAGGAGAAACGTGCCTTTAAATAACTTTGAGTTGTGATTTTTGGAAAAAAATAATAAAACTAAATACTAACAACTCGAAGTTCTTTATTTACTAATACACGAAAAATACACTTTGTACTATATAGTAGTAAATGTTTTAGTAAAACGTGTAATTCAAATTAAAGTAACATAAGTGTGACTTCTGTTGTTGCAGATTAGATGACGAATTACAAAGATTGACAAACTAGGATTGTGTAAGATGTTACTTTTAGCAGAATGCATGATGAATTGGAGTCATCTGCCAAACGGTTTCTTAGGGAGTCTTTAATGTTATTCATCTCTGAAAATAATGACTCACACAGTATATAGATGAAATGATTAAAATGGCATAAGCCTGCTTCTTCAAATAGTTAAATGTGTCTAGAATCAAATCTCCGCCACCTCGCGACCTATCACCCGAGTTTGTTCGTAATACTTCATAGTGAACTTTGTTATTTTAAACGGTGGATTGCCCAAAATATTGTGCCATCACTGGCACGTGTGCCATTGGATCGCCATTCCTGATCTAGGACGTTTACTTTTACACAAACAGCAGCCGTAGTTATAAATTTTTCATATAATTGTTAGATAGATTTTCTAGTTGGAGGTTATTTTCCGAATCGTGATTAAAAAAAAATGTTGTTGCATATCTGTTGTAGATTCCATTCTGCTAAATTCAAAAATACGAAATGGCTGTTCCACTGTAGACGTCACCATTTTGACTGATTAGTCACATGACACGCCCACTATTGTTTACGTCACTTCTGTTAGAGGCGAGACACAAACTTTAAAAGTACATCTATCTTACGGTTCGCTGAGGGGATGCCTGTCTTTGATTATTGCTTTATGGCATCTGAAAAGTGTATACTTCTTCATGAATCACCCTATATATTGTTTATGTTGTTGATTTCGAAAACCTAGCTTTAAGCTTTTGATTGTATCAAAAAACATTCTTATAATCAAAGCATCTTAATTTAAAAAAAGAAAAGAACCCCCTGCATCCCCATCTCAGAAGTCCATTTCCGAAAATCCGATTTTGGCGTATCTCTATTTAACAAAACAAAAATGTTTGCCAAGTTTACAGTCCGTGGATCTAATAGTTCACAAGTAGAACTTTTTTATTTACAACGCCCCATAATCCCTCTTTGGAAACTGTTGTCCAAAATCCGTTCTTAGCGAATTTAAACTCAATAAAAGAAACATGTTTACTATACTTCAAGTCTGTATGCCAAATAGTTCAAAAAATTTGATTTTTCTCTATAACACCCACACAATGCTGCTTCACAATTTTCGCAAAACCTGTTCTTAGCAGATCCGTACTCAACAAAAGCAGCATTTCTGCTTTATTTCAAGTGTGTATGCTTAATATTTAGTTCCAGATATCTGCTGATGGGTAAGTGAGTTGTTCCTTCACTTTTTTCTCTTACATATATAATCCTACAGAAATTCTTCACTCTTCAGATCGAAACTAACACATCGATTTGACTGCAATAAATTACATTCGAAAAAACAAAAGTACTGAAAACCTTCCCGTAATTACATTTTTGCTTCAATTTTCGAAAACATTTCTACATACTTCCTAAAATCGGAAAAACCAGACATAAATGATTAAAAAAAGTACTAAAATATACTTAAAGATTGGAAGATAAATGTATTTCTATGGGAGCTTTCATTATTTTGTGTTCTATCGGGTGGATTTTATTATATTCAAATCGATACACTTGTCTAGGTTTGAAAAGGAAAATAAAATTACCATAGGATTATCATTACACAAACGAATTCGAAATGAACGAAAAAGAAAAGATTCTTAAGAGCTTTTATTATTTATGTTAAAAAGTAAAATCTCCAACCAAATGTTTAAATTAATACAATATATTTTGACTTTATACTGATATAGAGTGAATGGTTTATCTATATTGTTACATAGATTGGGGTTCGAGGATTTTATGCTATTAGTCTCAAAGAGCAAGACAATTCTTCAGGAGTGATGAAAATGTATTGTCGAAAAATTATCCTTAAAAATGCAGGATACCGCAGTGAAATTCGCAGAATACATCTCAGTATGCCTTCACACCTTCTAAGGTGCTCAGACACAACTATCAGTGTTTAAAAAACAAAAACGTTGAAGATTATTCACAAGCACTCTCTCGTTCTGCTCAACAGCCGAAGTTATCACTAATCGCTAGTAGACTCTTCCACGGTAAAGACAATATTACTCAGTGTCGGCGAACGACTCTCTATTTATATTCTGGACGGAATTTTCTCGAAAATAGATTCACGTCATCAACCGTGATATCTGAAAATTTATCCAGTAATTTCCAGAAGCATCCATATGGTTGACAACTCACTAAAAATGGTCGACAGCATGATCACCAAGTCACTAATATGGCAGACAGGTCGCCAAAAATGATGCCAACTTGGCTCTATGGGCAAAATTTCGCTAAGTTTCTGCCATCATAATGTAATAGATGACATTGATTGCGAATATTGCAATTTAAGCATAAAAAATACAATAGAAAGTAATATTAACGTATTACATATCCAGATATAAATTATTTACACTATTTTAAGCATTCATTACACAAAATTCGGAAGAATATATATAAAGGAGAAAATCGACTCACTTATCACGATTCAAAACAGTTACACCTACAGACTTGAAATTTAGTAGGCAGGTTTCTTTCATAGAGTACAGATTAGTGAAGAACGGGTTTTTTTAAATCGACTCCCAAAGGGGTTGCAAGGAGTTAAGGTGGTGTTATAGATAAGAATTCCTGTTTCTAGACTCTTAGACCGACATACTTGAAATTTGATAAACATGTTTCTTTAGTTGAAATCCACTAAGAGTAGTCTTACGGAAATCGACTCTCAAGGAAGGTAAGCTGGGCGTTCTGATAAAAAAATTTTTTTTGAGCTATGAAGCTTAGAATTGAAATTTAGGAAGCATGCTTATTTTACTGAGTAAAAATCCACTAAAAATGGGTTTTGTGGAAATCCACTTTAGAGAAGGTTAATACGGGAGCATAAAAGATAATTCTTCTTCCCCATCGAAGTGGTTAGATAACGTCTGGTTAATCTTTAAAATTTGAATTGGGTTTGGTGCTCCTCTGTTCAGGCTTGATTGGGGATCGGTATTCGGGCGAAAACCTAAAAATTTGTTTCGACTCCAGAAAGTTACCAAACACCCATTTGGCTCGAATTTTAACCAGAAGTCTTAATCCGGTCTTTATTTCGCGAAGTTTCAGTAATTTTATCTTTAAAATTAAAGATACACTTTTTAAAGAACGACCTTCTAAAGAATATATATATATATATATATATAAAATAATAAAAAAAAAATGAGGAAGTTCTAGAACCTACAGAGCTAAAGAAGGTTAAAATTATATATATATATATATATATATATATATATATAATTAAAATTCCCATGTATCCACCATCTTGAATTAGTGTGCATAATGCTATATCTGCGGGTTTTACCCTGTTTTTGAATCTAAAATTACTGATGTTCATTAAAATTCAATACGAATGAAAAACAAGTAAATATTTCTTTTATTTGCCAACTATTTTTTCTTCCATTAACGGAAGTATTTTTATGTCCATTTTAATGATTAATGCGTGGATTTAAAATTTTGAAAAATACTTCCTGAAATTGGAGCTGGAAAAGGCAATTAAATAGAAACCATGGTTTTTTCCTTTACTTTTCAAGCTGCATTTAAATATTTATATATACGATAATGTGTAGAATTTTAAGAATGCAATCGTAGCTCCTAAGTATTAACATTTATTAATTCCATTTATTGCCGACGTTAAATTTGCTATGGAATATTAATTTCAGATTTCTGAAACTTAAAAACGCACTATGATGAAACGGTATGTACGTCATAGTCAGAAGAGTTTCTTTTAGTCTTGACGCACTTTCCTATTCGAAAATGTATTTCCAAATTTAAGTATTCTTTGTTAACCGTTTTAAGAGAAAACAGATTTAAGTAAATTAACTTGCCTCCAATTAAGTCGTTCTAAAACTACGATATAGTCTATTGTATTTCTAAAATTTCAAATTCTAGTTAGATGACTAAGAGTATATCTGAGCTAATACTTGTGTATTAAACTTCCACACTTCACCATAGGACAAATTAATGAATCAGTTCCTTTTATACGTAACAATGTTCTTGTATGTTCACAACTATTTTTTTGATCCAGCCTACAATCCACCTACAGACGCGCACAACCTTTTACTGTAATCGTTTATTATCGTGAGTCAAGACTTAATTGCTTGGAGAAAAACTTACTTAGGAATCTCACTTAAATTATTTACTCTAAGGATTTTATAAATTACAATGAAATACGTTTAACGCGAAAACGGTTAAAACGAAATATCGGTTAACACGTAATAATGCAACAGTTCTGAGAAACTACTATGTATTTTCATGCCTTTTTTCTCTTAACACAAAACGAAAATCGCTTAACACGAAAAGATTTCCCTTATGAGAATGAACAAATTGTGGAAAAAACCAGCCGGATACATTGGACTGTCCTATTATATTATCGGAAGAATTCATTGCGCCAGATGAGGATAATGTGTATACAGCCCCAATTATGGCAAGCAAAGACATTTTCGATTTCTTTCAAAGCTCAGGAAATATCATTGATGCAGATTCCGACGACAAAAATGAAATGAATAATGCACAGCTCCTGTTCCCACATCATTTGAAATGAAGAACATCATAAAAGGTATGTATAGTTATTTAGGCGCACATTTCAATGGTGAAATGAATAACAAAAAGGACAACATCGAACAATTTGTTAACAGTTTACTCCTAAAAAAGACAATGCAAAGAAAAATACCAGATTATTTTCCAAAAACTCAGCAAATGTTTTGTTTTTCGTAAAATTTGAAAATCTAGTATTTAATCTTTCAAAGTTCTTGTTGATGTTTTTGTGGTTTCATTGATTTTTATTAAATATTTTATTAATGGGTCTGCGGTTTGGTAACAAATGCAATATGTGCATATATACATATCTATATAAGTAAAATAAATTCTAATAAACTTAATTTTGTTGATATATGGAGTTTTTTTTATCAATATCCTTTAACACAAAAAAATATTTCAATCCCTTCAGTTCCGTGGTTAGCGATTTTCACTGTACTTAAAAAATTACATAAAAATTACTTGCTTACTTATTGCTTAAAAATTAGGGATAATATTAGGGGGGGAAAAGCTATTGACTACTGATTTCATAATTTTGAATCACTATCAGGTGACGAAGTAGACACCACGATCCTGCAATCCACTCTCCTATGATCTGGATTGATATCACCTACATGATGACGCGCTGCATAAACGTATAGTCTTCGTTAAGAAAGAGATTAGAACTCGAAGATTTCGTTACAATAACAATGGAGTGCTATAATATTTTTTTTAAAAAAAAAACTTCATTTAGTAAAAGATTATCTGTACAATTGTTACGAATATCATAAATTTTACATGTTAGTTATTCTTCATCCATTATGGAAAAAAATATGAAAACAATTAAAGCTTTCGAACATTATTAGTTTCTAGAAATAAAAATATTATTGAGTATTATATCCTTTAAACTTATTTATATATTATTTTTTTATGTATCTGATATAATTATAACATTTTATATTACAGTAAGACTCCGCTTAACGCTGTTTCGCTTAGCGCTGTTTCCATTTAACGCTCTTTTATTTTAATTGTGGGATTCCCCGAAATTGCACGTAGCATTAGGCTTCCCGATATCCGAAGCAGTTTATCTGTGTTTCTTCTTTCCTGTGGTGTTATACGAACGTATTTTTATCGTTTCAAACATTTGTTGACGTTATTGCAAGAATAAATTTATGTAATATAACGATTGCTATATAGTGACAAATATTATGATTTTTAGTTTTAACATGGGTGATAATAAAAAACACGAAAATAGAGCAACAAGAAAAAGCATTTTCACCTGTAACTAAAATGTAAGAGATTAGAAGATTAGATACTGGTGAACGTCAATCTCAAATTGGTGCTGCAGTGAATTTGGCAACTTCAACAATAAGGACCATTCTTAAGAATAAAGAAAAAATACTGTCATCGGCAACTGCAACTAGGACAAGCTCTGCACCTAGAATTACCCGTTCTAGAAATAATAAAATAGAGGAAATGAAAAAACGACCTTCTATACGGACTGAAGACGAAATTGAATGTCATATGCCATTAAACCAAGACTTAGAATTTTATTTATTTTTATATGTATATTCGCGTATTATATTTCTATATTTATAAGGATTAAATTTTTGTTTTATTGTTATAAAAAACATAATTAATAAATTTATTGGTAAAATACCTGACCAATTTTCTACCTATCTTCCCCTAGCCCCATTATTTACATGATGATATAACCTCATTTAACGCTGTTTCATATTACGCTCTACTTTGATGGAATGTATACACCGCGTTAAGCGGGGTATTAGTGTACTTATTTATTTAGTTATAATTTTCTATCCATTTAACTATATTTTTGAAATTAATATGTACAGCAAAGATGGTAAGTCTGCAAAATTTATCTGGGATATACTTAATGAATTATCAAACAATAAAAATTGTTATACGTTAAAATTATAAAAAAAAATTACTTTTTAAAAAGATCTCTGGCAAACTTTAGGCACAATTTAAGTGTTAATTAAACTCAATTTATGTAAATATTTTTAATTATACAAACTTATTCTCAAAAAAGTACCCTTTGGTATATCTAATTATAAAAAAAACTTTTAACATAACAATAAAGAATATCATAAATATATGAGTCTCTAGAGCAAACTGCCTTACTTTTGCAAATATAATTGAAAAAGTAAAATTTTACAAAAATTAATAATTATAAAAAAAATTGAAAACATCTTGAATAACTACTTTAATAAAGCCACTACATATGCGTCTTTCAAATATACCAATTCCAGCATAAGTCTTAAATATGATGACATCAGTGACAAATTTCTCCACTTTTTTCTCAACCCACATGAAAGCTTATGCCCACGCGAGTGTTCATAAATTCCACCCACACCTCATTTTTATTCTCACTTAATTCTAAAATAAACTTTACGCAAGTTTTAGAAATATCACAATCAAATTAATAACGTGTGGGTTAATTCCTTTTTTAAAAAAAAATATCGATTAAATAATTTTAATAGACAGAAAGAAGATTGCACGAGAATTGATAGAATAAAGAAATTTGTGCAAAAGTCAGAGAATATTTTTCGTAGAATTTTTTTATATTAGTTATCTTTTAGTTAAACCACCTCCAAAATGCATTTCAACTTAATTTGGTTATAAATGATGAATTAAAACTTATTTTTCGGATGCAAATAGTGAATTACATACTAAAAAATACGATTCAGAATGTCGTTAATCAGAAATCAACTTAATGAAATTAATTGTGTAAGTTTTAGCGAAGAAACTCAGTAATAAGAACAATTTAAATTGTTTGAGAGACAACTGGTACGCACAACTCTGTGATTAATTAATTTAATCCATTTAATGAATTATAGTTAACGTAACTAATTTAGCTTCATGTTCTATGCAGATATAGTAATTTCGTTTTTTTAATTAGATTCTTTCAATGATTAGACTAATTCGGTTTCGTCTTGTAAATAAATTTTAGCAAAATCTGAACAATTTTATTGACATTACAAGGATCTTTTAAAAGTATTTGATATTTCTCCCTGGGAAACTTGAATATTCATACTGTACTTATAAAAGTTTCTTTACAAAAAAATGTGTTTGACATATTTCATTAACAGTGAAGAGCTAAATCTTAAATATAACAATACATAGGGAAAAAATTAATAATAATTCTATAAAACCATATTACTTTTTTAAAATACTGGTTTCTTATATGTGATGTCTCATATAATAATTTCTTTTTAGAAAGACTCAAAGCTGAATTTATTTAAAAAGAATATATAAGTGGCCACAAAAGTGGGCCACAAAAGTGTTTGTACACTAGAAATTTCTTATAAAATTTAATGTTTTAGACTAATAAAAATTAATATATTATAATTGTAATTTTCTTATGATATCTGTAACTTGTTCTTAATGGAATGACATAATTAATTTTTTAAAAATAGTGTAAATATTTTTTTAAAAAATTAATAATCAAAAAGCTACTGAAAAATTACGCCACAAAAGTCTTCGTACACTTAACAAAAATCTCAAATTAGCTTTAAATATTGTATTTCTTTCTTAATTTAGTACTTAGTGGGAGAGGTTTTAGTGTCCACAACCACTTTTAAGCATCTTGGTATAGATTTAATCAGTTTTTTGTAATTTCTGCATCGATTTTCCTCCATTCTTCGGTGATTATTGTTTTTACTTCACATTTTGTGTTTATTTGTCATGTTTTCTTTTTTTTACATCAAAATCTCACCAAATATGTTCTACTTATCTAAATAAAGTGATTGAGGAGGTGTTTTCATAATTTGGGGACTGTTATAGAGACACCAGTGGCGTACATTGAGAGCAGTGCACTTGGCGTCATTACCCTGTTAAAAAATGAAGTCGTTTCCAATATCCAAATTTAGGGTGGATAATTTAAAATTTCTCTTTAAAATATTTAAATAGAGCTCATGATTCACAATATCAACAAAAAATACCAAATTACCTAATTCTGAGGCCGATTAACACCCCCACGCGAGGACACTTCCACCTCCATGTTTTATACATCCAAATAGATTCTTGGGATTAAGTTTCAGAAAATTCAAAATTGACAGCAAATTGATTGGGATGGCAGATAATTCAACATTTTTAGTTCTGATATGCCTATAATAGTTTGTAAATGAAAAAGTAAGGAGTTTAATCCCGGAGTTTAATCCCATGAATTTATGTGGAACAAGAACTCCTCCACCTCCATGCTTCAGCATTGAAGTGAATGTGTTCTGGCGTGTGGGTGTAAATTGGCCTCAGAATTTGGTATTTTTTGATGGTATTATGAATCATGAGCTCTATTTAAATATTTTAAAGAGAAATTTTAAATTATCCACGCGAAATTTGGATATTGGAAACGACTTCTTTAACAGGGTAATGACGCCAAGTGCACTGCTCTCAATGTACGCCACTGGTGTCTCTATAACTGTCCCCAAATAATGAAAACACCTCCTCAATCACTTTATTTAGCCCAGTAGAACATATTTGGTGAGATTTTGATGTAAAAAAAAAGAAAACATGACAAATAAACACAAAGTGTGAAGTAAAAACAATAATTACAGAAGAATGGAGGAAAATCGATGCAGAAATTACAAAAAACTGATTAAATCTATGCCAAGTTGCTTAAAAGTGGTTGTGGTCACTAAAACACATATCCTACTAAGTACTAAATTAAGAAAGAAATACAATATTTAAAGCTAAGTTGAGATTTTTGTTAAGTGTACGAAGACTTGTGGCGCAATTTTTCAGTAGCTTTTTGATTATTTATTTTTTAAAAAAATAGTTAGACTATTTTTTAAAAAAATTAATTATGTCATTCCATTAAGAACAAGTTACAGATATCATAAAAAAAATTACAATTACAATATATTAAGTTTTATTAGTCGAAAACATTAAATTTTATAAGAAATTGCAAGAGTACGAACACTTTTGTGGCAAATAAAATACATATTACACATTTTTGCATTTTATTCAGTATAGTCATAACATACATAGATTAAATTTTTATACGGCGTGTCTAGTATTTATAAATCATTTAAATGGAAATAGAATTGAAAAATATAAAACCGATTATACAATTATGTTAATCGAAACAATATCGTAAGCTGACGAAATCTTATGACTGAAAAGCAGTAAAAGGCAAGTTGAAAAATTACATTTCAAAAACAAAAAGGAATTTTAAAAATATATCCCAACATAAAATGGAGTCTAAATATCAAAAGTTTGCAGTGAAGTGAAATATTCATAAATCGAATAATTTTCTAATATTATTTTTCCTCGTTTTATCGTTTGGAAAAGAATTCGCTCGAGAAACGAATGTGAATAAAAAAAATTGTCTGCTTATGTATTTTAATTCTATATACGTCGCTTACAGTTAAAAGCAAATTTTCTTTCTAGAGAATAGTTGAAGGAAGTTATTCATAAAAAAAAAGATGTGCACATTGATACGGATTTTTAAAAGAATATTCCATAAAACAGCATTTAAACAATTTTTTCATTCAAAAACTGCACGGTGAAACTCTTCGATAACTACATGTTTTGCTCTTTTTTCATACATATACGTTTTACAGATGTGTATGTTTAAAGTTAAATCTAGATGTATTCAAAAACTATTATTGAATACGAATCCAGTGTTAGTTCTTTATCCAGTTTGAAATTGAATTTCTGTACAGTATCATAAAAAAATATATACACTGAAGGAGGTCTTTTTCTTATGTCCATCAAATTTTCTTTTTAATTTCTTTTTTTTTTTCCTTAACACTATACGTTTTCCTGTACCTCGTAAATACCACTAATCTTAGACATGAATTGACATTTGTGTGCCTAAGTTATTATCGATCCTCAAGAATTTAACTCTTGGTTAATGTATATTTATATGTTCGTTTATTCGCTTTAAAAGCTGTTGTTGTAAAAGATGTAGCTTTGTGTATATGCTGTTTTTAATGATTTTTCAAAAGCTGTATTTCATTGACTTGTTTTGACCATAATTTTCAATAAGTATTCGAACAATTTCCAGAGGGGGCCTGATTTTTTTCCCCTGTATATTTCATGTATTGAATGTGAAATTATTTCAAATAAAATTTTACATGAATTTAAGCTTGCATACTTTCGTGATAGAGATATTTATATATTTCACATATATTTTTATCAATTCCTAATTTCCGTGAGAGGGAAAAAATATTTAATAAAAAAACCTATAGTTTAATTCCCTTCTCTTTCTCTCTCTCTCTCTCTTTGCAGTAAAACAAAAACAATTTCGAAATTTCCAATCGCATTCTGAGCAACAGGTATAACCACATATGTAAAGTCCCTAATTTATAAATTAAGCCAAAAGTTTCTGACAAAAGAGGAGTTTGATATATAATGAACTGAATAACTGTTATCTGAAGTAACATCAATTGTGACAATTTTTATACACTGAAACACGCAGTGTAAGTTGCTTTCCCTGCAGTGATATTCTGCTTGTGGAAGATTGAGTTTTACAGGGAAAGTGCGTTTCTTAGCATGAGCTTGAATAACATTAGGGCAATCCAAAAAGGTATTATTATGGTTACCAGATTGGTGACCTTATCATCCTTGGCGACAAATTTTGCGAAAAATGGTATCGCTTTGAAATGGTATCTGGAATCGATCCTTCTGAAAATTTCCATTCGGCTACATAAGAGACCTATGAGTCAACGGTCGAGTTCAGAATCTGCTTGTTCGTTGTTTGCTATAAGAGAAGAGAGATTTTATTTGCGATTTCCTGCAAGTGAAACTGTTCTAACAAAGCTATTTTGGGAACGTGGCAAAACTTGTTTATAGCTAGTGCACATTTTGTGCACTAGCCTTACTAATATTATAAACGCGAAAGTTTGTATGGATGTTTGTTCCTCTTTCACGCAAAAAGAACTGAATGGATTTTAATGAAACTTTACAATAATATAGCTTAAACATAAGAATAACACATAGGATATAATTTATAAAGATATTGTGTGAAGTGTCCAAAATATAAAGATAATTGTCAAGTAAGTAGGAAAAAATTCTGCCACCTGCAAAATGGCCCGCGACAGCATATATTTATCTCTTATGAGTGGAACAAAACTTTCCCTTTTGTTTTGTCTACACCAGGCGGTAGTGCGCGCTCGGCTCTAATTTATTGCTCTGATCAGTGTAATCACTATTTTATTTTTATTTCAGAATAAAACTTACTCTTTTGTAGTTTCTGGTATTTAAAGTAGATAAACTTTGTCTTTCACACTACATCATTTGGACAAATTTGCATAATTTGTTTGTGGTTAGTAGTTAATTATAATGCTATAATTTTAATTCAATAGGCAGGTGTTGCATTTTTTAAAATAATAATAACTACAGTACTGAATTTTTTGGAAGTGTAGAAAAAGTACCTACGAAGAATTATGCCGAACAGAAAGTAATATTAACGTATTACACTTCCAGATATGAATTGTTTACACTATTTTAAGCGTTCATTACACAAAATTTGTAAGAATGTGTAATAAACAATAATTTCTTTTTCTCTTCTTAATATTAGCATATTTTTTTTAAAATGTACTAATTCAATTTAAAGACCACAGAAAAATCCCCATATCTCCATTTTTAAAAAAAAAAAAATTTTGTCACAAAAAATTGGGTCACTTAAAAAAACTTGGGGCACCAATAAAAAATTTTTTTTAAATTATGAGAAAAAAATATTATTTACACTAAATTTCCATATAACTTGAAACAAGAAACTAGGGTCAATTGATTAAAATAAAAACATTTCGAAAAAGAAATGTCTCAAAATTGGTTTCTTTTTCGTTCGCCCTCAGCATAACAACTCAAAAACAGTAAAGAGAGTTAAAAAAAATTCCTTTTTGAGATAATTAACCATTAAAAGACAAAGATCAAGCTCCTACTCAGTCAATACGAAAAAAATTACGTAGACACTGTTATAAATAATTCATATCATCTACCGTGTCATTAAATTCTTCTGCTATGAATTCCAATTCCAACCCAAAGCCCTTTTAACATTACTTTCGTCATTGTATCTGCAATTAAGTAAATCAAATATTTATTCAGTCACATTCTATGTACATTTTAACAAGTAATATATTCGAAAATCCCCTTTGAAGATGTTTGTTTAAAGAGTAAATGTAGTTCCCTTAGAGAAATATTTTAAAGGTTTTCTGTCGGGATGAATTTGTAATTCGAATGAAAAAACAAATTTTTTTTATTATAAACTTCATTTGAGCAAATTCCTTAGTAACACATCTAAAGTGAATGATAGTATAACTGCATTAACGGGTTGCACAATAAAGTTATTACAAATAATTCTAAAAATAAAATAATAAGAATTTTAAAACCGATAATTGCTTAAATTACTGTCAATTATTTAAATATAATAATTAACTACCATAAATGTAACTAATTATTACTTTTACGTATTTAAACTTTAGTTTATGATTTATTATATATTTAATAAGTGTAAGTATATTACTAGTTCTTATTACTGTTGAATCTAAGTGTAATTAAACATAGTTATGAAAAATGTCACTTCGTAAAATGTGATGGATGATAAAACTCATAAGCAAAATTAAAGTTTTAAAAAAAGCACATCCAGTAGGTATTTAATCTTAAAACATATAAATCAAAATCAATAAATAAATATTATGTTATGTATAGTTTTAATGGATCTATTGATCTGTATGCTTGGTATAAAACCGTTAAGATTCGTTATCTTGATAAAAGTATAAGTATAATGCACGATAACTAAAATGCTAATTTATTATTACCTAATTAGACCCCTATGATCCCATACTCTTTAGAAACTTAGACAATGACACAAAATATTGAAAATACTGTTAGTGTCTTTGAGGGTCAGATGCTAAGAGCAATTTTCATTTAGAACCCCTAGCATTTGGCATAGACACTCAAATTTAGAATGCTATCAAGATTTCAAGGAACCAGACGTTGTTAAGGTATCCGACTACATTCGGAACCATGATTTTAAAAAGGCGCATAAATGGATAATTTTCATGATATTTAGTGTTACTTAGATTAGAATACATGTATACAATTGTTTTAAGAACATTTTGACAAAAAAAATTTATTTAAATACAATATTTTGGCAAAAAGTTCTTAGAATAACCTTTTTTCAAATGTTCTCCTTTTGTAAAAAATGCTTCTATTGTATTAATATTTTTCCTGTATATAGGCCAGATCTCTGTACAGAGGCTCAACTACGATTTTTCAAAAATTTAAATTATTTTCAGAGTTACAACCATTTCAAATAATTATCGGCGTATTTTCTTAAAATTTCTCCCTTGTGTTTTCGTAAAGCATGGATAAACCGACTTCCGAGTTATGCATCTCAAAAATTCTAGTTGAGCCTCTGTAGAGAGGTCTGAGCTGAATACAGGCAAAATATTAATACAATAGAAGCATTTTTTACAAAAGAAGAACATTTGGAAAAAGGTTATTATAAGTTAATTTTTTGCTAAAATATTGTATTTAAATAATTTTTTTGTCATAATGTCCTTAAAACAATTGTATACATGTATTCTAATCTATACAACAGAGGAGAGCAATTTTAAGAAAAAAACAACGATAATTTTTTCAATTGGTTGTAACTCTAAAAATAATGTGAATTTTTCAAAAATCATAGTTGAGCCTCTATACAGAGGTCTGAGCTATATATGGGCAAAATATTATTGTAATATAAGCATTTTTCACAAAAGGAGAACATTTTGAAAAAAATTATTCTAAGTTAATTTTTTGCTAAAATAGTGTATTTAAATAAATTTTTTTTGTCAAAATGTCCTTATAAAACAATTTTATACATGTAGCCTAATCTAAGTGACACTAAATATTTTGAAAATTATCCATTTATGTGCTTTTCTAAAATCACGGTTCCGAACGTAGTCGGATACCTTAAACATAAATCTTAAATGGTATATTTAAATAACAAACAATTAAGACAAATCATGCACAAAATTCTAATCATGTATAATTATAGAGGAAAAATTGTTCCTGAAATGATTTTGTGACTTCAAGTAATAAATATAATTAATTTAGTTGCTTAGGAACTCAAGAAAGCCGATATTTTGATATAACAACGTTTCCAGACGTAACGTAGGCGTTTCATAGATTTATTTGCAAGAATAAAAGGTCTCTAATAACAGATTTCCTTATCAAAGCATAAAATTTAATCTAAATACGTTTATTTAAGGGGACAGTTAAATTCTGACAACCAAGGGATTTTGTTAAGACTGCCGCTAAATTAAAGTTAATCTGACTTTGAGTTAAATAAGCTTTGCAACGACATTTAACCATGTAATTAGTATACACCGGAATCTTGAAATTATGAATAATTAAAATTTGAACAGATTGAAATTTGATCATTACGCAGCTGAAAATTCTATTTTGGAATAAGTAAAAAGGTACTTACGTATCATACCATCGACTTATTTCGCAAATCTGAAAAACATTGCCAATTCAAAAAATGTCACCAAATGTGGCCATCGTTATTGTTGTTGTGTTCGAAAAGGCGGGAGAAGGATTTCTATTATTCTACTAAAGGTTTCTACTATCTAGTATTGGCTGCATATCGTGGCAATTGGCAACATCTTTTGAGGAAATTGTTCGATGATATAATATGTAAATATCAGTAAAAAATATGAAAGACTATAAAAATCACGGCACTTTTCCATTTCACCGGCGCAGATCTCGCCAAGCAGGCTTTAACGGTGACAACACACAATATACACATAAAAAAAATGTTGCTAAATTTTAGTTTTCATTGGTTTTTCCACCATTTTTGATGTACGTAGGCTGTTCAATAAGTAATAAGACTAATTTTACTGCTGCTAAACCACTCATCGGAATGTTAATTGCTGTGGCATAAGAAAAGTTTGTTGTCTGTAATTAACAAAAGCTACCGATAGATGGCGTGTACAGACTCGTATTCTTGAGTATCGCGTGTTCGAACTGAAGCGTGTTTGTGGGCGCCTACGAGACGCCCCCAGTTGCCGAAATGGAAGCAAAAATCTGCAAGAATCAGCATCGTAGACCTTTAATATGATACGATATGATTAAAGACTGGAACAAGAAGGCAGCAATATCTTAAAACGCTTTATCACAGCAGACGAAGCTTGATTGTATTAATATGATCCAACCAAAAAACAACAAAGCGGTGAATGGATACATCCATCTTCACCTACTCTCAAGAAACCAAAAACTGTGAAATCAGATGGTAAAGTTATAACCATATTTTTTTATTATGAAGGAATTGTGTATCAACACGCTGTCGAACCCGGTACTACCGTAAATGACTCGTACTACACGAATGTCCTGCGAACAATGGCCCAGCACGTTAAAAGGAAACGTTCATTGTTTCGAAATGGCATCCTATTGCACCATGACAATGCCCGACACCATATTGCTCGTTGCGTACTGGATGTTTTGCAGCAGAACAACGTAGAGATTTTACCACACCCTTTATACAGTCCTGATCTCACTCCATGAGATTTCTAGCTGTTTCCTCAACTTAGGAAACCATTACGAGGCAAAGGTTTTGCAAGCAACAAAGCACGTTTAAAGGCTGCGGAGGCAGTTTTGAAACAGTTCTCACAAAACGGACTTTTACATGTTTTTAAGTGGACAGAACTTTGGAATAAATGCATTACGTGCCACGGATTTAATTTTGAAAAACACCATGTAAATGAGGACGATAAAAGATATTCTGTTTGTTTTTTTTTTGTTGTTGTTTTTATTATTATTTTAGTCTTATTACTTATTAAACAGCCCTCATATTATGAAAAAGACGTGACCGGGATAAGAAAAGACCGGGATCTGTTTTGAAAATGTGGCGGTGAAAGTTACCAACAGAAATATTCCCTATAGAGTCGGTTGTATCATTTTTGGCGAATTTATTGATTGCGCCGCCGAAACGGAAAAGTACAAAAATCGTTTAAAAGATATAAATTACGAAGTAGAACAGTAAATTCCAAAAACATAAAAATTTTATACACTTAATGCTATTACTACATAAACAATTAAGAAAATTTTATAAATAAAATCAAATGTTATAGAAACTTGAAAAAATATCAAAAAAAATGTGCAATTCGTATTAACCCAAATATTACTACTGAACGTTTTAAAGAAAACTTAGTAAAAAACTGATCAAAATAGTCAACAAGCGCGAAAATATTGTCTATTCTATTAGCAATATATTGAGATTTTTTTTTTTTTTAGCACTCCAGATTTTTTCAATTTTTAAAAACTTTTTAGTGGTTATTTCTCTATAAGTTAAAATGTAATTATTACCCAAAGGATATAAAGAACTATGCTTAAATATGCAGAGTAAGATATTTCGCATCTTATTTAATTAAGAATAAGCTGAGTCAAAAACAGTTTTTCATGGAATCTTTCAAAGGGAGTTGAGAAGTATTCTATCATTTTTCGGTTTTTTAACCCACAAGATAGCATAGTTTTTAAGATACCTTTTACAATGAGAAGAAGTAATGTACTTAAATTATTAGTGATTATTCTACGCAATTAATTAATTAATCATCTTAAGTGGTTTTTTTTTTTTCATTTTCTTCTTTAGACCATGAACTTTTAGAAATAAAAAGTACATTACAGAAAAAATACGTGTTTATTTTTGTCATTTTTTTTTAAATTAGGAAGTCATTTTAAAAAATGTTTAGAAATTCTTATCATTTTATATCGTTATCGTTTATCGTTATATATCATTTATATCGTTATCGTTCCTTTGCCATCAAAAAATGCATAAAATTTTAAGATGAAATTAACTTTATGAAAAGCGCTATTGTTTTTTATTGTAACTGCTTGCTAAGTACATAAAAATACTTAAATACAGAAAACTTTATTTCACTTTAAAGCTTTTTAAAATTGCAATGCCATTTTAATATAATGCAATAAAATATAATATTACTCGTTTGGTTTTACAAAGCTGACTGAAAAAAATTCTACAAATGTCACTATTTCATTCTCAGCGTTAAAAATTGAAATGCATCTAGAAACGTTATGGAATGGAAATTATGTGTGTTGTTTATGTGTTCTAAACAATATGCAAGAAGTTCATGTGGCAACAAACGCAATCGATTAAAAATAATCACGCAATCGTCTGCTATAAATAAAGTTCATTTGTTTCGTTAGCATGAATAAAATACATTGTTCCACTTAGGCTATGAAGTTGTGTTTTATTAAGCCTAATTGGAATTTTTAAAAAATAATGTTTAATTCCTTGCAGACATTTGTTTTGCCAATTTTTCTAAACTAAAAGGTCATATTCTAAAACATTTTTAATAGATATTTATTCTAAAAATAACACAAAGATGTTTCTAAAAGATTGAATTCTTAAGAATTATGAGTTAGATTCTTTTTTATTGGATTTCGTTTTCTCTGAGCTTTGTATTTCAGAAATATATTCCATGTTTTTATGTTTTTCTTATTCGTATTCTTAACTCTCATTCAAAATGAAAAATACTTATCATTTCCTTTTAACTAAACAAAAGGATATGTGGACTTTCCAAAGGTAGAAAAAAGATTATTGACGTAATAATATAATAAATGTCCGTTCACAGATTCCATTATATCTTTTAATGGCTTTCATCCAAACAAATTGGTGGATTTTTTATTTTCTAAATAATTAGCTGTAACTTTACACACAAAAAAACACACACAAATAAAACATAAATCTAATTGATTACTAAGAAAGGCTTTTCAATAAAATAGAATTATGAATTATTTTCACATACTTAAAAAGCATGTAAGATAAAAAAATTTCTCGTATGATATTTTTGTCGAACAATACAATCACAAATTCTTCAATTGAAGAATTAAAAATTATTTTAAATCTGTATAAAATTTTAGAAATTGTGTTATATTTAATTTAAAATGTCAGACGCCTCTGTTTTTTCCACAAAAAACTTAGTCAAAAATTTAGTTCTTGATTTTGAGTTATTGTTCAAAAGCAAATTAAGTTAAAAATCAGTTAAAAGTTAAATTCAAGTAACTCCTACCATTTCAAAAACATTATTTTAATTTCTCAATCCTTAACAGAACCATCTTTCAAAATTTCTTTCAACATAAAAAAGAAAAATCTAAAACACAATTAATTTATTGCAATATACACCTTTCATTTGAATTTTCTTATCGTATTCGATTTGAAAAGTTTTGAGTTGACTTTTAAAATTTTGCAACAATTTTAAATATTAAAAGTACGGAAAAAGTTTTAGACAAATATACAAATTTAAGTTACAAACAATTGCACTCACCCAAATTTAAAAAGTTGATAAAATGGGCCAAAGTTCAATTCATTCTGTTAAAGTTATAGGTTACGTGTTTAATTTAAAAATAAATCCTATTAACAAAATTTTAAAACAATTCTTTTAAAATTTCGAATCAAAAAACGCAATTCCTACGTTATTTAAATTTAGCAAAAATTGGCTATTTTCTCTTGTTACCACATATCATCAAGTATTTAATAATTAATAATAATTTTTTCACAAAAATAAGTATGGTTTCTAATGATAAAACACGTATTGATTTTAATATAGAATTTAATAGTTAAGTAACATGAATAATATAACGATAAAAATAATACTTTTGTAAAATAATTCCTTTGTAAAATTAACTCCTTTATTTGAAATTATTGCTTGCGTTTTTCGATTAAAGACTTTTTTCAAGAACAATATATATTTTCGTCTGCTTAAATAATCGATTTGTGTTTTTTTTTTATATTATTTCCATGAGAAAATTAGAAATTTGATATGTGATTGGATGTAATTTAAATTCAATTTCAAAAACAAAATTGGAATATATATATATTTAGAACTATATCAAAAAGAGTATATCTCAAATATAAATATTTTATATTATATAAATATATAAAATTCTTAAATTCAAAATTAATCCAAAACCCGGGGAAAAAACGAATCAAAAGAAAAAAAAATCAAATGTATTTTCAGTTGAAATTTATTCAATATGATTGGCAATATCTGCTTTACAGTCATTTAAAAAATCGTATTTTTCAACGGAATTTCTAAATGAGAAAAACTTTTGTGAAGTATACAATTCGATTTCAGGATTTGGAAATAAACTCTCCATGGTTATATAGAAATTTTAATCAAGATGAGTTATATATAGATTTAATAAAAATGAATACACATGATTTTTGTACAGGTAAAGTTGAAAAATTAAATATTATCTCTTGAGTTCTGTTCTATAGTTTTTCATTTTGAAAATAATACCACACTTGAAAGGAAAAAAAAAGACCGTTTCTTACTCTCTATAGATAAATCACAAAATACATCAAAATATAATCAAGGATTAAATGAAATGCATCACTTGTAGCTAGAATAGTAAACTCTAATCAATTTATTGTTTAAAATAGATAAAAAAATATTATTTAATATGCATTTATATACATGAATATGATTTATATAAGATGCCTTTACTCAAACAGTAAGAACATAAATTTAAGCAACAAAATAAATTAAATTTACTATTCCGCTACAGTCTCAAAGCAATCGGCTTCCATGGGGTGTATACATAAATATATTCCCGTTTTTGAACTATGGGACCTACATACTTGAAATTTGGCTAGCATGTTTCTATTGTTGAGTAAAGATCAGTAACAAAAAGGGATTTTATGAAAATAGACTTCTAATGAAGGTTAAAGGGCGTTTTAGATATAAAAAAAATATTCTCTTTTTTGGAGTCTTAGACCTACAGACTTGAACTTCGGTAAGCATGCGTCCTTCATTGAGTAGAGATCCGTTAAAAATGGGTTTTAGTGAAATCGACTGTCATGGAGGGGTTGGTTAAGATGCACATAGATAAAAAGTTCCCTTTTTTGAAACATTAAGCGTGCAGACTTGAAATTGATAGGTGCTGTTCTTTTGTCGAGTACAAATCCGTTAAGAACCTTCTTTTTTTTTTTACGGAAATAGATTCTCGAAAGGGTGTTCGGGCTATTACTGGGGTCGTTTAGATAAAAAAAAAAATAACCGCTTTTGAATTATTAGACCTAAGATTTCAACTGTTGTAAGCATGCACTTTTTGTTGAGTAGAAATCCGCTAAGAAATAGGTTCCTAAAAGAGGTTTCGGGGGCTTGAGAAAAAAATAGACTTTAATTTTAGAAATTCAGGTTCTCTTTAAATTAAAAAGAAAACACAAAAGGAATGTTTTTCAATACATATGAACGCTTAAAGATAAGACTTGTATATCAATAATTTAAAAGCAATACATATATTCATACAACATCATGAAATACCCAGCGAAGTGGAAGAGTAATGGCAAGTCTATGACGGGTTCTATCCCCGGTCTCCTTCAAATCCTCTTCGAAAAACAATTCTATAGCTGTGGTTTGAGTTTAAAACCGCTTTCCGAGATAACTCGGTTTTATGCTAACGTAAATGCTATTTAAACCCTGGCAAGGGGTGTGTTAAATTTAATCATCGAAAATTAATCGTGAATCGTGAGTAGCTTGTCGTTAATCGTTCATAGTGAGTCGTTTGTTCTCAAGTTATCATACGAACTAGAACTGCAGTTCTCAGAAGGGGAAATAATAGAGAAACTGATTTTAAGGCAAATAAATTGGTAGGCAAGAAGTTTACAGAGCAATGGTTTATTTTAAAATACGCCATGAATGGAAATAGGTCAAATACAGTCGAACCTCCATATTGCGAATTTTTCTATATAGCAAACTTTTTCCTGGAACCACGAACATTTCACGATTTTCTTCGTNAGTTGATCAGTCATAAATAAAAAGTAGTTATTTTTATAGCAAGGTCTTCTTCTTCAATAATCCAAACTACACTTACAACCTACAGGTTGTGACAATTTTATTGTACTTCAAATAATTTTAGAATAAAATGATCTAGAATTAATGCCTTTAGTATTGGGGAAATATTAACTTTGGAAATATTTTCATTGTCTTACAACTCATGAAAAAAATGTATAATTTTATTTTATCCAATATCTTAGATTATAGCGTTTATTTTTATACTTTCACAACAACAATCGTGTGCATATAATAAAAACCATGCACGTATATATATATCGGTGAGAAAATGGTAGAGGTGGAGAGAGGGGTGGTAAGATGAGTTTATTACTTTCCCATCTATCTATTCTTGGATTTTTAGCAGGAACCCGTGAACGTGGATTTGAAACAAAAAAAATTACTCATTAATTTTACATTTTTTTTTTTTCGAAGTGATAAATACTTAAGAAAAATTTACTTAACAGTAGTAGCATTTCTTGTTAAAAATACATCAAAATTTGCTATTGAATATTAAACAACAAAAAATAATTTCGTTTTTTCTTGAATAATCTTAAGAATTGAATTCTTCAGATTTTTTCTTATCATTAAATATTTTAAATATTACAATATATCTATTAATAACATTTTGCTTAGATACTGAGAGAAAAGCAAAAGTTATATTTCTTAAATAACCTTAAGAAGCAAATTCTTCAGATTTTTTCTTACATTAAACATTTTAAATATTACAATTTATCTATTATTAACATTTTGCTTTTATACTGAAGGAAAAGCATGTTTATTATTACACAATTATATCCATTTAATGATGTTTATTATAACTAACAGGCTTATGTATTAGGCATGAGGGAAAAAAATTCCTTGTTTTTAGTAAAAAGTTCATAGAACGAAAGAAAACAAAAATTAAAAAGACTTTCATCGAATTTTCAGAAATCAAATGATTCATTAACGTTTGCATACTTTTTTTATAAAAAAATACCTAACGTATCAAGTTTAAAGAACACATTTTTGACAATCAATAAAACATGAGCATTTACCTTCTACATTATCTTTAATATCCTAAATTATTAAAATTTAAAAACATATCTTAAGTTAATTAATTTTTTTTTTTTTTTTTTTTTTTTTTAGAAATTCACACCGCGCATAAAATTTAAATATCTCAAAAAGAGCGAGAGCATGCCAAACTGTAAGCCCCTACTGATCGGAACCCAGCTAAATGCATCGAGTGTCTCCATGGTTACGGGTGACGGGCGTCAACAGCGCGTGGTTACCCCAGGTCACGTGTCCTCCCATCATCATTCAAGCTCCGAATCTCGTTTCACTTTCCATCTCCGAATGCACATCGGAATCAAGAGAGCAAAGGGGATATTAGCATCACGTAGGTCATTACTGTTCCCCTAATCACTTATGACTTTTTCCCGCCACCGGCAATATCCCACGAAATTCCCACTAAGGGAGGGAAATCTCGATATCGGGATTTTCCCTAATTTCTAATTCCGATGTGGTATAGAGAGAAATCGTGAGTGGATTCGTTCTATTTCATTTGTACCATTCTCTCTCTGTTTGGGTAGGAAAATCTTATTATTTAAGTTTTAATATAATTCTAGGGAGGAAGTAGCACAAAGGGGTTGTCATTACGTATATAAGAAAGTAAATAGTTCAATTTTTTGCACAATTTAAATAGTTCAATAGTTGTATTTAGTTTTTGCTCCATATTAGTTAAATCAACACAAATGAATAGTCTGTATTATATGAAAGATCAATGTAATTTATTCCCTCAACCGGTAAAATGTTCAAAAAGACATTAGAACATATAGCCTACATTCAAAGCTTTAACCCTCCAAGCGGTCTGCACGTAAAATTCCGCCATTCCAGAGATGCTTTTTCTGCCTTCAAGCAAGATTCCCAAAAGCGGCCGAGCCACATTCTTAAAAGTACGGCTCAACCGCTTTTGAGAACCCCACCTGAAAGCAAAAAAATATGTGCGGTGCATTTTTGAAGCATCTCCAGAATGGCAAGACTTTAAGTGCAGACCGCTTAGAGGGTTAACACAAAATATATATGAAGGTTTTGAGTGTTATATTTAAGTACTAGAGCCAGTGGCGTACACAGAAACGTCTTAAGACTTCTTGAGATCCTGGGCCCTCTACATAAATGTAGGCCCCAACTATGACCCTTAACCCCTTCGTGGCGGGCAGTGCAAATATGCATTCTTCTCGGACGCATCTCATGGCCGGGCGGTGCAAATGTGCATTTTACAAAGGTGCTGTGGTAGGCCGGGAAAGGAAAATATGGCTTTTGAGTTGGAACGTTTTTTAATGACCACTAGATCGCACCCTATATCCATTATATTGAAACTAAACATAGCTAGAGTAGCCTGACCTTCAGTTTGTTTATATTCTTCCTGGATTTGGTATTTTGCTCATCAGCTGTAGCAGGGTAGGGGATAATCGAAATGTAAACAAACAGCTCGTAAAATTTCCACTTGATATAAAACATTCGCGTTTCTAATAACTCTCTCAATGCTTTTTTATTTTCTTTTTCTTAACAGAGTGGAGCGTTTTATTCAGTTAAGGTTTTAGCGTCAGTTCTGTTACAGTTTTTGTTGCTTTCGGGTGTATTTCGCGTACTTTTCTTATTTCAAAAACCTTGACTTCAGGTTATTATTTGATTGTTTTGAAGGCATTTTCCTAAGCTTAATATGAACAAAAAGGGTAAAAAAAGCCAAAATGTATAGTCACAAACCGTGTGTAAATAAATGAAAAAAAACATAACAAACATTTTATGCTTGCAAATCATACAATGTAGGACCTTGCGTTTCTCCATGCTTCGAGATTTTCCACACTCAATCTTCATTTTAATTTTGCTATTTATTTTCGTAAATAATCTTTGTCGTAAGTTTTTTTATTAATTTGAAAGTATATTAATGTGTTTTCTCAATGAAAATTTTGGAAAAAATTGAATAGTACTTACGAAATTTATTTTCCAAGGAAAGTCATATTTTTTTATATAATTTCATGTAAGTTAAAGGAAAAACGTTATTGCATTTTAGTTTTAATGTAACTGGCAACTTGTGTAACAATCCAAATGGGTACCAAAAATTACGACGTTAGGACTGAAATTTTATTATTTATGCTTCTTTTTCTTAAGTTAGGCTTAGTGACGAAAACGCCCCGTCCTAAAGTGCAAGTTCTTACGCATTCACCCCGTCCCCAGCGAGCATCTCATAAAAAATCGCCCCATCCTGAAGAGGTTAAAACAGTGTTTCTCAAACTGTGGGGCGCGATCCGCTAGGGGGGTGTGATAACCGTATAAGGGGGGCGCGAGCCTATTGAAAATTCGAAAACAAAATATTCTTTTAGAAATTATTAACTTACTGAAAGTAAATAAACAAATACATTCTGACATAATAAAAAATAAAATATTCATTTACAATATAATACACTTATAAACGTATCAGTAGTGCACAATCTATTTTATAATTAACTTAACAATATTAAGCTAAGGACAAATTTAATAATTGCCAGTGACCCTATAGATTTATCTTATATAAAATTATATTCCAACATTAACACTTATCTTGATAATTTGTACGGTTTATAATTAATCCCTTAAATGTCGATTAAAAAATATGCGATTCGCTCTTCAATGTCATCGTTAAGCACGTAAGTAAACGTATGTGGTGTATTGAGGGGGTGGGTGGTAGAAAAGGAATAAATAATCAAAAATCCTCTGAAATAAGTGAACCCTTCGCAAACACTGTCAAGGTAATTTTATTGCTTTCTACAGCCTTCGGAATAATTTTATGGACAGCAGTTCACAGAAAAGATTTAACTTCGGAAAGACGTACATATACGTTTGAGGTCAATTAACACACTGGCTGAGCGAGCCGTTTATATACGTTGGGGGGCTTAAGAGGTTAAAGTCATATTGTAGG
>BMAV01011860.1:0-10752 GCA_019973955.1 Trichonephila inaurata madagascariensis | reverse complement strand
TTCCCTTTTTTTATAAAAGTTTACTTTACCATTGCAAATATATTTCTTCTTAAATTACAGATTAGAAAAAAAATAAGGAAATGTTTATATAGATTAATTTATTTCTTTACGAAAGGAAAAACGTTAGTTCGCAATAATATTTACTGTTCTTGCATTTTTCTTTTTGTTTATGTATGATCTATCAAAAAATAAATTTGGTAAATGAAAATATTTTTAATTTGATACTTGATAGTCCATTAATTCCATATTAGTTTTTTATTCTTACAGAAAATAAAAATTAGACACAAAATATGACTTTTGAATTTATTTAGTTTCAAAAAAACAAAACGAAAGAAATTAAATATTTTTTTACGTAGATGTATATAAAAATCAATTTTTTACAAAAAGTATCGTTTTACATAAAAATCAATCAAGATTTCCTTAAACTCAAGAAATCTAATAGTTATAATTGCAGATACTCTTTTTTTTATGCTACATATTTTCCAGAAATCATTTTTTAAATTTATTTTATCTACAATTTAGCCCAAAGTGTAGCCAAATTAAATTTAATAACCAATGCTTTAATTTATTTTTAATTCTAACCTCAAAGGAACTTCCTAGAAATGAATCATCTTAATTTTTCTCAGAATCTGTCATGTATCCTAAGAAATAAAATAAAAATCAAGTAAATACTCAAACGCAGAGAAATGTACTGTTTTAATGAGTTTATGTTTAATTAGATATTTTTAAGAAAAAGTGGAAGAGATAAATAATTTTCATCTTGAATGTGGCTCGTCCCGAATTAGAGGAAATACTAATTGATTCGGAGATTTAAAATAAAAAAACATCTGAAAATATGTGCGAGAATTTTAAAAAAAAAAATTTAAATAATACACTAGAAATTCAACATACATATTGCTTACAAATCTAAAAAGGGGGTTTTTAAAATTTTTTTTTTAGCTCATTAATCCCCGTTTAGCACATTTTAACTTAACTCATGGAGTTTATTTTCTCGTGTGTTTCTCAAATATATGCGACACTCGCATTAGATGAAAAGCCCTTTGATCATCCATTAAGTTTTGGAAAAGATAAAGAGAGAGTTCCATATCGTAGTAATATCTTTGTATGAATTAAGAATACGATTTAAATAAACTTTGCTGCATATTGGGCTTTTACTTCAGGAACTATTTTTATAAATGTTACCTTTTAAAAGTTTGTACAATTTACTAAATATAGCGCACAAAAAAAATAGTGCAATTAATAAAATCATAAAATTAGTAACATCCGGATAATAGATGCTATTTATCTTGTAACGCAGTGGTTGTGCGTAATAAAATAAATAGTATTATTGACTAAAATGAGTTATTAGCAATAAACGTAAGACTACCGAAAAATGTGATGAGTACTAATTTGAAGCAAAAGGAAAAAAACGTCATTATAGAAAATCCAGTAAAAAAAATAATTTATTTCGTAAATACTTGAAAGTTTTTGTAGTAAAACCATTCTCTGAGTAATAATCTTATGTAGAATTTATTTTTTATTAGTTATTTTCACATTTCCGTGCAATTTATCAATATGTAATTAAATATAAATTGTTGTCATTT
The DNA here is from genome assembly GCA_019973955.1 of Trichonephila inaurata madagascariensis. Taxonomy (NCBI): domain Eukaryota; kingdom Metazoa; phylum Arthropoda; class Arachnida; order Araneae; family Nephilidae; genus Trichonephila; species Trichonephila inaurata. The sequence continues at coordinate 9,169 of BMAV01011860.1, read as the reverse complement.
AATTTTAATTTATTTAATTTTATTAATGAATAGTAATGATGAAAATTAATTTTAGTAATGAATAGTAATGATGAAAATTAATTTTAGTAATGAAAATCGTTACTTTCTTCATTATGCAATTTTTTTGCTATGCAGGAAATGTTAATTAGTATAAATACATTCAATAGCATATTTTTTTTATTTTTGTATGCTTCCAACGCTCTTTTTTGCATACGTCGCACTTAAAAAAAAAATCGTATTCTTTCTAAATTTTATTTACACATTTTTTCACATAGCCAACTCATTATTAAAAAGATTGTGTTTTCTTCGATTCAATTAGAATTTAGTGTTTTTAATTCAGGTAGTTTTAACATTATATTAACATAAAACAGGCATCTCGGACATTTTTTTTAAACCTTTTGCTTATATCTTAACTTAATACGAAAGGTTCTTTTTTGTTTGTGTGTTATAAAATCACTTTTAAGAAGTGATGTTTTAATAAATTTTCGCTTTGATCTATTTATAAGCAAACTCTATAAAAAGAAACTGCTCATTCAAGAAAAATATTACTTCTAGCTTTTGACACCCCCGAGCTTTTAACTCCCAATTAATTTACAAAAAGCAGCTTCCTGTTTTTTTGTAATTAATGTTAGATATTTCTTTGTTAATCTTCTTTATTAACAATTAAGCTACCTGGAAAAATATTTAAATATACAAATATTGAAAAAGAAATTGGGACCGGCCGAATATTTTGAAAACATACAACATCCTGTAATCGAACAAACATCAAAAAAAGTTTAAGAAACCACCCTGAAAGCACAATGTTTTGAAAAGTCGGTTTTTCTATGAAAGCTTGCCAGTCCGGGAAAAGTTACTCGGGTGGAAGATTCCATTGATAACACACAAAAAACCGAAAACTCAGTGAACTAAATCATTTTCTGGGAAATCGGTTTGTAGTATAATCACAAACTTTTCAAGTTCAAGTAATGCTTCGGTTATATTTTTTTTCACACTGAAGGAACTCCAAAAACACTTTGATAACCAACCTTTTCGATAAACAACGGTGTGCGTTGTCTCATAATAAAGGTGCAAAGTTTTGCCGCTTTGTCAATAAACTCCGCCCACTAAGGCAGGAACGCCCTTGAAAGGAAGATACAGCTCGTTAGTTGCATTAGAGCAATTCACGCAAATCTGAAAATAGAGATCTCCATTCCGACCACGGATATGCATCACAGAACTTCTGACCTTTAGAGAAAACAAAGGACTTCATCAGTCATCAGGCATCCGTAAAAAGACTGGAGAACGTCTAAATAAATGATCAAGATATTCCGAATTTATGTGACCTCATCTTCTAACTTATTCATCGTAGACATGGCTGAAATATATTTAAATTCTATTTATCACTCTTAAATTTTAAAAACAGATATTTATTATGTAATTTTCAGTCCTTTTCCAATTCCTGCTATTAGTACACTCTCCATATATATATATATATATATATATATATATATATATATATATATATATATATATATATATATATATATATATACACACATACATACAGTAGCGCACACAGGAGTTTTTCAAGGGGAGGGGGCCGGGGTCGAAAGTTCACCAATCTTGTATCATGCTCCTTTTGATTTTGCCGATTTTCGGGAACAAAATACAGTAAAAAACTAATTATTGAATAAATATAATTAGCATTAATTAATAAAATTAATCATTAATAACAAATATTTAATTAAATTTTACGTACTATATACTTAGAATTATAATCAATCGGAAAAAAATCAAGGGCTTTGGAGGGGGGTCCAGACCCCCAGGACCCCTCCCTTGTGTGCGCCACTGTATATATATATATATATATATATATCTTGTTCAAATTTTCATTCGATGATAAAATACTCTTTTTATTCATCCACACTAGTTCAAATAAATTTTTTTCAAATGTCAATAATTAATTACATTTAATTAATAAATAAATAGTGACAAACAAAAATAATTGTCTAACACCATATATAGAAAGGAAAATCGCTCGCTGTGTCCCTGCAGCGCAATGGGTAGAGCGTTGATGGGTCATGAGTTCGAATCCCACTTGGGATGACCTGATTTCTGAGAATGTTATTTCTTTTTACTATAATATTTTATAGAATAATTAAATTTAATTAAAGAATAAATAGTAACAAACAAACAAAAAATCCAACACGATATACAGAAAGAAAAATGGAAAATTGCAAGGAAAATCGCTTTCTATTTTGTCACTTACTTAATATTGTATAATTCTGTCATATGTATATTTTTATTAATTGTAATTATTGAATAAAAAGTAACTAAAATAAAATTTTTCTTTATTTTGACCTAAGTAGGAATTGACTTTAAAAAAATTTAATATTACTCGTTTTATAACTTTCATACACTGAAAATCGCTTAACACGAAACCGAGGGGACTGAAATATTTTTTCGTGTTAAAAGAATTTCATGTTAAAGAATATTTTAGGGGGGAAAAAAGATATATTCATCAAAAATGAGTTTATTAGAGTACATTTTGCTTACATAGATATGTATATATACGCATGTATTTAATAAAACTCTCTACGAAACAAAAACATTCACTAGAACTTAATGAAATTTAATACAAAATTTTCGAGCTTTTTAAAAAACAAAACATTTATTGAGAGTTTTTGAAAAATAAAATGATATTTTTCTTTGCATTGTCTTGTCTGTCACAATTGTCATCAAATTGTTCGATGTCGTCCATTTTTTATTCATTTCTTTATTGAGCTGTGCGTTTAAATAACTACGTGTATTCTTCATGATGTTCCTCATTTCGAATGACGTGGGAATAGGAGCTGCACTATTCATTTCATTTTCGTCATCGGAATCTGCATCAATGATATTTTTTTTAGCTTTGAATAAAATGTCTTTGTCTCCCATAATTGGGTTTATACACACATTATCTTCATCTACTGCAGCCAATTCTTCCGATGATACAAGTAGAACACAGTCCAATAATACAGAAATTTTCTCACATATTTCATTAAGTGTCTGATGCTTTCCGTATTTTCTTCATTCTCAGAAGGGAAATCTTTTCGAGTTAAGCAAGTTTTGTTTCGTGTTAAGAGAAAAAAATGCATGAAAATACATTGTAGTTTGTCGGGACCGTTGTCTTATTTCATGCTAACCGATACTTCGGCATAAGAGTTTTCGGGTTAAACGTATTTCACTATTTATTTTTATTTCTTTTTAAAAAACGTGAATCATTTTGCGAGACCTTAAAATTTTTTGGTAGCTTTAGGAATTTTATAACTTTAAAAAACAATAACAGAGTCGATATCAATACCTACTCAAATTTTTCTTGTCGACAGTTAGAGATTTCGAAATTTAGCATAATATTTTTACGATAATGTGAAAAACTAATAATTAAATGTAGAGGCCATTAAATAACAAATTTAACTGCATATTATTCTCTTTTTATATCATTTTAAATGATTTTTAAATTATTCTTTTTTGATGTATTATAGACCATTTACAGATGTTACCTGCTATTGCCTACTATCCATAAATTCCGCGCACTGATATTCATAAAATTATTCCGAAGGCTTTAGAATGCAATAAAAGGACCTTGACAGTGTTTGCAAAGGATTTACTTATATCTCAGATTTCCTTTATATATATATATATATATATATATATATATATATATATTCCTTTTCTTCCTCTTCCCCCCCTCTCAGGCACCTACGTGGAAAACGGAGGAATTGGAGAAAGAATCGCGTAATTTTAAATCGGCAGTGTGAAGGGATGAATTATAAACCGTACAAGTTATCAAGATAAGTGTTAATTTTTATATATAATTTTATATGAGACAAGCCCATGGGGTCACTGGTAATTATTAAATTTGTTCTTTACTTATAATATTGTTAAATTAATTATAAAATACATTGTGCAGTACTGATACATTTATAAGTGTATTATATCAGTGTATAAGTGTTAGTGTTTTAATTTTTATTATCTCAGAATGTATTTTGTTTACTCTCAGTAAATTTTTTTAATATTTTCTTAAAAAATCTTCTATTTTCGACTTTTAAATAGGCTCGCGCCCCCTCGTAGAGTTATCATGCCCCCCTAGGAGAAACGCTGTCGTAGATGAAAATCAATGCTTAAATAATGCTGTTCAAAGCAAGGAATTTCTAAGAAGCAAGACCATACACTCTCCACCCTATTCTTTCAATCCACATGGACTTTTAACCCCAGAGACACACACACACATTAAACTTTTTAGTTTCATGGACTTTTTCCCAATATGATAGAGTCACAAACACTTTTTAAAATGGGTGTCCTGATTAATTCACATTTCCTTTTACGAACATGCATAAATGTATTAAATCAAATTGATTTGGAAACCATTTTGTCATATAGAAAAGCGATTAACATATAAAGAATGTGTTTTAATAATGTATACATGTACTCTTTTCTTTGTTCAAGAATAACTCTTGAGACATAGTACTCTAAATAATAATATTTGAATGTATTTAATACCAAATAAATTTTTTTTTCACTTCTTTATATATAAGACGGAATATTTTAATTACAAAGGTGCTTCTCTTAAATGAGAACACTAAAAATATGCAACATTTTTAACTACAAATACAATAAACACACTACCGTAATTTATTGTAAATCTTTATCACAGAGAAAGAAAAGTAAGAACTAAATAATTAATTGACACTAAAAATGAAGAGTTTTTTATTCAAATGTTAAAGGATAATAAGAACTAATGCTCTAGAAATACACGATGTATTAGTGGCAACGAATCTCCATGTCATTTCAGGAATTTTCACTAATCCTTCTTTTTCTAACCTTCAAGCTCCATCCACATGAAGCTTGAATAAGTTTAACAAACAGCAACTGCTTTCATTTCACAAAAAGTCGGTGTTAAGAACAGGCGTCAAATTCTTGACCCACCGAGAACTAAGACAATTCTCTGCCAAACGGATAGTTAATATTGATTTGATTGCATTTTTGTTACATTGAAAGCAGCACGAGGGCTATTAGCAATGGACCTCGGGATGACACCTGAGCTGGCAATCCCTTCTCCAAATTTCCACACCACGCAAATAGGAGAACTTTGAGCCTTCTCAGATTTAACGTCGTTCATTCCCTCTACACAGCAGGTCTTCACTGGCACTAGGTTTTGAACCTGTAACTCGACAACAACGGCCACGAGCTCGTAACCATGACACCTTGGTTACTACGGCCACAAATGGACTATGAAATTTCAAACCCAAGGTTTATTCCAAAATTATTGTAGGTCTGCGGTAGCCCAGTGGTCAAGGTATCGGATCATGGCAGGTATGTCACGAGTTCGAGCCCAGTACCACTAAAGACACGCCGTGTAAGGGAGCGATACACGTTAAATCTGTCGACAGCTCAAACGTCCTCCCGTTGGTGTGGTGTGGTAGTTAGGAGAGGGGAGGTGCCAGCTCAGGTGTCGCCCTCACGTCGCTTGACCATGGTTCAACATTACGTGGTCCGTTACCAAAAGCCCTCGTGTAGCTGAACAGTTCGACGTTAATATTCACTCACTCACTCCAAAATTATCTTACCATAAAGAGTTTCCATTTGTCAGTTGATATCACGTGATTTTCTTTTATTTGTTACAAAGTGTGCATCAACATGTCATTTAACATCTACCGTGCAGAAGGATGATTTTATTTTACGCGTCACACTCTGAAGCAACTCGAGGGTTAATGGTGACGAATCTCTTATTTTAATCACTGTCAAGTGACGAGGACGACACCTGAGCTTGCAAATCTCTCCCCTAACTTCCAGACCACGCAACGAAGGACCCGTGCATAGGGGATGATACACGTTAAATCTGTCAATGCTCAAAGTCCTCACGTTAAAATGATGTGGAAGTTTAGAATGTGGGTTGCAAGCTCAAGGGTCATTCACGTCATTTGAACATGATCCAAAATTCTTAGGTCCGTCACCATTCACCTTGGTGTAGCTTCTGAATAGGACGTTAATAAGAATTCAATTCAGTTCAACATCCATACAACTCAAATCGGAGCAAACTAGCTATGATCGAATGTAGCAACTTGTGATTTCTATTAAACATCAGTTTTTCACAGTAATAAGGGAGTGAATATTAACGTTGCACTATTCAGCTCACGGGGGCTTTTTTTGGATGACCTCTAATTTTTGATTTATGTTCGAGTGACGAAGACGACACCTGAACTGGCACCAACTTTCCCCCACGCCCACGGCTTCAAAATACGAGCCCCTCCCAAAAAAAAAACGGTATTACCCTTTCTCATCATAATAATAAGAAAAAGGAGAATTTAAGGGTTTCCAAAAAATTTTAAAAAGATGTATAAAAATTTTTAAAAAAGTGGGCCCTTCTAAAAAAAAAGCTTCTCCCCTGTAGCTGGGGAATTTACACCGGGGGTGAGAGGGCAATTCAATTGAAAGTATGGTACATATTTAATGAGGCACCACCCCGGAGGGGGGTGGCAAAAACTGTGCTCTTTTTAATTTCCTTTTTTTTAAAGAAACAGAAAGTAGACACAGAATTTGGAAGATAAAAAAAAAAATGAAAAAAAAGAATTAATGCCGTGGTGTCAGGTACATGATGTTAACAAAAGGGGGAAGGAAAAAACCGCTGAATCTGTAGTGAGGACAGGTGGGAGGCGTTAAAAGGAAGAAAAGAAGGCGTTGACACAGAAAGTGTCCATAAGTGATCCATCTGCGGAAAAGATGAGTAAAAAAAAAGATGATCCACAAAAATGTAAAAAAGGAGAAAAATTGAAGGGAAATTTAAAACTCCCACCCCCGATTAAAAAAGAATAGGGGTTTTCGAAGTATTTTTTGGGAGATGAAATTTCAAAAAGAAAAAAAGTTAAAATTAGAGAAATTTAAAAATAAATAAATAAAATTTTGAAAAGAGTTCCCAAAGACTATAATCAGGATCCCGAAGTCTTTAAGGACTGGGAAATGCTGATATATGTGGTGAAGAGCAGCTCTAGGTTTTTTGAGAGCTTGGGACCGAGTTATAAAGGCGGGGATGACCCCGGATAGTTTGGAAGGAATTTGGGGTAATCTGTAAAAAACTTTGTGGACTGTTTTTTAATGAAACAAAAATTTGGGATCAATTTTGAGTTTTTGGAAAGATTTCGTTTCTGATAAACCAGGGAGCATTAGTAATTTTTCTAAGGGGTTTATTTTGAAAAAGTAATTTTTTTTAAAGGAGTTTGCAGCAAAGCCCCCGGGGGGAGATGCATAAAAAAAAGGGGGAGAAATAATTTTTAAAAGAAAACCTTTGGGCTGATTGGGAGCTTTCACTTTCGAGAAATTAAGCAATTGAGCTTTGGGTCATTCCTGCCGCTTTTGAAGTGCACAGGATGTGGGGGGAAAAATTCAAGGCGAGAAGAACCCAGGTACAAACAGTGACCAGGGACGGGGGGTCAAAAATGTTTATTTGGGGAAATTTTTATAAACCTTTGTTTCGTTAAAAGGCTTCGCTTTTTTTATGCATTTAAATTTGATTTTTGCAACGGGAGTTTAGGGCCCTTTGGGGTGTAATTTTTTAATTTTCAATAATTTTGAAAAACAAGTGGTTGACTAATGATAAGTGTCATCCGCATACATAGCTAAATGGCATTGTCAGCCTTCGGGAAACCGTTTTATAAGGGTTAAAAGTCTTGGTCCCAAACAAACTTCCTTGAAGAATTTCCACTTTTTCTGGGCGAGGTCTGGGGAGGCAATTTTTGACCTAACTCAAACTCTCTTGAGTATAGGTATAGGAATAATTTTTTTGGGTTTGTCCGAAAAACCAAGCCATCATCTTGGGTTTAGCCCTCAGCCCTTTTGTCAAAATTTTTTGGGTATGTCCAAAAAGCATACCTTCGATGATTTTTAAGCCTTTTGAACCAATTAGTGACTCTATAACGGGTTACTGTAGAGCACTTAGTTACAAAATGCTGTTCTGGAATAAAAAATTCCCCGGCTGCGTTTGGGTTTAGGCGGTTCAAAATCACGAATTGTATGCCTTCTCAAGCCCCAAGAGTGAGATTGGAGAAATTTTGAGGATTAGAGTCATCAGGGAAATTGGGAAGAATGGGAATCCCACGGCCATCCTCCAACGTTTGGGAAGAGAATTTTTTCCAAAAGCATGTTGAACAACAAAACAATGAAAATGAGAAATTTAGTAAGATTTTTAAGGATGCATTTTGATGAGACCAATACCAGGAATTTTTTGGTTTGAGATTTTTTAAAGTTTCCCGTATTTCAGAGGGGTTGTTTTTAAACCCATGGTAGGTGAGTCAAGGAATCTTTTTGGGCCTTCCTTTTTATATGTGCAGAGAATCTAGGGTTCTCCACGTATTTGGCTCAAATTGTTTTTGAAGGGTCCCAATTCCTCGGCCTTTTTAATTGGGGCAACGCAATAATGCCGGGAGTGCCCTTTAGGGGAAGAATGTGATGAAAAAAGGTTTTTTAGAAGGGGGTACGCCTCCCAAAGAGTGCCTGTTTTGGGAGATAACCTCAATTGTTTTCCCCTTACGGAGAGGTGTGAAATTACTGGCTTTTGTGATAGTGGGTTCATTTTTTAAAAGCAGGGTCTCTTCTTTGCCAAAATCTCCCTACCCCTATTTTTTGGCGAATTTTGGGGAATATCTGGAGGTAATTTAATAGGTGGGTTTTAAATTTTGGGTTTTGAAGCAGCCACGGTTTGGGGAAAAATTTTTCCAACCGATCAATCGCAACGTCGAGATGAGACTCCCGGGAAAGGGGGGGCTTATTTTTGATGGGAAACGGAAGTTCTCCCAATAGGGGGGAGAGTTGCTCTGGAATTTTCATGGTAGCAGAGTTAGGTATAAGTTAAATGACAGTAGATGATCCGGACCCCCTCTCCTAACTTCCCCCCAACAGGGGGACGATTGAGCCTCGAAAATTTTTAACGTACGGGCCCCCTGCACGGCGGGTCTTTTAAAGGTATAGGCTCGAACCCAGACATGCCGCCACACCCTTCCTTGACCATGTAGCGTGGCCACATTTCACCGATAGTAGAAATAACTTAAACAAGATGATACTAATAGATCAAAATTTTATTCATTTTTTTCAAACCTAAAAACTTTACTTTTTTTTTTGTAATTATAGTTTTGTAATTTACTTTTTTTTAAAATGG
>BMAV01011858.1:0-31223 GCA_019973955.1 Trichonephila inaurata madagascariensis | reverse complement strand
AAGCTTAAAAAAATTTTACTTATCGAATACACTGAATAAAATATTTTTATAAAATTTTTCCCTTTTTTAAATAAATAATACGAACGACAAAAGCAACGAAAATTTGTTGGTGTTTTACAATATTATAACATTTAATGCGAAATTTGGGCTTGATAATCTTTGATAATTTCGCTTACATTTCGTCAAAAATGATGATAATTCTCATTTTTATCTTGTTTAAAAAGTCTCGATTTTTTTTACTTTTTTTATTTATTTTTTAATGCTAAAATTCCGAATTCCCCGAATAAGATGGAAAATTGTAGCAATATTTTTAAAGCTCTTTTAATATTAGGGGGATAATCGCCTCTAATTTTAATGGGTTGTTCCAAGAATGTTTTGAAATTAAATCTCGAGTATTACACACGGAAAAGTTCTTCCTCATCATCAACTTTAATTTATAGAGATACATCCGCTATCACAAATGGATTAAGAAAAAAAATTTTTTTATATCTAAATTTGGGAAGAAAAATTTAACTTTCTCCTCGGGGGGTAGTCAAATGGTTGCAACAATTTCATGAATATTTATTTCTAAAAAAACGGGGTTTAAAAAGATTCGTTTCGGATTTTTTTTTTTTTTCTCGGTAAATTATTTTTTAAAAAAAAGGGGGATTTCAAAATTTGACACAGTGGTTGATAGTCACTTTCAGGAGAGGGAAATTTCCTCAGTATCCTTGGAACTTACTGCAAAGCACAAAAAATGTGGATATATGGAAATATATTAAGCGGGGGACGTAGCTACCCCATATAAGACACGGGGCCCCGAAGCTTCAGGCCCCAAAATGCGTAAGTAAAAAATCAGGTATGTTAGGGGGGCCCCAAGAAAGAAAGGAAAGATGCAGGGCCCCCCCCACACACACAAAAACTAGCTACGCCAGTGATTTGCCCAAAGTTTCACTTTTGAATTTTTGGGTTTAATGTTAGAAAGTAAACACAATGAAAAATCAAACTGGGTTTGTCCATTGAAGGTATATTTAGGACCAAAATATTTCACGGCCATTAAAAAACTCAAGGGGTAAAATATTTTACATAGTAACATTTTCGAGGAAAATTTCCCCAAAAATTTTATTTTCGGACAAAAAAATACACATTGAATGTTAAACTTTTTTTTTAAAACGAAGTCATTCGCGCAAAACAAACTTCTTAAAAAATGAAAACTTCAAAAAGTCTTTATCATTTTAAAGGTGTCCTTTAAAATTTTGATAGAAAGGCAAAAAATATTTTTTTTTATTTTAAAATTTTAGTTTTTTCTGACTTTTTTTGCATTTTTAAAAAAATACCTTTTTTAACTCTTATCCCATGAAAATTGCAATTCCGTGTCAGCTTATTATCTTCTTTTAGGATATTCTTGTCAACTAGGACAAGAAAGATTAAATTTGTATGCGAGAGGGTTTGAGGATCGGGGTTAACTTTCAACAATATCTTTTGATTCTAAAAAGACAAATTCTGTGAAAGAAGAGATGAGTCAAAAGAACTGGATTAAACTCTTGAGACGGCTGCGTCTCTTCTTTCATGACCTCGGGGTTTTTTGGGGGGACGATTAAATGGAAACTCTTTTCCCAAAAAAACGAAGCGAAATTGAAGAGTAAATCATCTTCTCAAATTTTCAATACTCCCCCCCTTTTTAATCAATTTTTATCGCCCCCCCTTATACATTAAAAAATTACTGAATGCAAAATAATGCACTTTGACGCTAAAGCTTCAATCCCGATCTTTTTATAAACCGTACAAATTAATAAAAAAAGGGTATTAAATTTTGTATATGTTACAACACAAAAAAAAATGAATAATGGATAATTATTATTTTTTTTCCTTTCTCTATAATTTTAAATTGGAACATATTCAAAATTGGCCCAGAACAAAATATAGATATCTGCTAAATATAAAAAAAAAAAGAACTCAGAGGGTCAATTTCTAAAATACTTTTCCGAAGAAACCCATGGAAGTCGTAATACATTAAACTTTTCTTAATTCAGTATTAATAAGATAAGTTTTAATTTTTTTATATATGTTTTCTTAATAATATATATATATATTTTTAAAGGAAAAAATTATATATATATATATATATATACTTTTAAGTAATGGTTAATTATGTTATTTTTTTTTCTCAAATTTTTTAAAAGGAAAACAGATTAAAATAATTTTTAAATTAAAAGTTTTTTTCCCTTAAGATCCTTTTTCTAAAAGTAAAAATGTCATTTAAAAATAGCCAATCTATGTTGTTTTATCATATCCATTACATTTAGCATTCCCCAAAACTTCATTGAGCCCTAGGAAACCCTAACGGACGTCTCCCAAAAACATGAAAAAATGCTGTCCTCGTACAATTCTAGTCGTTTGGCGGAATCGTTAGCTACGAATCTCTCTTGAATGTACATTTCATTTCAGGGTTAATTGTAATTCACGGTAAAAGTATTTGGCAGTGGATTAAAAACAAAATCATAGATATTTTTTTTAAAGAGCGAGCATTGACGAAAAAAAAAACATCAAAAAAAACACGACGAGTGCAAATTGATAGCAAGTTACAAATGGGTTAGGAATCCATTTCAAAATACTTCAGAAGGGCTCTCAACTGCCGAAAAAGTCTTCATAGATTTAAAACCCCCAGTGTGAAATTAAAGGGGCAATTTTGTAATAAATCCTCTTTGAATTTTGGATAGATGGATTTTTGAATTTTCTTCCTGAAAACAAAGCATTTCGTATACTATTACCATTTTAACATCATACCTTTGTGAATCGGTTTTCTGCATGGCTCTTTAAAGACAAAAAAAGATCTGAGCTAAATATCAAAAAATAACTCTGAGTGTAATTTCAAATTTTTTTAGCCTTCCTTTGCTCTGCAAGTTTTTAAACCCATGGAAGCCCTGATAAATATTAAACTTGTTATTATACGGGCTAAGTCCCCCTCTTAACACGGGTTTTATTTTTTTAAAAATGATAATACATTATTCTTGATATAAATTTAATTTAAGGGGGGTAAAACCTGCGCAATGTATAAAAAAAATGTCAAATGTTTTTGAAATAAAACTCATATTAAAAACGGTTTTGAATGAACTGTAACTTTAAGCCTCCAGAGTCGCTTTTTAGAATAAATGTTAAAATAAAAAAGAATTAAAATTTTTGGGTAACAATTGTTTATTTTTTTAATTTTAAACGAAAAAACTTAAAAATGTTTTAGCCAGGATCAGGTGTGCACTCGATACAAAGGTTAATGGCCCGGGGGATGTCCCTAATTCTTTTTATAATTTTTTCAATATACAAGAAAAAAATCACAATTTCAGTGAATAATTTAACTAAGAAAATATACTTACATTTCCCAAAGGTTTTTTTTTTTGTCTTTCATAATTTGAAAATATCCAATAAAACTGAACTAAATTGTTTCCAAATGTGCGTGACATTAAAAAAGGACCAAATCACGACATTTTTTGCTAACATTACAGGAAAGTTAAGCGCAAAACTGTCCTTTTTGTTCATTTTGAAATTTTAGTCTCCTTTGATGATCGACAAATATTGTTGAATTTTTCCCTTGCTTGTGTTTTTGAGGGGGCGAAGTGCATTTTACATTAGGGCTCTTTTTCTTGATAAAGTTCTTAATGTAGCTATTGAAAATTTTCCTTTCGTTTCATCTTTTTTTTTCCCAAATTTTTATTTTCCCAAAACTGATTAATATATTTTTTCCAAAGTGTTTCCCTTTTTATACTTCAATTACCTTTAAAGAGACCCAAATGACCAATTTTTTTTTTATATTCTCTCATTTACATTTATAAACCATAATCAGTTTCCAAATACAATTAAAACCACTAAGTTATTCATAGGAAAATCCCATGTTCAAAAAATTTTTTTGAAAAATAGTGGTGTGCCGGAACTCGGTCTAAACATCCAAGATTCAAAAAAAACGTTTGCCACTCCAAAAAAGGGAATATGTTATAATTCTTTTTGCCCATTAAGCTGTCATATTAGAGGATTCTCTGTCAAGGTCATTGGTAACAAATAAGCAGTTTTCCCAGAATTAACGATTTTTTTTATTATATGTTTCGTATACTCATAAAAATAAATCGGGTAATTAATCCTTTAAAGTGCTCAATATGCTTTTCCTGATCTAAAATCTTTCCCCTGGAAAAAAAACCCAAAAAATTTTATAATTTACAACTTTCTAAAAAAAAGGGGTGCAATAACCATACAAGGAAAAATTCGAAAGCCAGCAAAAGTAATATTTTCGTTAAAGAAACTAATAAAAAATTCTCATCGAGGATTACCAAAAAAAAAAAATATTTTTATTTAGTTATAGGATCAAAAAAATAGTAATGACGTTAAAATAGAATCTTTTATTTTTGATGACCTTTTTTCCAGATAATATATATAAAAAATTTTCAATGTAAATTTTTATTTTTTTATTATATCAGAAAGTATATTTTGTCTTTTTTTATTCCCGTAAATTAATTTTTTTTAAACCTTTTTTTTCGATATTTTCCGGCCCCTTGAAGGGGTTACGCCCCCGGCGCGCCCCAATTGGCCTGGGTAAACAAATAAGATAGCTTTTAAAAAACAGAAGTTTTAGTAAGTCTAGGCAAATTGGAAATTTATGGGAAAAATACAAGCGAAATTGAAGCCAATTGTGAATTCCCGGGAAAATAAAGCCATTAGGTCAAATGTATACCACTGCACGCGCGCCCCAAAACCTCTTCAAAAATTGAAACTAAAATTTGGGTTAAGGTAAGTTGTTTTTTGATATTGGACTTTAAATATTATTAAAATGAAAAATTGACATTTAAGATTGATAGTGGTCGAGTTACGCGTTCGATTTAACTATTACTGTGTTTTGTTCATAGTAGATTCTCGCATATATATAATATTATCTAAATTTCCGGGTTTTATTCTTAATAAAGTCATATTAAGAATTAAGAATGTTTTTCCCTTTTTTAAACCCACACCTCTAGCTCCCCGGACAATCAAAGAAACGGTCACCTAAGGGGGGGGATTTCACACCCTTTTCTGCTTTTTCCCAGCAGCTCGAGCGGCAGGTACCATTGCATCCCAAGTGTAGCTTGGGTACTGTGAAAATTTACACAGCGCACACACACAATTGATCTTTCCCGAATAATTTCCCATGTGCTTTTTATGGTTTTGAATGTTTTGGTACTAGATGGTAGCATAGAAAAATTGACATTTTTTTTTTATCCATAAACCCGAAAAAAATGAGCTTGGAAAGGGTTAAGTAGGGTTAAAAAATAATAATTAAATCAAGAAGACAGACAACGAACCTCAGTATGTCAAGCTATGAAGAGGACACATGAGCTGTGAGACACTTCTTTTAACTTCTACATTACATTACAAATTTAAGGAGTCAATAGGTTTAACTCACAAAAGTTTCCATTATTAATCCTTATGGCAGACAGATTTGAAGTTAAAATCCAGTACCACGAAGTTCGCCTATTTGTCATTAGATAGCAGCGATTAGGTTTAAAAGACAAATCTGAATCGTAATAAAATGTCAGATAAATATTGTTGTATGATTGTCCGATTATCATATAAATATAATGGTTCTTTCCAGAATGCTAATAGACTTTAAAAACGAGGAAATGATTTCAATATTTTGATTGACAACCACTAAAAAAAAAGCAAGAATTTATTGTGAATAAGAATGATTTTTAAAAGAATAATTAGCATAACATTTTTGAAACAAGTTGCATACAAAATAAATCATTCAGTTCACTTGTTCAGCAAGGTTTTTTTTCAAATAAACTTCCTGAATCCTAGTGTCCTTGAATCTCCTTTACGTCAAAAGAAGCTCATGGTCAGAAGAAATTTTTTGGACAAGTGAGATATGTTTGGGCCGGGGTAAAACAAGTAAAGTTCTTGCAAAAAAATTTCCCGGTAAATATGCTGGCACCTTTGGTGTTTCCAAATTTTTTGCCTGAATTTTTGGAAGGTGGTTCTTTAACCGTATGCCAATGTTAAAAAAACACACCATCCATCTGTAATAGTAGTTCTCAAATTTTTGCCTTAATGCATCTCTTGTTAATAAGCTGTCCTTGGAGTACAAGTTCCAATTTACCCCCAAAATAAATACATATGTGAATATTAAAAAAAAATTTTTTCTTTCTGCCATTCTCTCTGTGTGTGTGTGTGTGTGTTTTAAACTTAGAGATGTAATTAAAACATTTAGTACTCGTTTTTTTAAATGTGATGCTGAATTGACTAATTTTCTTTTAAAATTTTCTTAAATGTTTTTTGGGTGTTTTTTTTTGAATTATCTTACAAAAAGATATTCTGTTAGAAATCTTTTTTTTCTGTCGATTGCGAATTCGTTAAAGCATTCTATTTAAACCAAATAAATATAATTGTTTTAAAACCAAAAATTTTAACATAGTTAACATTTTTCATCAGAATGTGACTTTTGAGGCACCACGGTTAAAAAATAGTCATAATAACAAACGAAAAATAGACAAGTAGCTTCACAACCTGCCAGAATATCCATATTGTGCCAAAAGTTTTTTTAGTCCTATTTATAAATATATCGCAGAAGCAGAAAAGTTAGATTAAGGGGACATGGTACGATTCAAATGATAGAAATCGGTGGAAAAATCAAATTCAACTTTTTTAGGCTAATTCTTTCTTTATATTTTACTTTTAATTATTCTTTATATTATCTCTAAGTTAATATAACCTAGTTACGGTAATTTTTGTGTTCGTTTTTATTCACTATCCAAAAGCAAATAAAAGTTTTAAACTGATTTATTTCAGAAAGAAAAAATAAGAAGTTTATTTTCACATTTAAAATGCAAAATTTTGTTTTCTATTGTGCCAAATGCTTTGGTATTTGTTCTAAATTTTGCTATTAATACATGTAACAAAAGTTGGCATGCATTTTTGATTCAAAGTCATACTTATTTTTTAAAAATTGGTTGAATTAAGAATTTATACATTTTTGAAGGAATTTTCAATAAGCATTCATAAAAAAGCATTTTACGAATATTAATTATGTTCAGAGGCGGATTAAGCGGCTGGTTGACCTGGCAGCCGCCAGGGGCTCCAAACGCTTTCAGGGCCCTCAAGCTTAATGGACTTCAGTTATAAGAGTTCAACGTACAACAAAACATACAATAAATTCAATATACAACAAAAGATTCTGTACCGATACTACAACCCTGATAATTACCACTGATTTGAGTCATGTAGCAACCTCTTAGCCATCTTTCTTCTCAGTGAATACAATGATTTCTTGAAGTTGCACCTTCAGAAGTACGCCAATTGAAGATGAGGTAATGTTATCTATCTGTCCCACTAAATTTTCAACGAATTCATGGGTATTGTTGGTAAACAAGAGCCCATATAACTGATGAAATTAAGAATGCGAAGTATTACAGCATCGTTTTTAACACTACGCCCCAGTGCCGCTTTAAGCTCATTTCGGGCCCTGGGCGCAGAAGATCTACAGGCCCCCTTGGCACTGTCAGATCCAAGGAGAGGGTCAAGACCCTCTCCTTGGAACCTTGATGCGCCCAATTTGTCCCATGTCGACCAATTAGCGTTCGTTTTAAGATAGTCTCAATTAGTGGTGAAATAAAAAAAGGATTTGTGTAATTTATACCCACATAAAAATATATTAATAATAGCTAAATTTGGATTGGATATTAAAAATTGTAGAGAGCATTGGATAATGTGTCCAATATGTCCGGGTGGCACTCAGGTCTACAGACACGTATAAAAGAACACAGACCAAGTGCAGTTTATATTCGTTGTACCAGTTACTCTTTAAGTTTGGCGGGAAATTTTACAGAAGAAAACTGTAGCGATATGCTTAAATATTTTATGTTTGTACAGAAGTTTTTCAATTTTTGTCCTGGGTCAACTCATCACTGATGAATTTTAAATAAAATTTCAAGAAAGAGTAAACATGCAATATGGATGAAAAAAATTTCAGATACACGATGGTCAGCAAGAGCAGATTCTGTGTTAACTATAAGACTTAGTTATGCGAATATAAATGAGGCTCTCTCTCTAGTTGAAATCCGTGATAAGAAAGAGGAAAAAAAGACCACAAAACTGGAGGCAACTTCCCTATTGAAACAGATGGACATATATATGAAACTTCCCTAATGACTGTGATATGGAAATACAATACTCCAGAGAATAAATGCCACTAGCAAATCATTTCATTCTGTTGAGTGTGAATTATTAAAAGGATCTAGTCTACTAAAATCTCTAAAAAATAATACCCAAAATTTCAGAAATAAATTTGGAAAAGTGGAACAACAAGCAATTGATTTATCAGGATTTTCGTTTGCAGTGGAAGCCGGACAACATCGCCGGCAGCAACAGAGAAAAATAATTTTCGGTGAGAGTAAAAAAGTCGGTCATGAATTTGAAAGAAGGGAAAATTCTAGTGAATTCATTTTATGTCATGTGCGATAGGACAAGAGCAGAACTATCTCAAATAACTAAGTTATATGAAACCCCTACAAAACACAGCTGTACTTTTGACGGGAGATTATAACCTGAAATTAAGAAGAACGTTATTATAAAAACTAAAAGATATTGACAAAGACGATATTGAATCTTTTAATTTTGACGATCAGTTTTTACTATTTTTAAAAGAAAGATACAATGAAAATCCCACTAGAAATTTATCGATTTGCAAGAGAAATGGCCTTAACTTTCCCTAACGTAGAGATTCTTTTGAAAATATTTTTAACAATATTGATATCAAATGTTTCCCGTGAGAAATCTTTTTCAGTTTTAAAGTGCGTTAAAAATTATTTAAGAAGTATTATGGAAGAGAAGACAAATTGAACAACATGGCCATATTATACATAGAACAAAATTTTGTGGACAAAATAGATACGGAAAAAGTAGTTGATAAATTTACAAACGAAAAATCAAGGCGTAAATTTAAATAGCAAAATCGTAAGCTCTTTAGTAAGGTTTCTAATTTTTTTTTAAATACGTCAGATTTTTCTTAAATTGTTGAGTTTTATAATTAGCTATACATTTTGTTTTGAGAATTTAAGGTCAGTGAATCTTTTCACTGCTTTAGTGTTTTGACTCTTGAACCATGGGCCTCAAACCTTTTACCACCAGAGGCCTCCAGCTAGCTTAATCTGCCTCTGATTATGTTACCACATAACCCATCCCAACTTTAGTTATACATAGTTTGATGTACTTGTAATTTAAATTTCATGTGTTTAGGTCAATTATTATAAGGGGAATAACACTTGACAGTCATGCATTTTTGTATTTTTTTAAAAAATTAAATTGGTATGTTGTGTGGCATTTTGTGTACATAAACTGCTTTACATAATACATATACATTGGAAAACCAAAAAATTTGAAAAGAACCAATAAATCAAAAAAAAATTTTATAAATCGTATCATGTTCCCCTCCCCTCCCCCCATAAAAAAACAAAAGCCGGAAGTAATTTAACAGGTAAGGAGGAAAAATAAAGACATTGATGAAAAAACGAACATATATTATAAATATATTAGATGTTATTTATCTTTCCATAATTCTTTTCAGAGCATGTTTGGCATTACAGAACAAAATAATAAATATATCATGGTATCACATAATAAAGAATGAACAAAGGAATGATTTTTGCATGAATGATATTTTTATTCTTTTATTAAAACAAGCGCATTTTACACGCAATGTTCCGCATGAAAACTAAAAATTTTTTCACTGTTTGAAATTGAAGTTTATAAAAGCTTATAATTTTAAAATAATTCAATGCATACATAAAACTTAAGCATTTAAATAGTTGAAAAGACTAAACTTATCCTTCACGGCCATTTAAAATCTACGCCACAGAATAAAGAATTTGCTTAAGTAAATGAATTATGAGTAATAGCATAACAAATTATATTATTGATTACCCACAATATGCCCATTGCCATCACATTAAACCTAATTTAGAGTTTCTTATTAATTTTAAGAGAAATTTCGTTTGTTATTTTTTTATTTTTGTTTCTGTATTCAAAAATCTATTTTTTTAAATTATAATTATTTATTTCATATAACTCTTATAATCATAATAGGGAGATATATTTTCGAGGTTTTACAGAATCAGTTCCAAAAAATAAATTTGCATTTAATCTAGAATTAAATATTTAGAGGAGAAAGTGTAACAATGAAATTTTTCTCCGTATTTTTAATGAAAGAAAGAAATTCACATAAAAAGCAGTTTTTAATTTTCTTATCAATCTTTCCAATGAGTCTGAAATTAATTTGGAACACTTCTATATTGTGCAGTTAGTAATAAATCGTTTTTTCTTTCAGGTACGATTCTATAATTTGGTATCAATACTTTAAAATTTAATGAAAGGCATTTTAGAAAATGATTGCTTGCAGAAGATGTAAAATTCCATCTTGGAAAATAAATTTTTCGTTGAACACAACAAGATGAACAATATTTTGCATACAACCTAAGTTCACCTTTATTGATTCTGAATAGGATGAATTCATTTAACTAATGCTTTTTTCCTAATTTTGCTGACAAACATGTAATGGAGGAGTACAAGACTAAACGTGATATGTTTAAATTATGTATATGTGTAAGTTGAATTAATTTATTTATAGCTTTTATTTAATTTCAACTTCTATTACGTTGACCGTGTGGTGACCGGAGTAGAATAGTCCCAACGTAAGCTCATGCGTGTCATAAAGGCGACTAAAATGAGCAGAAGTCCAACCTCTCAGGGATCTGGCAACCCTCAATTATGACAAGTGTACCTCTGCACTTTGTATACACGACAACAACAAAATTACGTTGATTAAGTGTGTCTCTAGATTAGGCTTACTTTTGTTGTACATTTCAAGCTTACAGTTTTGAAAAATAATTATTTAAAAAATTCTTTTGCTTTTAGTCTTCACTCTCGTAAATGTTTGACTTCAAGAATTATATAATAAATTGTATTAATTAACTGAAAAAAGACAATTTATTTTATTATTGTAATCACAAATATCTCCATTTTGTTTAATGACTGTGTCGAAAAATTGAATTTATATTTGAATAATAATTCGATACCAAAAGTTTTGATAAAAATTGTTTTATAAATAGAAATATTCGAAATTAATACCCTATAAAAGGAACCTGTAAAAAAATGTAATCATGCAAAAGTAAAATAAATAAAAAAATCTTTTCAACAATAAATTCGATTCTTCTTAAGGTTTGAGATTTATGCAATTTTTTTTATGTTTATATAGCATCAATTATACATCAAATTAGATAAAGTTGCTAATATAAAAACATTGCATCTAAAATTTAATTCCTGAAGAAATTTTTATAATCAAGAATGTTTGTAATATTAAGAACATTTTTTTGCTGTCATTTTTAAAATATATATTTTCTATGTTGTTGGAATTAAGACATTTAAAAAAAATGATATTCATGATCAATAATTTTTCGTAAAATAATTTCGTAAATTTAAATAATTCCCCATATGTATTGAATAAAATTAAAACAATTAGTTACTAGCTTGGTAAAAGAACGCAGTTTTTCAATTTTGTGATTAATTTTTACGTAATGCTCGTTTTGCGTGATGTAAATTCGAGTTACTTCTGCTGTAAACTTTTTAATTTAATAAAAATGGTGCTAAATACATGTTTCGAAATTTATTTCTTTTGAAAATAATTCGAAATGATTCCATTTATAAACGCCATTGTTGATTTAGAAATTTATAATAATTTCTCCCTGGCTGATATTGAAATTAATTTATTAAGGAATGTGAATAATAACTCATATAACATGACAGAAAATAAATTCTTTCTACAGTAAATGTACAGTGATCAACACTGCAGAAATTGTAGAAAAGCCCTATAATTGAATTGTAATTCGAAAAAGAAAGCTGAATTATTTTAAAACATTTATTTTACATTTGACTTCAAAAACTAAATCTATGTAATTTTTTTTAAATGTTGGGTTAATTTTTATTCAAAAGAAAAATACTAATATTTAAAGAGGACATCATAAAAGTGCTAGAACACCAAAATATTTTTGAATAAATTCGTCAATAAAATATCGTTTGCACTTTATTTATTTTTTTAAATTTACATAATGGTGGCTTATAAAATATCGCTTAGATTACCTTTGTTTGCTTAATTTGAAAAACAAATTTTGTTTAACTCCATAAACGGCTTGTAATCGCAATGAAAAACCGCGACATTTTCGAAAATTGGTCATTTTTTCTTAAGCAAGAGATAAACTACTTCGAAATGTTACTAAATTTGTACATTAATCCTATTACTTTACTTGCTGTGTGATAAGGTGCTTGAACGAGTAAAACAAAATCGAAAACAAGATAAGAAGTGGCCGTCCTGCAATAACTCTGTATCAGAGATGTAGAAGTAAGTAATTTTGTTTCCATTGATGGAGTATATGTATCATTGCCTATATATTTAAATATTTTGAAAGACAATGTCCACTTATCAATCCAAAATTTGAATATCAAAAATATATTTATTTATTTCTTATAAAGATAGTGATCCTAAACATTCGGCTCTAAACGTTTTCTTTGGTTTCTGTGTAAGCACCGGAAGTTCTAAGAACACCGCTCTATGATCTCGGATTTAAGCCCAGATGAACACATTTAGAGAGAACTGGGGGTTATAGTTGTGCAACCCTGCATTAATATTAAAAACGAACTAAAAATAGTAATTACCAAATAATGGTGGAATATTGATGCAGGATTTAAGAAAAAATTTGTGAGCTCTAACCCCAGATGTTTGAAAACGGTTATGGTTTTCGTCAAGCTTACTCTACTAAAAAAACTAAATTACTAAAATATTTCAATTATTTCTTGTTTTGTAGCAGTTTTTGGAAATGTGCAATCACTTTTGTCAAATAAGTTTTCACAAAAGTGATTTAGTTTGTTTTTTTTAAATAAATTTTGCATTGTATTTGAAATACATTTTTTAATTAAATATATATTATTAGATATTCAAAAATTCCTTTGAGAAATATCAAAATTTATTGAAAACAAGGTACTACAATAGTAAAATTCGAAAATATCTAATCCTTTTGGGGAGCTTTTATGTGTCTATTTATCATACGGTATCCTTAAACCTCAGAATACACTATAAGTAAGCATTTTATAGAGTTAAAAGCACACAGGACCTAAAAAATAAGCTTACAGAATTTTTTTAATTCAGAATCATTCTATAAGTAATTATTTATCTGATAGGAACCAATATATTCATTTAAAATTATTTTTCAGTCATTTAGACAGAATTTTTTACTTATTTGAATAACTCCTCTTTTTGATTGCATTCAGTTTTTTTCGAAAAAGCTCAGCTGTCTGCTGAAAATATCCCCCGACTTTTTAAAAACAGTATGTTTTTATGATATTAATACAAATATTTTAATTATTTTGCAAGTTTTAAGAGAGGGGGAGGGTGCTCAAATATTGTCCTCGTTCCTTGACCATAATTCAAAATTATGTAAGGTCTGTTGCCAATTTCTCTAATGTAACTTTCAAGCGAGATATTAATAAACACAATCAATCAATAATTAAGTTATTTTTCTGATAACTTATTTAAAAATGAAACAGTCAAATAAGTATTCGAAAGCTTTTTCAAACACGAATTTCACTGCAAATTTCATTTTGTTTTTATCTCTATTAATAACTCATGAGCGAAATTTTTCATCGTATGTAAAAATATTATTACAAATTTTACAAACTCTAAATCCCGGAGTGTAATTTAATTATATACGAGGGAAAAAAAAAGCAACGAGTAAATTCAACTATTTGAAAAATAGTAATATTTTTTCCATTTTTTCCCCCATTATTAATTATTATTCGTACTAAAACTCGTGAAGATCCTTTAAATTCAAGAGACTTCAAAATGTTGAGTCTCTAAATCGTTATAAAATTATAATATCAATATGCATAAAGAGTCAAGTATAAAGAGTAGAACATAGTATAAAGAGTCAAATATGGAATACACTGAATGAAAGAAAAAATTGAGTTTGGTTTGAACTGAACTAAAATAAATATTCTATTAATATATATATCGTAACATATAAATAAATATAAAAATTTACTTAAATCCGAAAATGTTAATCAAAAAAGCTTGCAACTTATTCTTTACCACTAGGCAAACCCAATGCAAATAAAAATGGCGATAACTGTGTTTACAACGAACAGAATTCGAAAAACTTTTCAAAGTCGTCTGTTTCAATATAATTCACTAGTCCATAACCATTATTTTAAATTTACAACGACCATTTCCTATTTACTTTTTCGAATAATTTTGCAGGTACAGATTGATGGAATATATACTCACAACAAGCACTGCATCTGTCCGCGCAAGTACGTGGTCGTGTCGTCTCCATCGCGCCAACAACAAGTGTAACACTAACTCGCTTCTTCGATGCATCCGCCCACTGCTTTATCTGTTAGGCCAATCCGGAAAGAAAGCTGCTACATCATCTCTTTCAATCTCACTCTCCCATGAGGAGTTAAAATGTGTATCTTTAGAGCACTTACAGTTTCTTCCTGTCAATCAAAACATTAACCGGTTCCTCCACAAACGCTCTCCAAGGATGCCATCCTTTCCCCTTCGACCCATCTTGTTTTTTTTGTGTTCTTTTTTTTTTCCTTTGGGGTTTATCCTGATGTCTGAGACAAGCGATAAATTTGAATATTTCGACTTCGATGATTAAAAAAAAACGTGCTTTTTTCTAATGCAGCGTTAATTAAACTGTGGGCGCGCCTCCCTACGGGGGCGTTATGACCCCACGAGGGGGCGCGAGAATATTTAAAAGTGGAAAACGAAAGAATATATGTAAAAAAATTATTTATTTACTGAAAGTAAACAAATAAAATACATTCTGACATAATAAAAAAATAAAATACACATTTACACTGACATAATACACTTGCAAATGTATCAGTAATGCACAATGTGTTTTACAATTTATTTAACAATACTAAGTTAAGAACAAGTTTTATAATGACCAATGACCCCATGGGCTTGCCAAATTAACACTTATCGATAATTTATACGGCTTTAATCAATTACTTTACTGTCGATTTAAAGTTGCGCACTTCGCTTCCCAGTGCCACCGTTTTCCACGTAGGCACGCGTTTGTGATATATAGGTGGGAGCGGGGGATTTGCAATAAGCAAATTCTCTAAAATAAGTGAATCCTTTGCACACACTGCCAATTCCTTCTTATTGCATTCCAAAGCCTTCTGAATTTTTTATGGATAGCAGTGCAGAGAAAAAGGCCCAGTGGTCGAGTGGTAGTGTATCGCGCTTCCACACCATCGGTCTGGGTTCTATTCCTGGCCTGGGCAAGTTCAACGCAGCCTTTCATCCCTACTGCAGTTGGTCGATAAATGAGTACCAAGCTTGCTTGGGGACTTAAACACTTGGGGTCTCGCTTCAGACTGACCACCTGATCGAGACATCTGCTCATGCACCTCAGCACCCAATGGTCACGTATACTAGGATGGGCCCTGAAGGCTCTGGCCCTCATGGTCTGTTGCGCCACTGAGTTTGAGTGCACAGAAAGATCGTACTCCGGATTGACGTATATATACGTAATTAACGCTTTGACTGAGTAAAACGTTTATATATGCCGCTGACACTTAAGAGGTTAAAGTCGTATTGTAGCTTTTGCCTCAAAATATAGTATCGTTGAATTCAATATATTGTTGTATGGAAGGGGGGCGCGTGATGAAAACTCTGATTGAATATTGGGAGTTTGAAAGTTTGAGAATCACTGTTCTGATGAGTTGCTAGCGGGAAGAAATGTGAAGAAGTAATAATGGTCATATATACATATAGCTGAAGGTGCAAATGATGGTATGATTGATACATAAACATATTCAAGCACTCTTACTTAGGAATTCTCGACTTACAAAAGCAAATTCAAAATAAAAAAAATTGAAACATATTAAAAACCACAAGCCTTTAAAATCAAATTTATATCAATTTAACAAATAAAATTCATATATTATTATGTAAATGTAATAATTGATACAGTGGTTTTCAGTTTAAAAATATCAAATGTAATTCGTTAGTAATTTTTACATTATAGGTATTTTGATATAAATAATTGTTTGTTGGCTGAAATTTACGTCCTCCTAAAACGTAATCTGTTCATAAGAAAAGAGATGTCTTCAATGGAAGATATTTCTTTTATAATTCAATATTAAATAATGCTGATAATATGGAAAATAACGCAAAAAGAGTCAAATGCTGGTTTTTTTACGGTCCTTGAGAGAACTTAGACATCATACACATTCGAAAAAATCGATTTTTCAATTTTTGTATTAAAAATAGTGCATATTTTTCTGAATCTAAAAATACATAACACTTATATGTTCGTTGATAAAATAACCTTAAAATATAAAGAAAGCAATTGACAAACATGTAAACAAATGTTTAGTTTTTTCACTTTTTCTCCAAAGCATAAGTTTTGTTGTTTTAGGCACACTTTTAAAAAAAATTATTGCTCTATACTGTTCTAAATTCTTTATACTTCGATACAGGATTCATGTGCAAATAATGAACCTGTCTTTTTCTTAGACGAAGTAGTACATAGTATTTTAAAAAATAGTTTTATGTATGAAAAAAGGGAAAAAATAGAAATTTTTCAAAATTAAAATTTATAATTTTTTAAATAAACTATCTTAATATTTTACTAAAAATATCTGTTCACTCTACTTTGCACATTGTTTTATATATGTGCAAAAAATATTTTACATATTTAAGAGATATTTTTTTTAAAAAAAGAAACCTATACATAAGCATGTATTATGAGATCTCAAAAATTATGTCCAAATTAAATTAAACAGAAAAAAAATTTTAACTAAAAAATTACTTTTGTATTTCTACAGAATGATTAAAATATCTTTATTAGGATCACAAATAAATCTTAACTCTATTGGAAATTTTAAAGATATATGTCCCATAAACAAAGAGGCTTATTTTTGGCATTTTACTCTTTCGAGCATGTCCTGGTACCTCTTAAGATGTCCGACTACATTCGAAACCATGATTTTGAACAAGCGTGTAAATAGATAATATTTATGATATTTAGTGCCACTTAGATTAGAAAATGTATATAAAATTGTTTTAAAAATAATATTACAATAAAAAAATATATAAGTACAATATTTTGACAAAAAATGTACACAGAAGGACCCATTTTCAAAATATTCCCTTTTGAGAAATGCTTCTATTATAATAATATTTTGCCTGTATATAGATCAGACCTCTGTACAGAGGCTCAACTAGAATTTTTAAAATATATAACTTAGAAGTGGGTTTATTCATGTTTTACGACAACAGAGGGGAGAAATTTTAAGAAAGAAACGGCGATAATGATTTCAATGGGTTGTAACTCTGAAAATAATGTGAATTTTTCAAAAATTATAGTTGAGCCTCTGTATAGAGGTCTGAGCTATATAAAGGCAAAATATTATTATAATAGAAGCATTTTTCACAAAAGGAGAACATTTTGAAAAAAGGTTATTCTAAGATAATTTTTTGCCGAAATATTGTATTTAAATAAAAAAAAAAAATTGTCAAAATGTCCTTAAAACAATTTTATACATGTATTCTAATCTAAGTGACAATAAATATCATGAAAATTATCCATTTATGCTCTTTTTTAAAATCACGGTTCCGAACGTAGTCGGATACCTTAATACGTAAATTAACTAACAAAAGAGATTATACAATAAAAAATTATTTGAGTACCATATTTTGACAAAAAATGAACATAGAATGACCCATTTTCAAAATATTCTCCTTTTTCTCTTATAATAATATTTTGCCTGTATATAGCTCAGACCTCTGTACAGAGGCTCAACTAGAATTTTTGAAATATATAACTTAGAAGTGTGTGTATCCATGTTTTACGACAACAAAGGGGAGAAATTTTAAGAAAAAAAACGCTGATAATTATTTCAATCGGTTGTAACTCTAAAAGTAATGTGAATTTTTCAAAAAAAAAATAGTTCAGACTCTCTGGAAAAGTCTTTACTTTATATAAACAAAATATTATTATTTTAGAAGCATTTTTTATAAAAGGAGAACATTTTGAAAAAAGGTTATTCAAAGTTAGTTTTTTGCCAAAATATTGTATTTAAATATTTTTTTTTTGTCAACACAAAAAACATGTATTTATACATGTATTCTAATCAAAGTGACACTAAATATCATGGAAATTATCCATTTATGCGCTTTTTTAAAATCACGGTTCCGAACGTAGTCGGATACCTTAATATCACAAATCGAAACAGTTATATTATATGTAAGAAATTTATATATTCTTTGTGGTACGTAGGGTTATTTCTTTTGTATTCCTCCTATTTTTTAAATCACTTTTTAACTAAGTAACTTAAACTTTTTTAAGTACAATTATTTCTATCTGATTTTACTCCAAATTCATAAATATTACTTAGTAAAATCTTTCTTTGATCCAGTGTTTTCATATTTCAAGAAAATCTGATTTTATCATACGTACATGCGGCGAAGGTCCCAAATCTTCGATCAGACTATATATAAACTAATGAGAATAACGATTCAGGGAATTTTCTATACTTGAAGGATGGATTTGACTAGAAAATTTCGGGGTACACGCCTTTAAAAGCATCAACTTCAAGGCCATTTCTTTTCCATTAGATATATCATAATTTCGTACAAGTGGCTCAGATCAAGTCTGATGTTCTTGTATTTGTTTCCTTCTTTCATATTTCCCAAAGATTAAAATTAATAATACAATTGTTAGATTAATTTATTGATTTTTGTCCTTGATTCTTTGAGAGATTTTTTTTTTGTTGTTGTTGTTGTTGATGAAACTTAAGTGATGTTATTAAGCGGACAGATAGCCACCGATGAGTGAATATTGCATTAGTGAATGAATTAAATATAATTTTTTGAAGCTTTTGAGTTTTGGTAACTCTTAATAACGAAGGTACAAAATAGCTCTTGTAAACTCTTTAGTTGATAAATCGTTTATTTAAGCATTCACGATGAATCCAAAATCTTTAGAAACATTGCATGTGTATGATTAAGATGAAAAACAATGGGCTAAACTCATGACGGTCACGTGATAAAGGTAATCACGTGTTCTTCACTGAATTCAAAACTGACATTAGACTTGTATTAGTAAAATTCAACCATAATTTCAAATTTCATAATTCGGTAAATATGTCCAAGCATTAAGATTCTTGAAAAAGTTTTTAATCATATTTTTTTCTCTTTTACTATGCGGGTATTCTTAACTCTTTCATGAGCTAAATTTTTCCCAAAAATAATACACTAGAGGGAAATAACTACAAATATTTTAGATAAATCTCACTAAACTGTAATAATTGAACAAGAGCTGGTACATATTAATAATATATTAAACACTTTTCTAAATAAAGGGTGTCCAAAGTTTTAAAAAATAGGTGGTACATATTTTGTACCACCACGTTTCCAGCAGCATGATAGTTTCGGAAATATATTTTTTCCCTAGGCCCAATGGAACTTTGAAAACACAACACATCCATTCTGCACAAACTTGGATTGATTTGAACTTGAGAAAATAAATAAATACCCTTCTTCACCTTATACTGTTATTCATCCTATATATTAAAACCTTTTCAGGTTTTCCTAATCTAATGTTGCAAACTTAATTTTAGTTTAATCCTAATTTACCTAGTGTTAGTTTTAATTTTAAATATTCTATTCTACACATAATTTTATTTTACCTAGTTTTTATTTAGTCAACATATATAATAAGTGCATTGTATTTATTTTTTTCCTGAACGCGAGCTATAGCTCATTCAGGACATTTGTATAATTTTGTGTGTATGTACTATTATTTAATAAATATTATTATTATTTTTGAAAAATGCAACTTGCAACACATCTATCTGATGCAATAAACATGTCCATTATTGCGAAAAAATAAGTGGAATGCATTTTGTATTTGTAAAAAAGGCGGCCTTCAATAGCGTGGTGGTACATTTTTCGGACTCTGATATTTTCATACAAGCAATGAACATGTGGAGTATTAATTATTGTAATATTGCCTTATTTAATTACATAATATATGTACTTACTTGATGTGTATCAAATATCACAAAAATCACTTTCTTTTATACTTAAAAACACACAACACTGTTACTTGAAAAAAAATACCACTCAACAGACTCACAGCTGATCAAAGAATGAACTACTGCATAAACCCATACAATTAGCTTCTGACATCTGTTGGAAAAAACTTTTAAAAAAGATTGAAGCATTGGCATTTAATATAATGAATATCGTGTTATCTTCCAATCAATTAAATTCATGTGACGTCATAATCGCATGATAAATGTAATCATGAGTTTTCAGTCAATCAATTCATGCATCTCACTGTTGCCAACTTTTGCTTTTCACAGAAATTTTCTTTTAATAAGTATATATTTATCAACCACCACACTGAGGTCCACTGCTAGGAGTGGACCTCAGTGGTTGTTCAGAAAATGTACCCCCTAGCAACAATTTCTGAGGCATTCAAACAAGTGGTATGTTTTATGTACCAGCACACAATAAACGAATAAGAACCAGTGGTGCAACATATGTAACACCAAGTATGAAAGAGTTAAATCAAGTGCATTTTGTTTAACTATATGCATTATTATTGTTGATAAATATATACTTATTAAAAGAAAATTTCTGTGAAAAGCAAAAGTTGGCAACAGTGAGATGCATGAATTGATTGACATGATTACATTTATCATGCGATTATGACGTCACATGAATTTAATTGATTGGAAGATAACACGATATTCATTATATTAAATGCCAATGCTTCAACCTTTTAAAAGTTCATTATTTTGAATTTACTGTAAATGATTTTGTGTTAAAAATAGGAAGGTCTTTTTCTATTTTTGGAAATAAATATTTTAATATTAACATTATACCAATATTGAAATCCATGAGACTTTCTTTGTAACTATGGCATCAAACATTTTTGCAGCGTTCGATATTTTTTTCTTTCATTTATAGCTTCTAATATAATACCATGCATACACAATATACGAGTACATATTTATCAATGTTATTAAATAAATACTCGGTTATTAATACGTTTCCTGACAACTTCCGGACGTTTCGGCATCTACATTTTTTTAAAACCATTCTTCATTTTTAATAAATTGCAAACAAATTATAAAGTCTCAATGTCGCAAAGTTATTAATGAAAACAAAATAAAAAGCTACATTAAAAGTTCCTTCCCACATTTTGGTGCCTCTTCTTTGATCATGCAAAAAAAAAGGTTAAATTTACCCATGTGTTCACGAACGAATGAATGAAATGAATTCTTAGTATCAACCAACGCAGTTGCAGTTTTTTGCATCTTCATTCCTGATAACATGCTACTTATGCTCAAGTAAAATACATGTGTGATACTGTTCCTTTTTTGATTTTTTGTTTTATAGCCTTGTTTGCCCTTTATGTTTTTTTTTCTCTTTTATAAATGTATAATGAGCATTCACTTTATCTAGGAACTAATTGGATGGCAAAAAATAACCAAGGTTATTCGACACTAGAAGCGAATACGGCAAGAGAGATTTCTTTTCACAGAATTTCTTAAGTCATATTTTGAGTCCGTTAATCGAGCAGTTGAGATTGCTGGCATCATAATCGTCATCGTATTTGAGCTGTAATTTCATTAAACATAGTAGAAATAGAGTGGGGAGCAGCTTCTACGACTAATATCAAAAAAAAATCGAACTTGAAAAGCTCAGAGTCTCAGTTGCAACGTGAGTGAATCAAGAATATGAAACTCTCTTATAGCTCAATTAAAAATTTTTACAATAAGCACTGAGATCTAATGTACAGACTATGAATAAAAATAATGTTTTTATTAAAACCAGTTTTGATAAACTTCTTCCGAATATCATTATTTCTTATCTTCCGTTAAAGGTATCCGACTATCCTAAAATTGTTAATTTTGCCCCAAAATTGATGGCAACTTTTTATGAATTTATTTTATAGACCATCTTATATTAGCTTTATAAAAATACTAAGTTTATTATTTTTCGTTCACTAGAACAAGACTATAAGTGCTTTTGTAAAAACAGATGCCACTACCTTAAGTAAGATGTCATACTTTAAAATGCATTTAACTCGAAATGTGTTTTTTTCAAAATGCTCAAACGGGGATAGCGATTGCTCAAAAAGTTTTAATAATTAACTGAAATTTTTTGTGTATGTTCTCTGTTTAATAGTAGAAATGTTTTAACCTTCAGATTTATCAATCCTTGTTTTATAAAATTTACAGTTTCTTATGTGAATATAATCAGTTTTTTTAAAGCAATTTCATATAATAACTAAGGTAATGTGCTCTAGTTTTTGTAAAAATTAAAATATCTATTATCCTGAAGGTCATTTCAAAAAGGAATAGTAAAGCAACACATCAAAATTGAAAAATGAAAAATTTATTCACAAACTTTTTGTACAGAACAGGTCTCGTTTATGTAATTTTTGTAAATTTTTACCATTTTTTTTCCCAACTTAGTAATAATAATTTCTTTTTCTCTTCTTAATTTTAGCGTATTTTTCTTAAAATGTGCTAAATAAATCTAAAAACTGCAAAATAAAATAAAATGTGTGCGTGTATCAGTGTGAACACGCGGTAGAAGTTAACTTCTTCGGCTTATATGTATTGAATTGTAAAATTAAGTTTTATTTTAAAGTAATCTTATATAGAATTAACAAAGTTATTAATATCATTATTATTTCAAACTGTATTTTAAAAAAATAGTTAGGATGGAAAAGGTATAAGTATAAACAAAATTTTCCTTTTCAATACATAATATTAAAAAAAATATATATTGTATACATTTATAGAAAAGTATCATTATTATTAGTCTATTTACATTATGCTTATAGATGTTTCAGTACATACTTTTGTAATCAAAGGCTTGTGGTAACTAAAATAAGAAATGTAGGTTTTGCACTCAATATCATTTAAAAATCTCGAAAACAATGCATCAATCGTAGTATTTGATTTTGCCGTCAATATTATTCTGTTATTTTGTAGAGTTAAGGCGAAATTGTCTTTTTGCGTCTTAATTTTTTTCCCCCCTATTTGAGGTAAAACTGGAAACTCGAGCCATATTGTCTTAACTAATCCTTCATCATTTGTTTCTACATGAATTAGCTTTCCAACTGCACCATTTGCCAATCCAATTGTCAAATCAATATTTGTGGTAATCATGTAATAAATATTATTCACATAAACTGTTTGATAAGGCAATCAGTTTGTATCAATTAATGACATCTTATGTAATTTTTGACGTACGAAAGTTTCTTGTTTTTTTTAAGTACAACCAAGATATACATCTTTTGTAGTTGGAGATATTCTGCCCGAATATGCATTCAATATAAATATATTATTATTATACTTATTGACGGGATTGTTAGTGTTGAATAATCGTATATCTTGAGGATACCTTAATTCAGCTTTTTCCACAGCACAAAAACGAGACTCAATCAGAGTTATTTCTATTTCATCAAGTTGTTCGCCGTTTCCAATTTTTGTAAGTATAGAAGAAAATTGTTGAGTCGCTTGACGCATGATTTCATTTAGTTCATAAAATTTTAGATTTCGCCATAAAATCGGTACAACGATGGTCTGTTTTGGTTGCTTATAAGATAGGCGTAGAACGAACTGTTGGTAATTGACCTAAGTCTATTAAAATAATATCTAATCCACCAAACTTTGACTGAAAATTTCCAGTTATTTGTTTTAATCTGGAATCAACCTTCAATAATAATTGAGCACTGATCATACTTGTCTCCTCAATGATTATGACTTTTATGTATTTGAAAAGAGTCCTGCATTGTTGAGCAGTTTCAAAATGTAACGGAAGTAATTTTGATAAAGAAATTTTTAAAGCTGTATGAACAGCCGTTCCTGAAATAGCTACTGCTGCTTTACCAGTTGAAGCACAAGTTATATGCATGACAATATCCATCATTGTTCGTATAGCGATTATAAATTTCCATCAAAAGTTTAATGACGAATGTGTTACCACATCCGAAAGGGCCGATAAAAAAAATATTTGAAATGGAGTTCAATATGATGATAAAAGTTGCGAAATAACATGAAGTAAAAGTCCTTTTTGTGTGTGTGTTTTTCGTTTGACATTCTCACTAATTGATCGAAATCTTCTTTGGGCATTAAAATTTGTCTTTTTTTGCTATAGTGGTAAATTTGTAATAGTAAGTAGTTAGTAGTTATTAGTGTTGCTAAGTAGATGCCATTATTGAAACAAAAATAAATTTTCATTCACATTTTTTCCCCCTCGCCAAAATTGGTGATTTTCATTTGTCTCCAGTTTTTCTATTGTAACCTCTGAGAAAATGTGAAGTGGACGTGATGAAGCTGATGTTGATTGCGAATTTGGCGCGAAACTGGTTTTCGTAGCCAAACCCTTGGCTTTTCGTAAAATCGCGCTTTTTATTAAAAGTTTTTATTTTTTGAAGGTTTAATTTTTAAGTTAATGGCTTACAATTTCACACATCTATTGAAACAATCTAAGAATAATTTGTATAGTAAAAAATTCTTGTAAAAAAGCTAATAGACGAAAAACGCCAAAAAATTTTTAAAACCATAATTTTTAAGCAATTTTATCAATCTTTGTATGGATGGATTATGGATAATATTGTTCTACACACAGAAAAAAATTTCGTGAGATTACTTTTATAAATAACGAAGTTATTTAATATTTACTTAAAATTTTGAGTATTTTTTGAAAAATCGTAACAAAAAAAGTTTTTGGCTTTTTTTAAATGGCTGATTCTAAAAGAGAAAAGCATGAACTTTTTTACGGTAGAATATCAATTCATTAACGCGAAAAGAAATTGAACGAGAACAGTTTAAAAATCATTTTCATAAAAACGTATCGATTTTGACTAATTTTAGAAAAAATTGTAAAAAATAATATATATATATATATCATTATTTTGTAGAAAAAATTATCTTGGCGAAAAAAAGGATCTTTCCGATTCTGTAATTGGTTTTTGTCTGAGTTTGATAGAAGAATTAGATGGCTTTTGTTTCGTCCAATTTATAATAAAACAGATTAGTTTAAATAATTCACAACTACACAAAAACTCGGCATTCTAAATCTTCTTTTTTTTTTATTTTTCACTGTTGCCATTTACATAAAACCATAAATCTTTTATTTACAAAATCGCTTCAATACAAGTTGAGTTTTTAATTTATTATTATAAATTTCTTAGAGTTTTGAATTTATTTTAGTTTAAATATATATATTAAATTACATCTCGTGGTTATGATATAAATATTTGTTAAACTCGAGACAGCTTTTTAAAAACGTGGTGAAAGTCTGAACTTCATACATCTTTAACTTCATCGCGTAACCGTAACTGGTAACGCGTAACGCGCAACGAAATTTTTTCTCTATCGTGCCATAAGAAGTTAACTTCAAAAAAAAAAATCCTCATAACTCCAATTTTTTTTAAGTTGTCATAAGTAGTCGGATACCTTAATTAGATTCAAAACTAAATGTGTATTTTATATAAACATAGAGACTGCTTCGACTTTATCCAGCGTTAGAGTTCAAGCATCGTCATCATAAGGAAAGGAAAAACTTAGTGACGGAGAGTTTTAATGGGCTAAATTCATGCGACGTCGAAGTCGCATGATAACTACAATAACATCTTTCCAACCAATGAGTTCAAGCCCTTCTTGTTTTTTGTAGAAGCTTTCTTTTAAAAAGTACGCATTTGTCAACAATAATAATACACATACTTAAACAAAATGTACTTGATTTAAAAGTACACGTATACTATAATAATTAATATAAGAATTTTTTTTATTTTGAAAAACTTCGTAACTGACATTAGACTAGCACTTATTGTTCTACTTGTAAAGTTTAGATAAAATTTCAAACTCGATAACTTGGTAAAGATGTTCAAATATTAAGATTCTTCAAAAGTTTTTCAAAATCTAAAAAAAAACCTATATTATACGTATTTATTACAAATATACTTTGTTTATCTTTGTGCTCTAAGAAGTCCAATGGCTGAGTGGTAGTGTTTCGCAGTCCACGCTACAGATACGAGGCTCAAACCTTGGTCTGAGCAAGGTACACTCAGCCTTTCATTCCTTCAGTGGGTCTATAAATGAGTTTCAGGCTTGTTTGGGAACTTTGTGTATGTGAACACTGGGGGTTGCGCAGACTGACCACCGTTTATGCAATTTATCTGTTTATGCACCTCAGTGCCCAAGATAACGAAAGCTGAGATGGACCCAGTAGGCCTTGGCCATCTTTGGACTGTTCCATCACTAAGTTTAATTTAGTTGCATTATCTGAAAACACAAAAAAAAAAAGGGGTTTTTTATCTTTTTTTTTTTTTCTTTTTACTACACTCATGCTCACAAATTGAGGTACAAATAAAGCTTCAAAAGAAAACGGAAATGAAGTAAATATAAAACCTAAGCCAGTTTATTAAAAAAGTATAGAATAAAAAATGGAGTACACGCGCCTTAGTATTTGATAATTCTTAGGAACATGCACTCTAGAACGTTTGGATAATAAATCTTCCTTCCCAAAAAGTAACAATATATGATTTGTATGAAAATTAATAGACCACATGTTTGCCAAGTGCAACAATCCAGTCAGAATTACATCTGGTTTTGCTGAACACTAAATCAACCAGCTGCTTCTGGAGAAGGCCATCTTATTCCTCAATAAAGTTCCTGGAAGTTTTGGAATAGGTAGGAAAGTATTATGGGCGGATATGTACCTCCCGAGAGCGCATCATGAATTCTGAATAGGATTATAATCGGGTGGGCATTGGCCTTTCCAAATGGATGACAGAAATCCACTTCTTCAAGGCAGTCGTTCACTATGTTTGCTCGGTGAGAACTGTCTATTTTATCCATAAACAGAAAAATTGCTCCCCTGAAGAAACAAATACGTTGTTTTAGAACGATATCCTGATAAATACTGGTAGGATTCCAGTTTAGACCTGGAGACCTTTTCGATAACCCAAGATAATGTCACCCCAAAGGACAAGTCTAGTACCATCATAGCGTTGGTATTCATTGATAATGTTTGGCTTGTAAAGTTTCCTACTGATATACGAATGAAGATTTGGTATGACTCTGATTGCATTGAAGAATTTGTCAGAAGAAAAAAAAACACAGCCCAATTGCAAGTGTCTTCAGTTAGCATGCTCCCTGCTCAAGACTAACCGGTACTGATATAACCTGCAGTGAGGCCCTCCGGTAAAAAAGTCCTACTGTCCTAACAGTGGTTCCCCTGCTAAATTGGGTTTTGGGTCCCAAGCCGGATTTTATAAGACTGCAAAATCATAACATGACATATAGGTTTTGAGGCCCCTAAAATCCTGTCCTTACCTCACTATTCGGGGGTTGTGGGGATGTACGTTTCTCCACTGTGTCCTAAACATTTGTATAAGGTACTTCTCGAAGAATTCAGAACTCGTGATTGCCAGCAGCTGTCGTAACAGTAGTGGTGTAACGTACACCCCCGCAACCCTCGCTTCCGGGGAGGGAGGATTCTAGGGGACCCAATGCCTGTCTGACGCCAAGTACGTATTTGGACTTGGAACCCAAAACCTGACCCAAGGTGTCCCTAATGTTCTTCGTTACGCCACTGCGTAACAGTGATATACTATTCTACTAATAATCCTTGCAGAGTTGAATTTATGAACCCATTGAAGTAGAGTAGATCAGCGATAGGCAACTTATGGTACACAAGTCAACTTCTCTTGAAAATCTAGATTGCTCCTAAGTGCCTGCTAATGTTTTTATTTTTCGTAGCTTCGTAGCAATTTGAACTAATTATCATTATGTATAGCCAGTCCTACTTAGATTAACTCAAACAGTAAGCTTTGGGTTTTTTGTTGCTTTTTTTTAAATTTTTCCTCTGTTCGTGCCGAGCTAATAACTCATAGGCAATATAATTTAAACTTTCGCATGAATGATTTGCAAAATACTTTATGAGATAACAAAGCCAATTTTTAGTGAAACGCAAATCTTCTCGGTTTGTTTCGAAATCGCGGAAATTTAAAGAATTTTTCCTTTTTTCACTTCCTACCTCCGATACAATGCATAATCAAATAAAGATGAACAATATAAATAACTTCGAAAGCTTTTATTTAAAAAAAAATCTGGAAGAGAACAATAGACTATTTTAAGATAGTTTTAGTAATTTCGAACCTCAAACATCGATAACTGACTCAGTTTAACTAGTACATTTTAAGGTTCGTGGCAGAAACTAAGGCAGCGGTATCAAACTGGCGGGATTCCAACTGTTCTGGCCTTTGAGAAATCAAGGTGGGGCGTTGTTTTGCATAACAGGAAAATAAATCTAATAAATTTCAAAGTATTCAAATTAAATGTTCATTTAGGTTTAAGCCTTCTAAACAGTGTTTAATGATTCCATACTTTTTAAAACAACAGATGTAAACCCTTTTTAATTATTGCGGCGTGAATTAATATGGCAAGATTTTAAAATCTAATATCACTTTTAACTAGATGACAGATTTTTTCAATAACAAAATTGTAGGGAAATATTTTTTTAATATTCATAATTGCTGAGAGCATAATTGAATAATTCTTATTACTTTTTTCCAGTCATCAGATGACCAGTTGAAGTAACTCTGCAATCATAAAAATAACCTTCATTTTCGGATCCGCCTTTGTTTTTCCTTTTTTAATACCATAAAAAAAGTATTAAAATAATCAGTGACATTATATTTTTAATTAGGTAAAATTTTGTCAAAAGTATCAGTAATTCAATTTTATAATCAATGAAAAAATTCATTGCTAATGTTCTTTTACTTAAGTTATTATTTAAAAAAGTGCTAAGGAGTTTTAATACATGACTTCTTCATTAAAATTTATTATTTCTTCTATTATTATGTTATTATTTTATGTTTTTACGACACCACACCGTGGAAAAACATTTAGGTCCAATTTTATGTAACAGGCAGCAACTATTTTTTTTAAATTTAATTTATTTTATTTTTTCAATTCCTCTCTACTATTAGTTCACTCTCTCCATATATATATATATATATATATATCTTGTTCAAATTTGCAATTGTTAATAAAATACTTTCTATTCAACCATTCAAGTTCAAACACATTTTTTAAAACTTGCAGTGGATGACACTTCATGTTAATACAGTTTTTTTCAAATATTAATTCATTAATTAAATTAAAAAATGAATAAATGGTAACAAAAATAATAGTCCAACAGCATATATAGAAAGGAAAATCGTTCGTAGTATCCCTGTAGCGCAATGGATAGCTCGTTTTTCTAATTCAGAGGTAGTGGGTTCGAATCCCACCTGGGATGGTCTTATTCCTGAGAATGTGTTTTCTTTTTTACTGTACTATTTTATTAAAATAATTAAATTTAATTAATGATTAAACAGTAACAAACAAAAGAAAAAATATTCCAACACCCTATACAGAAAAGAAAATGAAAAATTGCGAAGGGAAAATCGCTTTCTATTTTGTCACTTAATATTGTGATTCTGTCATATGTATATACGAACATATTTAAATTAATTGTAACTATTTAATAAAAAGTAACAAAAATAAAGTTTTTCTTTCTTGACTTAAGTAGGAATTGACTTAAAATAATTTTTTATGTTACTTGTTTATTATTTTTTACCCAACAAACCTCTAAGCTGAATCGTAATCAAAGGTACAGTTCCTTTCGAATATCGCGGACGATTGTTACTGAATTGCTGCGGTTTTATAAAGTCTAAAGAAAACAGTGAAAATCTCTTATTCATATATTATATTTATTTCCTTAAAAATTTCTCACAATTTGAAATACTGTATTATACATTTTTTAAAAAAATATTGCGCAACCAATTTCGAAATAATCACCGTAAAACAATCAAAATTAAAATCTTAAATTACTTCCGAAATAAAGCAATAAGAAACAACACGGATATTGGAATGTATTTCTTTCAAGCTTTTTATTTTGCTTTTTAGTTCATTTCCTCTTCTCAATGCCACTGCTAATTATAGTCTCGAATGGTGCGTCAGAAATCCATGCAAATAGTTGTTTATATAATACTCCGAAGGTCACGGTTTATATGCCACGTACAATGAAAGATGCTTCATTAAAACCTAATATTCGCAAAAAAATCCTAAATCTCCATTACAGGAAAATTATAATCATTCAGTTTAATCCGGAAGAAATCTACATTTCAAGATGAATATTTCTTTGATTCAAAGGTTAGATATTAATTAGAAACATGCATATACATATGTATATATGCATGTATTTAGTGGAGCTCAAAAGTGTTCGTTCACTTGTAATTTTCCATAAAATTTAATGTTTTCGACTAATAAAAATTAATGTATCGGAATTGTAATTTTTTAAAAATAATATCTACAACTTGCTCTTATTTAAATAGCATAATCAATTTTTAAAACATAATATAACTATAATTTTTAAAAATTAATAATAAAAAAACTACTAAAAATTGTTCTACAAAAATCTTTGTACACTTAAAAAAAAAATCTCAACAAAGATTTTAATCCTTTATTACCGACACACAGTACTTATAAGTACCACTCACTTTAAAATTATGTAGAATAACCATTTTTACGAATATTCTGACGATACTTAGCAGGAATATTCTTTGAAATCCACTCTACCAAGATATATGGCAGCACAGGTTCTATGATGAGTATTTTAGCTGGGAAGGCGAATAGTTTTATAGCAGAAATTGCGTTTTTAGTTGACGGCTTTTTCAGCGGATTGCGAAGATTGACATTTTCTTCAGAAAAAAATAGTTAATGTCAAAAGGTAAGTAGCTTTTTTTTTATGTTAATGAAGTCCTTAAGAAACGATTTGACAATTTATTTTAAGTGAACAATGTATATAATTAATTTTACAGCTGAATATCTTTAATTAATTAATTAGCTCTAACGGATTAAATTTCCCAAAGTTGAGTATTTTGTTTATATATACCCTAAAATTTCCTAGTGATTGAAAATATATATATATATATTGCTTGAAAAAATTTACAGTAAATCTTAATGCGGTAGATAAAGGGTTAAATATTGTACATAACTTAATTTAGTACTTAATAGCAAATCTTTTGGCATCCAGAACAATTTTAAATATCTAGGACCTAGGTTCTAAATTTTAAATTTTA
>BMAV01011857.1:0-35125 GCA_019973955.1 Trichonephila inaurata madagascariensis | reverse complement strand
TGAATATTTGGTGTTTAAAAAATTCAACTCAAAAAAATCTGAGACTTTAAAAAGAGAATGCAAAAATGGAAATGAAAAACTAGTAAGAAAGTAATTAAGTTATAAACGTAAGAACTCTAATATGGCTGCTGTATGCTTTAGAACTTAAAACTTAAAGCAGACAAGAAGTTCTTAATTCATAATTGCTCTCATATAATCAGAAGCCAGTAGACAAGTTGTTTGGTTTTTTTAAAACAAAAATTTAATAATTAAAATAACGATAAAAACATAATGATGTTAGCTAACCAAAAATTAATCTTTTACCACAAACATTATTGATTTGTTACACTTCTTTGAATGAATTAAATACTGAATGTTACTCTGTAAAAGTTTTTTTTACCAACTTAGTGTTCATTGACCATTATTTATATTGCAAATATTGATATATGTACAGTAGTAAAATGAATTTAAGATAAATCAAAACCATACAAATACACACGATCCCAGAATTTCCCATACAAATTTGGAGTGGATGCAGAGAACATTGTTATGAATCATAACTATAAAGGAAAGCATGGTTAGAAATGTTGCCCTTAAATTATTGAGACAAAGACACAGTACCGACACAATTCACACAGCAGGGTAAAAAAAAAACCTTTACTACTTCAAAAGTAATTACACGAATTAGAGATTTTCAAAACTGCACCCATTTTTATTATACGCGTCCACATAAATGGCGATTCAGTTCATATGAGAATTTGCTTCATAAACGACGACTTCCAAGGCCCTTGCTACCTCCCTTTAAAATTATTAAAACTCAGGTGATTTGGGGACCACAAGCAGCGGGCCACCTCATCCAAACGACCGGTCAAAAATGTCACATACAGAAATTGCGGAATGAGATGGAGCCGATCTTGAAATCAAGACGAATGTATGTGGTACCATCTCGTTACACAATTCAGGAAAACCTCCTGAAGAAAGATGGGATACTTGTGTGCAAATTCAATCGATGTGGTGAGATAACGGCCAACTAAATTGTTAGCCATGATACTCAAACCACAACGAAGTGGTGTTGTGTGACATATGAACAATTTAATTGAGAATTACATACGGCTCATGTGTATGCACAATGAATACTAAACAGCCATTCGCGTAAAAGAGACGCTTCATCACCAAACAAAACAGAACTTGGGAACTGTTGGTCAACTGGACTTACTTGAAGAAACCACTGAGCAAACCAGACATATCGTGGATAATCGTAAGGTTGTAGTGTTCGAGTCTTTAAAGATGAAAAGAATCTAAAGCAGGGGTGACCAACACGCGGCCCGCCAGTATCTAAGTTGCGGCCCATCGACTCTTTAAAAAATTTATGAATATCAGGTTATTAGTTTTTTCATTTTGAAATTTATTTAAGGGGAAATTTTTATATATATATATATACACACACAATGTATTTGCCTGTTACCTGTTCTTGTTTTAAAATAAATCTTTTTTGATAATAGAAACGTCCTTTATATTAAAATAGAGATTCATATTTTATCAAACAGTTACGTTTGATTTTACTATAATAAATTACCTTTTTAATAAATTCCGAATTACATTATGCATATCCCTTACTATGGATAGTACATGATTCTCTGTGTGTGCGATTTTCATTTCTCCTCCTCCTTTTCTGTTTGGAGTGCCCACAAAGCAAGAGGCAGTCAGAGATGTTTTTTAAAGTTTAAAAAAAATTATTCAGGACGGTTAAGATAAAAGGCAATGTATACTTAATCGTTTGAGAATGACTGCGCAGTTAAATTTCTACAATGAGTAACGAAAGATCAATTCAAAAGGAATCCCGTAATTTTCAAAAGAAATGGCAACTGTAACATTTTAAACATTATTTGATTATTATTTTATACAAACATTATTATATTATCTATGTCTGTATATATGAAAAATAATGAAAACAATAATAATTCATTTTGTTTTAAATTTTCACTCCAATAAATGTTTTTTTGTTTCCAAATCTGATATAAATGCACATATTTTTTATGTGCGGCCCGCGAGATTATAATATTTTTCCGAAGTGGCCCGCAAGGTCATTTGGGTTGGACACCCCTGATCTAAAGACTTCAATTGTTCGAGTCGACATCTACAACGAGGAACCTGCATTTGCTGATCCTGATGACCACATAATCGAAATGTTTTACGAAGCTATTATGAATACTAAAGAAATTATCCGAGTTCTCCAAGTTTTAAATACAGTTCTCTCCAGAAAATATTATATAAATAACTATAGCAATTATTATGTTTCATATTTAAAGAAGTTTATTTTGAAGAAAATAAAATAAAATAAACACAGAGAAGGTGGCACCAAATATACTAAAAACAGTTCTTGCATGCATAAATATTTTTTCCTTTGCTTAGCATGAA
The DNA here is from genome assembly GCA_019973955.1 of Trichonephila inaurata madagascariensis. Classification (NCBI taxonomy): domain Eukaryota; kingdom Metazoa; phylum Arthropoda; class Arachnida; order Araneae; family Nephilidae; genus Trichonephila; species Trichonephila inaurata. The sequence goes on along the minus strand of BMAV01011857.1, from coordinate 32,728 downwards.
GAAAAAAATATATAATTAATGCTTTAGAATGTTCATCAAAATGCGTAGTACATGAAATTAGGTCTTCAAACTTATATTTCATGTTCTAAAAATTTGTGAACAGCAGATCAAGCATTTTAACTGTAATTAGAATAAGAAATGAGTACATGGCAGATTAATGCTAGATCAACAAATAAAAATAAGTTTTCTTGCACCTGAAGATCAAGGTTTATAAAACTATGCACACACATTACTGACATTTACAAAAAAAATGAATTTAGACGCAATCAAAGGATTGCAACTAATACATAATATAGACAAAACACACACAAGCTAAATTTGCTAAACAATACTAATTAATACATATTATTCTGTTCAATACAGTTAATGATTCTTTCCGCGATAATGACTCCACAAAACCAAGTATTTTGCTTTCAATTTCTTTGACGCAACACATTTGGGGTGTACGCCTACTTCAATGCTTTTAAATAAGTTCTACGTACCCGACAAGACAGATCAGCAAACAATGTAAGAAAAGAATTCCTTAGAAAATGACTTGCAGAATGTTCGTATTTTAATTCACGACTGCGTAAATGTTATAAGTCTATAAGGTCAAGACACCAGAATTAATCAAAATTGTAGTAAAAATAAATAAAACTATGTAAATATAGAAAATATTTTTTAAAAATAAAGGAATCGCATCGTTGCTTACTGGGTCTTCTTTCCACGTCATTTTTCTGTAGATATAAATTCCTATTCTCACCTCCCTTCAAATTAGTGAGTAATATGCTGGGCATTTTTATTATTCAATTTTACATCTATAGAGCGAGTTTTTCCTTTTTACAATTTAGCATTTAATAATACATCAGTAAAAACTTCATTAATCCAAATCCTGTAGATTCTTTTATTCCTTCCCATTATTTTAAACCGAAACAGAGAATTTACTGAATATTAAACTGAAATGTTGTTTATAATCTAGTAGCAAGTTTTTGGTTTATTCAGAAAATGATTTTCTGTGTGTATCAAAGGCACACTTCTGTCCCACTAAATTGTGACGCGACACACTTTTTACTTCAAAAAAAAAACATAAGTAGTATGTGAAAAAATATCCGACATTCTCTCTTTATTTATTAAAAAAAAAAAATTCGTGATGCTGTAATAAATTTATTACGTACTATCACAAAAATGCCAGCGTTCAAGATAACTCGCCAAGCTGACAACCCTGATTTAGAATGTGTCGTATGAGCTGAATCGGGAACCATCAGTTTCGTTTCATATAATGTTGCCAATATGGTCGCGATAGTACAATCTTGCAAGTTCTAGCAGAAAAATATCGCAACGATTGCCTGGACTGGAATCGTTGCGTGAGAAGAAATGAGTTGTATCATATGGAGACTTATTAACAGTCAACGGAACTAAATACTCAATTTTCCAGGAAGCTGCAAGAGCTGCAGATTTATTAAAATCTGAAAACTTTATCAATGAAGTGCTGGACGATGCAGTTTCAGTAATGAATTTAACTGAAGAGGAGAGCCATGAACGAATTTTTTGAAAAAAGAACAAATAAATAGAACTATATAATACATGTAAATTATTCAGTTACAGTTTGAGCAATGAGTATGGACAGTTGTATAATTTGTTAAATGGGGGTTGGTCCGGCGTCAGGCGGACACATAAGAATACCCTCTATAGTATTCGTAAAAAATAAAAAAATGCACTGCTGGCCACCGTAAATGCAACACCAAGAAAAACAAGAGATAGCACGACAAAATTTATTTTGTAGATAACATGTTGACCAAGTATCAAATGATTAAATTTATAGACTTCTGTGAAGTGTGGGTTTTGCCGGGAATCAGTAGCCAGAGTAGCCCCCATTGTTGGGGATCACCGCTGTCACAGGCCTCGGCATTGATTCGAGACTTTGGATGTATTCTTTGGGGTACAGAGAACAAGCAGCTTCCACACATTGCCAAATGATCTGGTGTGGCAGCTGGGGGAATCTGGGTCAATCGTTGAACAACCATGGACCACGTGTTTTCTATCGGCGAAAGATCCGGAGAGCGAGCCGGCCAGGGAGGCAATTCAATCTGGTGATTGATGAAGAACCTTTGGACAAAGCGCGCCACGTGTGATCACACATTATCCTGTTGAAATATGGCTGTGGCTAAGCCCTGAAGGTAAGGAAGGACAACTGGCTCCAACACCTAGGAGATGTAGCGCTGGCTGTTTAAAGTACCGGCAATGCGTACTAGAGGAGTGCGAGAATGATATCCAATACCACCCCCATGCCATAATACCCGGTGCAGGACCAGTGTGGCGGTGCATAACGCAGCTGTTCAGCATCCTCTCCCCATGGTGTCTCCAGACTCGAATCCGACCATCATGGTGTGGCAGACAGATGCGTGACTCGTCAGTAAAGACTTCAATCCATTCTATCGCCCCATCCTTCTTTTATCGCACCATTCGCGGAGACGTTTGGTCTGCGTCAGGGTGACCAACCAATGGACGCCTTGCACAACCATTCTGCGTAAACGGCCCTCGTGGTACGCCCAGACACTGAATGATGCGTTACAGACTCAATGTGCTGTGCTAGGTTCGTGATTGGGCTGAGCGATCCGTCCCCCCATGCGCAAATTTGCCTGTCCCCGTGAAGTATCCGAGGTGGATGCGACACCACGTGGGTCTGTCGTACCCTGCATCCAACGGTCAATATCCGCATTAAGTTGTTTGGTTTCGTCCAAACGAAAACCGATTTCCCCTGAAAGAAATCCCCAAACTCGGGAGGCCACACCTTCCTCGTCGAACTCGATACTTATCGCGACGCCGTTTCACGAGACATAACTGACGTTTTTGAAAAACAAGAAAAACCCTTGCCGCTTTAAATCGTCGAAACTCCGCCTTAAATAGCGCTTTGGGGCCCAGGGTGCGTGATTTTTGTCTGCGCTGAAATTCAATCAACAAATACAAGATCTTGCAAAATATCCTTTTAAGAAATCCCCCCGCTGCATATATAAAATTTTCTACTATTCGGCATGTTGGACCCCTTTGTGAGATGGGGCCCCTTGATCCATCAAATTTTTTCCCCCCTGATTCCTTTGAAAAGTATTTCCAGGTTAGGCAAAATCCAGAAGACATATTGGTAAAGTAGGGAGTCTGATAAAGCAAAGGTATGCTGTGCTTGACAGAAAACTAAAAAAAAAAAGCGCGCGGGTAAAAGCATAATAATTTTTGTAACACGCTAATTTTCAGTCAAATTAATGCAAATGGCCTCGTTCCAAATTCCCTGGTAGAGATTAGACGATCTTACATCGCCAGAATTATTTCTTGATCAATGAGTACCTCAGCCCTGAATGTTGAGGATCTACCAGAACGAGCTTATCCTCTTACACTAATATATATTCACATTTGAAGTGATAGTACCACCTCTTTCTTAGTGTGATGCTTAGGGATGGGGATCAAATGAATAACCTGTTCTCTTGGGCTTGTTTCTCTTTATATCGGCTCGGGTAATGTTAAAGAATAGGACCTAGATTTTGAATATTTTCCTCAGGTAAAAAAATATAAAAATTCCACATAATCTATGTCAGCGATACTCAACCTGCGGCCCGCATGTGGCCCAGTGGACCTTTCTGAGTAGCCCGTTCATGGCCCGTCGCATTAAAAAATTCAGTTATTTAAGAGAACAATGTATAAATAATTTAGTAAAAGAAATTCCATCATTCAAGCAATCCCAAGTATCACTTTTCCTCTTGATGTCGTGTTGGTATGAATTGGGGGATAACTTTTTTTCTTGTAATAATTGTAACGGTTAGTGGTAATAAATAACAGTGGAATAGCGACCCTTTTATGGGTGAAACTTATTTTTAGTTAACCCTAATGTCTTCCAAGCGAAAAATATAAACAATATATGTTGTTTCAAGACGATAGAGATATCTTGACTATTTCGTAGAGAAAATCAAACATGGATAGAAAACTTGTTTGATTTGTCTTCAGAATGATTATTTAAAAAATAAAATATAATTTAAAATCAATGGCTCTTTATTTGAGGATCTCTTTCAAGATGAGATAAATTGGCTTTCCTTAAAAATCTTTTGCAACAGCAACAAAATGTTTGAGGGGGTATAATTGATGAAAAGGAATCGTAATTACCCCATAACAGGGTAAAAAATACATGAAACCTATTTTTTGTGAGTTGAGTTTGATAAAGTTAAATAATGCTTTAAAATAAAATAAAAACAGTTCATATTTTGATCAATTTTCCACACAATATCCTTGATCTTATAGCCCCCCCCTCATTAATCCTCATATTGTAGCCTGAGTGAAATAATTTTCATACGTATGCAACCCGGAGGATAAAAAGTGTAAGGGCGCACCCCTTGGGTGCCCTTCTCCTTGATTATCAGCGTGAGCTAGAGGTGTAGGAATAAATGAAGAAATAGAAGCTGCCATAATCTTAATATTACTTTATTAAGATCTTAACTTAAACCAATAACAGATTAGATAATATGATATGTGAGAAAATCTACGGTGGCTAAACACACAATATATAATACCGAAATAACGTAACCCGGACCCCTATCAATAACTAACTCGCCTAAGCTCAATTTCAATGCGAAAATACAGTTCCGAATATTTAAATGGTCACTCCTACCTTAATGTCCAACGAAGTCTCAATCCATCTTATCCTAGCTGAAGTTGCGGTTCACTGGCGTGCAATGGTATGCACCTTGACTAAGGGCTCTCTGTCACGGGTAACTTCTCTTGACTGTCACTTAAATCCTTGAAATACTCTTCATACTTGCCACACGAACTAACATAACACTCCCCAAAGGCCACCCCGCTTACTCTAAACTTTTGTTATTTAAAAGCTTCCTAATTAGCATCTTTCCTTCACCTTTTTACTTTTCGGGTTGGTTGGAAAAGAATTGCCATTTATCCTGGCCTTAAAGAACCCAAAAGGACATGTTAATGAAAAAACGCGTGAGCCCATCACAAAAGATTGAGTACCCGCTGATCTATATCATATATATTCTGCCTTCGCTATCCTATAGGGAGCAGCATATTTTATCACACTACTCATTTACATTATCACACTACTGAGTTGAACCATTTTTCCAGTATAAAATGTAATTGGCATTGTTTCTCCTAAACCGTAATGCTAAATTAGCTCACCCTTTACAAAAAACCCCACCTTCCTGGAATATTTTTAAATTTTAAAAATGCTATATTATAAACAAAAAATTACAATGTAACAAATTCTTACGAAAATTGAAACATTTATTTTGTCGTAAAATATGATTGAGTTTAGTTCAGGTTCTCGTACATTTGGAGAAGACAGTCTTAAGAGGGAGAAACGCTTTTGAAACCTGTTCTTTATAGCTTCGAACTGTTTTACCCTTGCTGCAAAAGATTGAACACTCGGCAGACTACCTTTCTATTACTCCTTTCCCCTTCCCTTTTCCGAACTGATTCTTTCTTTCACATATACTCTAATTCGATTTTTTCAAATGCGCCGCTTACGTACTAATATTATGATTTCATGACAAGACATGACTTGCGATTAAGGACTACAAGTTTGCAGAGAGTAGCAAGTTTCAGTAAAGAAGCAAGCGGGAAGAGATTTTTTGAGAAACTGAATAAATGAAATATAACCCAAAACATTCAAATATTTTTTATATCCAATTAGATTGGTGTTTCATACGGTCATATAAACAAACTTAAACTAAAGCCATTTAAAATGAAAGTGAAAATGTTTTCGATTATTTAGATCAGTGCTCCCCAACCTTTTCATCGCCGCCCGGACCGGTCAACGTTTGATAATTTCACCGCGGCCCGCTGAGGATGGGACGTTGATTGTTTTGACTTAATAATTTTAATTTAATTGTATTTAAATATGTCTTCAGAACAAAATACAGTTACATTAAAAAATTTATAGAATGATTTAAATGGAATATAAAACTATTTCTATAGAAATTTACACAAAACCGGAGAGAAATACACCACAATAAACAAAAAAAAATAACCCGGGAGTTCCTGGGGTCCAGTACCATTTGATCCACGGACGGGGTGCAAAGGGTGTTATCTAAATCAGTGGAAGATTTAGATTACACCTCTTCGCATTTTAAGATGATCAATCGTAAAATAATAGTAAATCAACCGCAACTAAGATATTGTGAAAAAAATGATGCTGTTACTACTACATATACGATTTTGAATTTGCGGTTCTTCGAGTGAGCGCTTATTAACGTCGCACTCTGAAACTGCACTAGGGCTACTGGTAATGGGCCTCGCTCGGTCATAATCAAAGATAAGAACATTCAAATAAGCAGGAGACTCATTTCCCTCTCAAAGATAAGTTAGATTCTTGTAATTTAATTTCTAGAATCTGTTTTTAAAAACTGTTAAAATAATTATGTGTTCTATCTCAAAATGGCACGGTAAAGTCGCAAAACAATGGGGGAAAAAAAAAACGAGCCTTACAGTAGTCGCATATGATGTGTAACATCCGACATGTTGTCGTAATAAATACGCAATAGTAACTTATATCCTGAAAAAAATGAATGAGTATGATTGGAAATAATTTTCTATCGAATAACTATATCTTTAAGGAAAATTTTATGTAATGAACACAAGGAGTAATGCAATTTTTTTTATCAAAAACAATTATTCTTGTTCAATTTAAGGAAGAGCGGAGATAATAGACTTATGATAACTAAAATACGACACATATACTTGTGATTTCAAAGTATTTAAAAAAAGTTGAAAAACAGCATCAATAACATACCACTGTTAGTTGTCAAACATTTTGATTTTGTTCATTTCGTGCTGAGTTCATCATTCAAAAAGCTATGGGGCCTAGCTATTGGCAAACTGATGTTAAGTTAAAATCATCACCAAAATCATGGAAAGCGAGTGATAGGTTTTTAAAAAGAGCAGAACCACCTTTGGTGTATATTCCTTTTAAAGGGATCCCACGTTCGGGAGACTTTTAAAAATTTTTTAAAAATCCCTAATATTTTACATTTTAGTTTCAGTTCTATAAAACAATAATAGAAAAAACAGAGAAATAATATATGTACATAAAAATTTGCAAAAACTTAAATTTTTAAAAAAAATATTAATGAAATTTTGACCTTTTTTAAACACTATTTTTAAAATATTTTATATTTTTCTATAAAAAATTGCTGCAACACATTTTAAACAATTTCTAGAGGATGACCTACAAGTGTTAAATTATTTCTTTTGAATCAAAAGTTATAGCCAGTCGAGCTAGCGAACTGGGAAATTCAATCAAATTATCAAAAACTTCCAGAAAAAATACAACTATAAAATAACTAAAAATTGTTCAATTTCTTGTTGTTGAAAGCCATCCTCTAGATAATACAATTAATACATTTGTGTAAAATTTCATACAAGTATCTCTAATAGTGTTTTAGATATCATGTTTGAAATATCATGAAATTACAAAAAAATAGTTTTGAAAAATGCATTTAAACTTTATAAGCAATTTCAAAACAAAATATGACAAATATATTACTAAAACTCTCTGATTTATATTTTAACAATTCCACTCTTTGGTATTTTTAAAATTTTTTTTCTTTTCTTTGGGCCCCTTTTTTTCTGGTTGATTTTAAAAAGGCAAGAATGTTGTTTCGAGTCACCATCAAAAGATGTCCAACAAATCTCTCATCACGCAGTCAAAATTCCCTGAATTTATGCCAAATGCTTTCAAAATACCAAACAAATCAATAAAAGCTTTTTAAAAAATGATTTTGCAATATGGGTACCCAAAAAAATGTTTTACCCTCGATAAAAGTTTTTCGAAACGATTTACAAACAGGCGTTAAAAGATGCATTTGTATTTGTGTCTTACCGTGGAGGCAATTTTATAATAACTGCTTATCACACTGCTTCATGTACACATGTTAAACAATATTTGAAAGTTTCACAGAAAAACCAACACTTTTTTCTGTTCATTGTTTTTCGCTGTCATTTCCTCGCAGATAGTCACACCAGTTCTCAGCTCCAATCAAGCACGGTCCATATATGGGTTTCTCCCTGCTGGAGCAACAGTGAAAAAATGCTGCTATTGTAACACTTAGCATAGCTTTAACGTGATTGGTATTACTGCTATAACAGCTTATAATTTTATTAAACATAACATTGATAAGTTTTCCCTTCTCACCGAAGTTTTTCTGGCCTTTTATAAAATTTTTTTTTGCCATTCACTCAATCTTTCTCAGAAGTATCTTATGCACTCATATTTGATGACATTGTTGACACCATACACATCTTTAACACAGAAAGGTATCCTTGGAATCACCATCACAATAGAAATACATATTTTTAAGATTTCGTAGTGCAAAAACATACAAAGATTTTGTACGCACCAATAGATTCCATGTTTAAAGTAAATCCCAGACGATTGCAGGAACACGCTTGTATGACTAGACTTATAGAATTCTAAAAAACTTTGCTAACATTTCCAAATCTAGAATTTCCCAGTTTTAAATGCATTAAGTTTCTATAGAAACCACATTTGCGATAAATGTCCATGTTTTCTCTGCCGACAACGGATATTCCACATTCTTCAACTGACATTTTGGAACATTTATAATGTTTTGCTTCCAAAAGCAGTGCATTCATGGCATCTTTAGCGTTAGTGTAGCAGCAGCCAAGACTTTTTTCACCCAAAATCTAAATGCTCCTTTGTCATACAAGGCCAGTTCAGCTTAGCACATAGCTTTTTTTTACCGAAGAATGTCATCTTTTAATCACTCACCTTCCACAAATAAGTTGCAAATTAATAACACTTTTTCTTTTTAGCTCTTCAGTAGCTAAAAAGGACAATAAAAGTACACTTAGCATTTTAGTTACATTAGAAGTCAGTCCAAACTATATAATCTTCATGCAGGTACAGATTGTTCTCAAAACAATTGGAGAAACACAAACTTGAAAAACACTTTCCCAATTTAAATAAAATATTCTATTACCCTTAATGTTCCACTAAAGCATTCTTTGTTCTGTGAAAATGCCTTTACTTATTCCAGTTTTTGTTCATTACAAGTTTGGGGCACATCCCAAATCAAAAAAACACTACAAGTCAACACTTCCACTGTTTTGTGAATCAGTCACCAGCATAGTTGTGTTTTCAAGAGGTTAATTTAATCCATTTGTTACCCGTTATAAGTAGATAACAACAAAAGCAAAATTTTCAGAAACAATTAACGATTAAAAATTGTACAATTAAAACGAAAAGTTCAGTTTTTGAAGAAATTTGGGAGCAACATTCGTAAGATTCAAATCAAAACAAAAACATGTGAGGTCAGAAGAAACAGATGTTGCCAATCGCAAAAGTCCAATTAAAAGATTGAAATTGATGCCTATCAATAAAATAGTTTTAAAAAATTGTCAGAAATTGTTTTTAAAATTATAATGGGTTAAAATTGCAAAAATTATGGGTAAAAAGCATGTAAAGCAGTCAACTTCCGGTTTCGATTTCACCTCTTCCGGTTTTGATTTCACCGCTGTGATAATATTTTAAACAACTGTAACTTTTTTTCTAATTATCGCAAGACAAAACAAAGGCAGATTTAGAAAGATAATCGTTTGAATTTTAAAAATATCAAATAAAAAGAAAATGTGATTTTGGACCGAAAATGACGTTTTCAACGTAGTCGGAAACCTTAAGACCCGAATTATTTTTATCTTTAAATATTAAATTCTTCTGGTTATTAATACTATATGGACCCCAATGTCACTGGGGAAAATACTAAAAAAATTCCCACTCCCCTTCCCCCTGCAACAAAGACGGTACCCGCACAATCGTACGGGTTGGGCGTTATCTGTGAAACAGGTCTCTTATTTAATTTTACGAGTTATACATTTTTAGCTCTAAGTTGATGGAAGAAACAATCTTAATTCAACTAAACTTTTACAAATAAAGAAATTATTGATGTATAATTAACTCTTATTAATTCATTATTTATTTAATGTAAAAATCTTTTGTTTTGTTTTTGGCAAGTATAAATAACCATTGCATTTTCACAACATGTTTTCGAACTGCTTTCGAAGTTTTCATATCTGCACTTGCTAGGCCTTGAAATGTCATCAACACATCGAAAAGGGCTATAAGTAAGCCTTTATCCCGAAATGGTCGGATAAAAACCGTGACATGTTTTAGCAGGTGGATTATAATGCTTCGATCTTTTGCAGTGGAATTACAACACTGTTGTCTTCATCATCAGATAAAAACTTTTGTTAGTAGGTGAGAGGCTCATAATGCTTCAACTATCTCCAACTTAAATTTTAAGCCATCCATTTTGATTTTTTTAGGAATTTTATTTAATATTGCATCTTGTTTGCACAGAAACCAAGAATTTACAACAGCTGAATCAATGTTTTGAATGTGCTAATAAAAAATAAAGTACAAAGCAAAAACAGGTAAGAACGAGGAAATTTAAATTTGATCAAGAGAAATAATTTTCGAAGGAAAATTAAAGTGATTTAAAGTAAATCTTTTGAAAGCAGCAAGCCTCCAGGAAGGAACCCGACAATCATCTTAAGTCAGGCTTCTCTAACCACTAGCACGAGGGCCTGTGGAAAGAGGTAAAGTAAGCTTTATGATGAAAGAAGAATGCGAGGGTAGCGAAGAGATAACACCATGCGCTCTCATTTCGTCAACCAAATATCGCGCCATGTCATCCTGTCACTCCAGCATCCTTCCCTTTCATGAAATCACCCGGCAAATATCCAGCAATCGAAAAGATGTCACACACACACACACATATATATATATAGAGAGAGAGATAGAGAAAATGTCAGCTCACAATGAGACATAATATTTTCAAAATATTGTAAACCCCTGTTGTCTGTGACTCATCCCATATTAACAGAAAGACTCGCCCTCTAGCGTGTATGTAAACACCCAGTAATGGCCAAGTTTCAGAACTGTAAGGATGTACGAGCATGCACTCCGATCACTTTCAATTCTACGATAAATGTTAGTTCTCTAATTATGTACGTAAATGTTTGTTTTGTCTGTCTAATAAACGTGCTCAATTGTCCAAATGCACTTAGTTAAATTTTTCTTAGCTGTTCCCTCGTGTCCCTTTTTATTACATTGATCACCACCTGATAATAATAATGGATTTCGTCTTGGTGTCTATGCTGATTTTTGGTAGGTGAAATAAAAACAGGTCTGAATATAACGGCACGAATGAAAACAAATGACATGCGTACACAATGTAAAAGATGGTACTTTAGGTATATTCGGAAAATAGTTTGTTTTCATAAGTCTTGAATACGAAAAGTTTTTATTTTAGGTACTGATGCTTCTTAAATTTGAAAGTCAAAATGCCACACCAAGCGACTAACTAATAAACGCAATGCTTATGGCGAAGCAGAAAAGCAGGCGAGAGCGTGAAGTAAATTGTTTGGTTTTAAAAAGCTGTGATACCGAACCCAGAAAAATCAAGGAACGCCCATGTGGAAATTCCTTCCCCATGATCCACAGATATAGTAATCGATAAAGTAATGAGGAGCAATGTTAAAAAATACAAGAATCAAAATCCACCATCCACGAGCATTCCGTGAAGCTTAGTTAAATAAATTGTTTTGACGCATGAATTTTTTAAAAATTAATTGAAAAAAGTGATGGATCGCATTTCCATTTGCGACTCGTTTTCAAAACATAACGAGGAGACACTATTTTTAAAGTGAATAGTGATGAAGGGTAAAAAATGAATAAACTAAAGTAATGTTGAGTGAAAAAATCCTGAGGAAAGCGGAATAAATCACCTTTAGTCAATCCCAAAAGTCGATTCTCATTTGAAGTAGGTTTTGCTCTGTGTCTGGTGGGATTGGAAAGGAATCCTGCATCATGAGCTTTTACTAAAACAAATTTATATATAATAAATTTAGAGAAGCATTGTTCCTCACCAAGATGAAATTAAAAGATACGAATTGAACAAAAACGTCCGGAAAATACAACTCTGAAAGTGTAAGTACTGTGTTTTATTAGGACAATGCATGGCTTTATGTGTCTTGATAACCTGATATAAAGTTGAGCAGTTGAAATGCTCCTATTCCCCTACATACACTACCATATTCACTTGCAGGGCCAGTTTAAAGCGTAAAATGAAATTCCAATAAAGGATAAAAAATAGGGAATTATATTCCAAAGGGGACATTTATACAATTCAGTAAAAATTTTTGATTCGGGAATTCAATGATATTAATTTCGAAATGACTTCTTAAGTATATATGCTAGCAATTTTTAAAACACAAAATATAATAAAAATTATATTTTTGTGGCATTATAACTTGTTCCATGAACCCGTGGGTCCACGAGTCATGCAATAAAAACAGTTTGTGAAATAAAAATTCTAAATGTGTAGGCAAATGATCTTCACGTTCTTTTGAAGTTTATATAACTACAAAGTATCAAAAAAAAAACTCATCCAGGTCATTAAAACTGAATTTTTACTTATATAACTTTATTTTGTGATATTTTTCTTAGCTTTATCGTAATATAATAAACGAATACTAAAAGTTTTTTTTCATTATATTGTGCCACGTATTAAATTGTTTACGCTTCATCAAAGGTTACACGAAATACCTTATAATCGTTAGTAAAATGTTTTGCAAAATTGCTAAATAGCTTTCATGGAAATGTACATTTTTTCGCCTAGGAGGTAAAAGTTCACCCACACAAAGGAAAAGTGCAGCCCCAAGTTATTGACGTATCAATAGATCGGTGTTAAATTCTTAAATTTAAGCAAGAACAGCCTTAAATTTGTGTAGCAAATTCATGCAAAATACACAGGATTACCTCCAACAGACAAGCATTTTAATGACACTCATAATGCATTATAGAATTATAAATGCAGAGAATAATGCATTTAAGAGAAAAATATTTCTAATGAAAGGGAGTGGCAATAAAAATATAAAAAGCAAATTAAATGTGAATATTAAATGCGTTGATTGTGTATAATTTCAATAGATCTAGACTGACAGTTGGTGTTGAAAAAATACCGTACATATCTCAGTTACTAAATATAATGCGTGGGTAAGTGATGTTTGAAAATAAATTATTATAAAATGTAAATGCACATATTAATATTAATAACAAATACAATACTTTTTTGTAAAAATTACCACACGTTGATCTACTTTAAATATTATTTTAAGATACATTCTTCAAAGTGTGTGTGAGGGAAGGGTATTCTTAAGCATAGTTCTAAGGGTTCCGTGAACGGAAAAATTTTGAAGACTACTGCACTATAAGAAAAGGAATTTTAAGTGACTTTTCACGAATAAAATGGAATACATTATGCTAGAAATGTACAATTGATGCAAGTACATAAATGTAAATATTTACTAAACTTAAATGTTTAACAAATATCTTATTCTAAACTAAAAGAAAAACAATATGTACTCATGAGTTATTATTTATGTATTTTATACAATAAATAAGCCATCAATGAAAAAATGTTTTCTAAATACAAAAAAAATTAATCTAGTTTAACTCTTTTTATATATATGCTTTACGTATTTTGTTGTAAAACTCAACTGTATGAATGCATTAAAAAGGGCTGAGAGATGGAGCTAATCTAAAAAAGTTATAATCAGTAATGTCGTATTTACTCGCAAAAAGAAATAAAAATTGTTAAAACGTAGGCAAATGTGGATATCTCAAAGCACAGAGATATATTTCCTCGTGATAATTTAAGACTGTATGTGTGAACGCTAAAGGTTTCCTAATAAGGAAAAATATTAGTTGAAATCCAGCAGGAGGGAATGAGTGATAAATTAACGTCGCACTGTTCAGCTACACGAGGGTTTTGGCGACGACCACGTAATTTTGAACTATGGTCAAGGGACGTGGACGACACCTGAGCTGCACCCTCCAATCCGTACTACACCACACCAACGGGAGGACGTTTCCCCAGCTTCCGGACGATTTGTGCATCGCTGCCCTAAGTACGGCGGGTCTTTAGTGGCAATGGGGCCTGAACTTCATGATACCTGCTATGGTCTGGATACTCCAACCACTGGCCCGCAGCTCCCAGGCAGGAGGGAAAAGACTAGGAGTAGGAAAAGCAAAACAAATATGACTGAAAAAGGCTATGCTAACGCCCTTGCCCGGTTTTAAAGGGAAGGAATGCTTATTGTGCATATTTGTATAAATCTACCTAAGCCCCTATTTAATTGAGTGCTTTTATCAAATTTATGGTCTGAGAAACAGTCGTCACTGAAGGGAATTATATACTAATTTGGCACACACACACACACATATATATATATATATATATATATATATAAAACTAGTATTTTTGAAAAACATCGGGAAAGAAAATTCATTCACATTTGTTAAATGAAGATATGATTCACAAGAATCGGTAAAAATCTGCATTTATAAGCACAACTGGTGATCTACCTCAGCTGTTAATTTGAAATAAATAAGATCTATTGACTACGTTCGAACTGTTGTTTGTGTGCCATTGCAATGGATAATTTTATGATATTTCAGCATTGAATTAGAAATACATGTATAGGAATTGTTTCAAGGATATTTTAGCTCAAATTTTTATTTAAATGGCTTATCAAAAAATTTTAACAGAATAATCTTTTTCAAAATGCTCTCGCAAAAAAATGCTTCTATTATAATAATACTGCCTGTATATACCTCAGACCTCTGTACAGGCTCAACTAGGAATTTTTAGCCATATAACTCTATGAAGTGTTTATCCATATTTCATGACACAGAGGGAGCAATTCTACAGAAAAAACGCCGATAATTATTTTAATGGGCTGTAAGTTAAAAAAATACGCACCTTTCAAAATCCCATAGTTGAGCCTCCTGTGCAGTGGTCTGAGCTTTTATATACACAGGCAAAATATTATTATTATAATAGCCATTTTTCTACAAAATAAGAACATTTTGAAAAAGATTATTCTGTTTACCTTTTGGACAAAATATTGTATTTAAATAACTCTTTTTGTCAATTCCTCTACCACTTTGTACATGTATTCTAATCTTGAGGATACCAAATATTATGAAAAATTATCCATTTATGATTTTAAATAACGGTTCCGGAACGTAGTCGGATGATACCCTTAAAGTATGGCATAAATATAAAATACATTATATTCTCATTTTGATAATTAAAGTACTACTTATGTGCTAGTACCAATATCAAGCATTCAGTAATGCATTCCCAGTACATTGCCCTTATGATAAAGCAAATGTTCAAAATTTTCGCATGCTTCATTAATCGGTGTGTACCCAAGAAACTACATCCTATCACATACAAAATTTATTTCACATTTACAGTTGCTTTCAATTTATCTCTTTAAAAAAATATATCTACCTGTTTTTTTACAGTTCCTTAGAACGACAAAGAAAAACTCACACATTTTTAACATGAAAAGTTTAAAGAAAAAATATGTTTGAGATTATGAACAAAATCTAGATAAAGCAGTGCTAAAACGGCAAAATTCCCAAGAAAAATACACACAAATATGTAAATATTAAACCAAGTAGCTGTGAGAACAGAGATTTTATAGAACAAAAATGTAGTCTAAGTAGATAATATTGAACGGATTCTTCCGATATCAAATTTAGTAGAGGTTGAAGCCAGTATTACATTTTAAGAAAAGATATAAACGTAATCAACGCACTTACGAAGGAAATGAAGTAACGCCACACCTTGCTTTCTGGCCTCTAGTTTAGAAAGCAACTGGAAAGTTCTCGCAGTCGCTTGAGGGCATTGGCTCTGAAACAAAATGCTTCTTTCGTGTTGATATATAAATGTCAGTAATAGTTATTACGTTCACGTATCTGCAGTAATGATGAAGTCCCAGAAAGCCTTTGTATCATAAGTTTTTCAGAAGGACAATTTGCAAATGCTTATGAGTACCATACACTTACAATCGACATGAGTAATAATGTAAGTATAAGCCTCGAAATTTCGTTTCTCTTAGACTAGCAACTTAATTTCCCTGCCTAAATTTCAAAATTATGCTTGAAAATGAGGAAAACAAAATGAACACCTCCAGTGTAAGTTTGTGCAGTTAGATATTTTAAAAAATGTATTACAGGAAGGATATATTCGCTAATTGTTTCATTTATGAATATAAAGAAAAAATTCGCCGCTAATTTTTTTAAACAAATCTGTAAAACTTTATCATTGCTTAGTTTTCAAAACCAAACAACTTTGTCCAACTCTTTAAAAATTCCTTAATATGCAGACAAAAACACTTCTAGTACAAATTAGCTCTTTTTAAATTCCTTTCTACAAATTTTTGCATGATTAATTTAATTTGGTAAACTTAAGTCCTTTTTTAATATTGAAATTTAAATATTAAATTTTTAATTTGAAAAAGAATTTAAAATTAAAAGGAACAAAAGATATTCAAGTCACTTAGAATTGCAATTCCGGATATTACCACCTCACAGGGTAATGCATTTCCAAAACAACTCCCCAAACAGAATCGAAAGTAATCACTATTGAAGAAAGAGATAAATTTCCCTATAAAACTTTTTAAATTACAACTACCATTAAATCTTACTGAAGCTTCAATTAATCTAAACCAGCATTAATATGACTTAAATGGTGAAGTGAAATATTTTTTAATCTATGAAAGTTTTAAGAAGCGGACTTACTCTTCGAACTTAAAAATATCTGCCTCCTTTATATAGCTCAATTTAAATTCACTTACATAATTCAAAATGAAGTATTTAAAGAATGTTTACAAAACTTTCCTGTTTAATAAGAAAAATATATACTTCAGCCTCAAAGTTTTTAAATTAGCACTGTCTTCATAGTTTATATGGAATGGCCATTAACCAACCAATTAGCAAACTAAATCCCGTAGTTTGGACAAAAGAGACAATTGAGCATTTATCCTACTTTTCCATCTTTCTTACACAATGCTGTACACATGAACAGAATCTTGAATCCTTGTTGGGTTCCATTATTCTACACAATGCTACGCATAAAGGCAAGCTTCCAAATCATCGTCTAACCGACAAGTCTTCTTATTGAACTAAATGGGGCCATTTCAGCATTTTTTAAGGAAATAGAACTTTAAATACCTTTTCTCAACTTTAAAACAGTAACAATTACTGCGTCTTATTATTTTTTCGTAAGAATAAAACCAATACACACAATTTATAAAATGAAATCAGTGGTCATACCCTAAATCTAATGATTTTCAAAGCTATTTCATTTCTGTAACACATGCTTTAGAAAAACAATCGATGAGCTAGATCAGGGGTAGCCAATCCGCGGCCTGGAGGCCGCATGTGGCCCGCCTTGAATAATTTGCGCGGCTTGCGAGATTCATTACAACTTTACAAAATGACTATTTTGTACAATATTTTTATTTTTAGTGTTATTAACGAATACATTTCATAACCGTTTCTATTTTATCATGTTGCTTCTGTTACAGCGAATCTTTTTTCGAAAATGAAATTTATCAAACATAAGTCACGCTCAAATTTAACGGAGGAAAACCTGCCAACAACAATTACGATATACGCATTGGAATCGACTTGCAAAAACTAAGCGAAAGAGTTGAGAAACAAACATCTCACTAATTAAATAAATTAAACCTTATTTGGTCTTTTTGCATTATCATTATTATATTATCTATTTTTGTATACATGAAAGACAATGAAAACAATACGACATTCTGATTTAAATTTTCATTCCAATAAATGTTTGTAATGGGTCCAAATCTAATATAAGGATATGTACTTTTATACGCGGCCCGCGGAATCGTTATATTTTACCGAAGTGGCTCGCGAGGTCATTTGGGTTGGCCATCCCTGCGCTAGATGAACAGGTAATGATAGATCAGAGAGAGAGAAAAAATTCTATACATATTCTTCATAATTACATCCACTCCGATATCGCACTCGAATTATCCAGTTCCCTTTTCTAAGCCTAAATGATCATTGTGGGGATGTGCCATAAAGCATCCCCAGCGATTGGGTTCTAATTTCCCTTCTTTACATTTCAGATCGCATCTAAATTTCAATGTGTGTTAATTAAAATCAGTTAAAGTAGGAAAATTTAATTTTTAAAAATTTAGGAGAAACTTGGTTTAAAAAATTACACGGTAATTTGGAAGCGAAAAGAAATAAAAAAAAGATGGAATAAAATGACCAGGGAAGAGGGCGTGTAAGCTCTTAGCCAGTTAGATGCAGCAAAAAGCTGAAAGCATAAAACAATAATTCCCAATTACATATGCGCTGGTTAAAAAAAAATAATAATTCTTGAATAGGTGTTAAAGAGGTGACTAAAATATGCATACAAAGTTTCAAAATGACCGAAATAATTTGAAACGCTTTAAAGTAATACTTGTCAAGGTAGAAATAAAAATATTACTTCCTACTTTTCTACATTTATCGTAATTTAGTTTTATATTGAATTTATTAAATGTATCAGAATTCGAAGAGAGATACTGGATTATATATTATTACTTCAAATAACAAATGAATCAACTATACGCATATGCAATCTTAATTTGGATTTAACATTTTAAAACACGGTCATTCGGGATTAATCATTTTCTCTCATTTAATTATTATAACCTAATCTGATATTATAATCACTTGCAATACATAATGGTGTACTTGATTTTGAGTTTCAAAATTCAGGTTTTCATACCAAAAATGATACAGGATATCCAATCTGATTCCCCTATATCTCCGTATTTCTTCAGCTCTCCCAGGCGTAATTTTTAGGTCAAGTGAGATTTAACAATGTATCCATTATCCCACACAACAATGTCCGGTGTAATCGAATGAGCAGCATATTTTAAAGTTGTGACTAACAGTCAGCGCAAGAAAATGGTGGTGCAGCGAATGAGCCGTTCCGGGATATACCTAATACAGCTGTATGTAAGAATTTATTACTGCAAAAAATGAAGTTTATTAATTAAAAAAAATTTTAAGTAGCGAAAAGATTCGAAATTTTTAATAATCTATACTGAATAATAAAATACACACCAATCCGCAGCCCATTCTAAAAAAAAAATTCATCGCAGTTAAGATCTTTTCGCGTTGTTGCTGCATTTTTAATACTGTTTTATATATTTGATTAAATTAGATCATAAAACATCCATAATCCTAGACTTTACTTATCGATATAATATGACACTGTGAACAAACATTTAAAAAACATTTTTAAATCCCTAAATGAAATTAAGAAAATACCTCATTTAAACCACTCTCTCTCTTATATATGTATACGTAAAGATCAAATCTTTTTATTCAAAACATTTTAAAAGAAATCATTTAAATAAATATTTCAAATTTGAATTAAAAATTATTTCACAGATTCAACTAATCTATTATGTCACAAAAAATACTCATTGAAACATACTGAACATATATACATATTAGATTATTGCATTCATTGATAATTTTCCCTTAAGACTGTGTGTTGGATATTCAAATGCATTGCTGTGTGTATAATTCTTAATAATTAAAAGATATCTTATTAGCTTCTTTCAAGAACATTGAGAAATGAAATTAATTAACAATAAAGAATGTTTTTTTAAGAAAATATTTTAAGGTTAAGATGATGAAATGCATGACATGTTTTCATTGGCTACACATCTAAGATATTGCGACATTCTTCCGGTAAGAAAACTTCTTTCAAACTCAGAAGAATGCTAGTTTTGTTAAAAGAAAAAAAAACCCACAACCCATTAAGGACTCAGGTATATAAGTCGTTTTAACTCTTTATTTAAAAGAAGATCAACATTCAACGCCGGATGTCAAGTTAAAGCAAGCATAGCAGCCTCCCCACCCTCATTGTTTCTTCCTCTTCACGTATAGCAAAATGTATGAACAGAAGGTGAATGAATGTATTGAAAGAAAAAAGAAGCGGACCATAAAATAAATGCAAATAGTCTAATTTGGATTTCCTTATTCTGGTTTTGGTACATCTTTTGATATCGGGTCCTAATAGAAGGGGAAGGGAAAGAGGAAAACTAAAGTAACATTAAAATAGTATTAAAAAAAAATTACAAATTGGATCATCAAAGATGGGAGAAACTGAAGAAATATTTAAATAAACAGCATTTTAAAAATGAAAGGAAAAAACTTTGAAATTTCATGAACACCTGAATCAATATTATGTGAACACAACAGTAAAATAACGAGATATATGCATTGCATAATTAATAAATCAGAAAAATCGAAAAAAAATCTTCCAAATTTAATCATAATGAAAAAGATAAAATTTTGGATAAAATTATTACACTTCTCCCCCAATTTTTAAAAGA
This sequence comes from Trichonephila inaurata madagascariensis, assembly GCA_019973955.1. Classification (NCBI taxonomy): domain Eukaryota; kingdom Metazoa; phylum Arthropoda; class Arachnida; order Araneae; family Nephilidae; genus Trichonephila; species Trichonephila inaurata. Next base: position 12,445 of record BMAV01011857.1, on the reverse strand, counting down.
GGTAAAAAAACACGCCAAAAATGTCGATTTAAACACCAAGAAATTATATTTGGTCACACATGCGACGAGGGTAGGGAAACGGACCCGGTCATGGTAAAGGACAAGGACGATCCTGAGCTGTGTGGGGGGCCCTCCCCCCCCCTAAGCCACCAACGGAAGGACGTGAGCCCGACATATTTAATGCATTCCCCCCTCCCGGTTTCCGGTACTGGTTCGAACTCATGATAAGCCCGTCACGAGTCCGTTACCTTGGCCATTAATTTTTTTTTTCACCGGGGTTAATTTTTTCAATTTCAGTTTAAATTGCCGTTTAGAGGGATAGTTAGAATGAGCATTCCTAATATAAGAACACTTTTAGTTTCAAACCTTTCCCGTTTTGTTTAAAAAATTTTTGTTTGAGAAAGGCGCAAAGTATTTTTCCGGTATTAAATCGGATACGGAATTTTTCTAAACCGCTGATGGCCCATGTTGCACGGCTTCTTCCTCATGAGCCAAATTATGATGTGTGTTTGTACCCCGCAATGTGAAAATGATTTCTAAAATTATTTCATTAAATTTCCATTTTTCGAAATTTGTTCCACATATTTTCAATTTAAGACAGGTTTCTTTTCCCTTTCTAGCCCGGCATAACACGGGTTTTTTTAGTGTAAAATTATTGTTCTCTCTTCCCCTCCACCTCACAGATATAGCTTCAAATTTCGATGTATGACTTATAAAACAAAGGGGGTTTGTTAAAAAATTATTTTGAAGCAAAAAAAAAAAAAATTTAATGCTAAGAGTAAAACACACACAAAACTTTCTCATTTTTTTAATAATATTTCTAAAAATAAAATAAATTTCAGATTTTCATGAATCAATCAATCGTTACATATAAAAAGCTTTAAAAAAGTCTCTAAAATGTATTTTTTTCCAAAAAAAAATAAAAGTACTTTTTTAAATTTAAAAAATAATTAATTTTTTTAAAAAAATAGAAAACTTTTAAAAAAAATATAATATTAATTAAAAAACCATTTTCTATAAGTAAAATAAAAAAGAAAATTTCAGATAGCTATTGAAACGGTCACTTTTTTTTTAAAGCTTGAATAAAACACACAAAAAAAAAAAATTTAAATTAAAAAAAAATGGGGGCTATATATTTACATGTACTGAAAAAATTAAAAAAAAAAAAAAACATTTATAAAATTTTTTGATATTTTTTTTTAATTTCATATTTTTTCATTCCACTGTGTTTAGTAAATTATTTAAACACGATCTACAAAGAAAAAGTATGTTATACAAAACTCTAAATATTCATTTTTTTAACAATAATTTCTTCAAAGGGTTTTTTAAAATAATAAAATTGTTTAAAAAATGTTCAGTTAGCAAATAATTGTGACATACCGTTTGCTTAAGTGGTAAAAGAAAAATCGTGTATAGATATAAAATATTTTAATATGATATAGTTGATATACCCGTTCTTCACACGGGTGATTTAAAAATTTAAAAATGATTGGGATAAAAGAAGTTTTTAAAAGTTTTTTAATGAATTGCAAATTAAACAAAAAAAGTTTTTTTGCATATCTCAGCGAACAAAACAACCCATATTTGTTACTTTTAAGTCTGTGATCTAATAGTGAAAAAAAGGGTTTTTTTTTTTTATTTATTTATAACTCCCGAAAACTTTTTTTGTCAGTCGATTTTTGAAAGCACCTTCCTAACTGATCTCTGCTCAACAAAAGTAACACATTGTTACAAATTTTGTCTAATGAACGTTCCTAAAACAGCATATAAATTGCTATACAAAAGTAATGCCATTTAGACAAATTAGTTTGATGAGATGGACAGACAAATTAAAATTAGTTTCACATCCACATGCTAAGAGAGAATATATAACATTCTAAATATAAAAATAAAATTAAGAAACATTTGAATAAAGATAATTACATAAAATATCAAAATTTTGAACGATGATTACTCCGATTTTCCTCCTTTTCTTTACGATTACAAAAATCTTTTAAAAATTTCAAATGATTTACAACAATCGAAATTCAAAAATTTCTCCAATAATAGTAAAATTTTATTAGAGCAGAATAAAAGTTACACAGAAATAAAATGAATAATTTCGCCACTAAAGCGTCCACAACTCTTCTTTCATAATTAAAAAAAAGACAGGAAAACGAAAGATTTTCATTTTGCGATTGATGCGGTCCAGTTCGCAGTAAATTTGTTCAGAATCAAGGATCGGTGAATTTAAAAAGCTTTACCATAATAATAAACCACATGGAATGTGAAAGAGGAAAAATGATTTCTGCTCGTGTTCCATTTTTCATGATTACAATCGTAAATCTTACTTTTTTTTTTTCTCAATCTGAATTATCCTATTATAAAATTTAATTACATATATAGATATATTAACTTGTTTATTTAACTCCTGGCTACATTTTAAGAGTGATTAAAAAGTACAAACCGAAAGGGGATATAAAAGGTTTTCCGTGGGAACAACGATGATAGCATTACACACACACAATGAACATCATTCCATATCTTAATTACATTTGCCCCCCCAAAAAAATATTGGCATCGCTGGCATTATTATTGCAGATAATCTGAAACGGAATTAATATATCATGTTATTGATTTTCACACAGATACAATGATTTAAATTCCGGATTAACAATAATAAATTTACAAATAGAAGAGAAGTGTATGATTTTTTTTTCTCTCCTTTAAACAGTTAAAAATTAAAATTCCATAGGTTGGGCTGGGTCAACTTGGTGGCAAAGTCGCAATCTCGAGATCAGTTACAAACACGTTCGAATATGGTTCGCCAGAAACTCACTGAAATCGAAAGAACTTTCAGTATAAAAAAATGTTTATAATTTCTTAACAATCGTAAATACCAAGCCTGTTCTCAAAATGTACCGTAGAAATCCCAAAGAAACAGATTTATATTCGACTATAGCCAGAAAATCACCAAGTGGCGTAACATACACCTCGCGGGGATTCTAGGAGGCCCAAAGGTTATGGTTTTGCAATCCTTTGTAAGATCCGTTTTGGGGCCCCCACCGGGGGATATTCTTCGTTACGCCACTGAAATCATCCCATCTATCTCACTGTCTCTGTAACAGCAAATTTTCAATTTACATCCATAGATCTACAGTTCGACTTCACCCTCGTTACTTGCGCTCTGCAGTTTCTTATCCTGTCACGCAAAGGACATGTTTACACACATATGTTGAGATTTACTATTCTAATCAAAAAACGTTAAATACCCACAGATTTCTCTTTCAATTCTGTTCATTCTTTAAATTTCTGAACTATATTCAATAACACATCCATTTTAACAATTCGAGATTCAGTTAACTATCTTTTTTAACGAGACAAAGCAACCAAGTAATCCAAACTTTTTAAATTTTTAATACTAAACTGTCTTTTTATGATAAAAATTGAAAAACTACATTCTATAATATGGGAGTTACAAGCATCTGTATGCTTAGTAACATTTCTGGAGATGATAGAAGCCAATAAATTAATGAAGCTTTCTTCATAAAAAAAATCTTAAAAATAATTTATTACTTTGATCTATTTAGAAAAACCATGGGTTCTCATCTCGGGCATCAATGACTGTAATCTTCCTTTTTATATTACTCTTTAATATTTAGTTTTATTTGTATTACGCTCTTACTCCAAATATACAATCGCACTTCCTTTCTTTTTCCCCAAACCGAAATTCAGATCGGTAAAAAAACTTTAAATCAGTAAATAACCCAAAATCGGGGCCCACCGCAATTTTTGTGGCCCAGCTAACATATTGGCACCCAATAATTTATAATAAAATAAACCGACGCAGAATATAAAAATAAGATAGGTAGAATTCGCTAAACGTTTTTAAAATTATATATATTTTTATTTTATTATTAAACAAAATGCGTACATTTATTTTGAATTTGCCACAATTAGGTAAATACGGTGCAAACGTTTCTATGCATATTGATTTATTTTAGCAGCCCACCTTAAGTTAAACCTTGTTTGTTTGGCCCAAGTGAGCCTTTGAGAGAGTTTGACACCCTAGCAGTAAGTTACAGCAAGAACTGTAGTGGCATAATCTTGTTACGAATTACGACAGAGAGTGCACATTAAATATAAAACGCGTGAAATCTCATTATCTTCGATCAATTGAAAAAAATAACTTCAGTATGTTTGGGTCGGTGTCGTAAAAAAAGGTGTGAAATGATTCTAAGGAGAATTCTAAATATCATACGCACTTCGAATGATCAACAGCTTTAATTTGGGGCCCCCCCACCCCCTGAATGCGGTGAAAATAAAATTCCCCTTTTTCTTTTCCCTTTTACTTTTACCATGAACTATATTTAAATTAACGTAACATAAAAGCGAATAATTTACGGCAAAAAAAAAATAAAAAAAAACCCCTTTAGAACGCAGAAAGTACCCCACAGACGAATGAATAATTTGCCGCCCAAAAGCTAAAAAAATTCAACAAAATTTAGTGAATCATTCCGCAAAACGGAGAATCATCAGATCACACTTCCATTGCAACCGTTGAAACGGAACTGATACGTAACCGCTTGCGTCACTTAACGGGAAAGTGGGCCGGGTTTCTGGTAAAAAACCATAAAACACTGTTGGAGTGTCTTTCTTAAAAGGAAAAAGCGAATACTGGCGATAAAACATTTGAAGCTTTATAGTAGTTCGAATAGGATTCCCTCTTCGTTTCACCTGAAGATTTCCACATCAAAAACAAACAATAAAAGTCATTCTTACCACAAAAAGCGATAATGTATTGAAGCAAAAAAGATATAATATGAAATACCTTTCATAAAAGATTATTTTTAGGATTCATATGAGATTGCTCTATCTTACATATTAGGAGTTATGAAATGTTACATGCACTTTTCTTGTTAAAATTCCAATACATATATGCTGATGTAAAACATGCGTAAACTTTCTTTTTTTACATAGATGTCATATTAAAAAAAACATTTAAAACAATTAAAGACATTTTTTAGATTCTAGTAAATCATTTCAAATTATCTCTTAATGTTGAATTGGGTTTCATCAAAAATCTTAATTTTAATGATGTATCAATCAACATGAAAGGAAAAGTGAATTAAACTTAAGAAAATATGCAGAAATTATTACATCCAAAAGAAAACTGTCTAAAAAATGGAAATATTTTTATACTAAAGTATGTAGTAAAACAAATTTCAATAATTACAAACCTGAGAAAAGAGCAGAATACATAATTTGAAATAAAGTAAGAACATGTTGCCTTTTTAATAATAGTAACAATATTAGCTGATTTTTAATTAAGTAAACCAAAATTTTAATCCACTTGTAGTTAATGATTAATGCCCAGATAAATCCAAGATGTACGAGATATTAATTTCAAATCCAATGTGACAAGATCAGGAAATCCAACCACGAATGAATACTTGTTATAACTGTTAATGTGTGTGTGTGTAATAACCAATCATATTTAAATTTTAAAAAGTACCTGTTGAATCCAGTGGCGTCACAAGGGGGGGGTCTGCCCCCCCAAAGCCCTTGATTTTTTTCCCAATTGATTATAATTCTAAGTATATGGTACATAAAATTTAATTAAGTATTTGTTGGTAATGATTAATTTTATTAATTAATGCTAATTATTTATTCAATAATTAGTTTTCTTATGTTATTTGCTCCAGATAATCGACAAAATTAAAAGGAGCATGATACAAGAATGGTGGGCTAGGGACTCTAGTCCCCCTCCTTGAAAAATTCCTGTGTGCACTACTGGTTGAATTGAAAAATACTACATTAGACAAAGTTTTTTTAATGCTAATTTCTTTCTGAGACTTATTTCTTAAAATACTGTTGATTGTGTGTAGCAATTTTTCCTAGAACTATCTCAGATCAGCAGCTATTATTCGTGGTTAAATGTGAAAAAAAAAACTAAATAAAATCTAAATAAACTACAATAAATCTTATTTATACATAATGAATTAAGATGAAACTTTAAAATATACTTTTTATATAATTTTTTATGTGTTCTTTTGAATATGATAAACTGCATAGAAATCACCTACGTGTAATGGTATGCAACAATTTTTTTAACAAATATATCTTGTGTCCTGGGTTTCATAAATTGAAATTGATAATGCGAATAAATGCCAACTCAAATTAACTTATAATCAGTTAACAATGTTTGGGCATGAAAACATGAGTTAACTCTAGACTGAACAACAATTTGTTAAAACCTGGAATATCTCAAATATTATAGTATTATTTTACGAGTTTTTAATACCTTAACATTCGACTATGCCTTATTCAATTATTATTAAAAATAAAGAAACAAAATGAATAAATTTTAAGCTTTAAATAATAATTTAAAAAATGAATGTTATGTAGTCCATTTTAGTTTATGTACACAAAAAGTAGAAGAAATAAATAAAATTTTAATTTCTGCAGTTATTTTAATATTATGAAAACACTTTTCCACATAATGATTCCTAAAATATTTCACACTAGAGTAGAGTTCTCGTTTCTTATGCATAAAAAATTCCAATATGTAGAGTACAAATAATTTACATATTATCCATTAATTTATAAATTTTTTAAACAATAGTAAACATTCTTTTTAAATCTAGTTAAAAAGATAATAACGGGAAGGTTTTTTTTTTTATTAGAATGAAAATAGGAATAAATACTATAATAATTTTTTTTAATGTAAAATAATATTAATCTATTCAATAAAAAATTAAAAAGCTATGTAGATAATCAAATAAATAGCACAAAAAAAGTATTAGTTTTGGGATAAAAAAAAAAGGGGAAACAGTTTCCAAAAACAATATTAAAAAAACATTGATTTAAAATTTTGATTAAAATTATTTTTCCCTTTAAAGGAGGAGGAATTAATTTAAGATAATAATTTAAAAATAATCAATATCTTTTTTAAAAAAAATTTCAAAAAAATTTAAAATTTTTCATCTTTTTGTTCATAAAAAAATTATCTTTAAAAGTTCCCAAAAAATTGGGGGGGATAACAACTTCAATTTATAGTAACTAATATAATAAATAATATGCATAGTTTATTTGCACATATTTAAATATTAATATTTATGTCACATAATAAAACAAATTTTTTTACATAGAAATTAATTTTAAAAAATTGTTTTGATTACAATAAATTTTCACAAAAAAAAGTTACATTTTAAAAGGTACAGAAATTTACAATAATTAAAACACTAATAGTTATAATTTTAATACTATTTCTAATTTCAGTATAAAAAATTTTTTCCAAGAAATTTTAATTTTTTTGGGGAAAAACAATTTAATATTTTAATTTTTTAAATGTCTGATTTGCACAAAAAGTACTACTTTTTGTTTTGAAAAAGAAAAAAAAGGGATTTATATTTTTAAGAATAAAATATATTACTCTTTAATTAAAAATAAAAAATTTTAAAAATTTTTTTAGAGTAAAAGAAGGTTCAAGCCTCCCTTCTAGCACACCCCTTTTTTATTAACCATCCAAAAAATTTTAGATTCATTGCAATTCATTGGGGGAAAAATTTAATAATTGATAGTAAACTAAATTAAAAAATTAAAATGTTTACCACAACTTTTGTATAAAACTTCAAAAAATTAATATAATTTTTTTAAATTGTAATTTTAAACTTTTATAACAGCCTTTTTTTAATTCCCCCTTTTTTTACTATATATATTTTTTTATAGGTTGATTGCTGCTTAAAATATACTTTTTTTCCCAAAACATTCCCCCTATCTCTTGGGCCCACTTTTTTAACATCAAATAATTATAAAAAAATAAAAAAATTTGATCAATCTTTATATAAATGAAAAAATCCCCAAAAAAATTATTTAATTTATAAAAGCATTGATTATAAAAATTTTAAAAAAAAAAAATGAAATTATTATTCCAACACACAATTATTCTAAAATTATTTAATTTAAAATTTTTAAAATTTTTAAAAAAAAATCATTTTTTAGTTCTGTAAAAATTTTTTTATTTTTTTAAAAAAACGGGAAAATGAAATATGATTCCCAATTTTTGCATGAATGAAATTTCAGTAACCCAAAATTAATTGAAATTATTTTAAAAATGTTGATAAAATAAGATCATTTTAATGTAATTTTTTTTTAACACTTCAAAAAATATTTCAATTTGTATAGATGAAAAAAAACTTTGTAATTATGTACAATATTTTTTTTGGTGAAAAAAATCAATCTCATTTTGAAATCTTACAATTTATAATATTAAAAGAAACAACTTCAAAAAAATTCTGAAACTCATAGAAAAGCTCAGGTTTCAGTTACATAAAACTTTTCCAAAATTAATTATTGACATGTTTCCAAAATATTTTAACCTAAAAAAAAATTACCATTATGGGAAAAGAGAAAAAATTATTAAAAAGGTTTTTTTGCACCAATTTTTTTACAGTAAAAGAAACAAATACAGCCCAATGAATTTAATTCAACTGTTTTAATTTAAAAGCATGATTAATTTATTTGGTTTATAAAATTCTCATACAGTTAAAGAATTTTTGTTATTTATTCTATGCAATTAAATGATGCCGAATATAGTGTGGTCAAATACACACTGTAATTTATTACTAAAATAAAATTTAAGAGTTTTTATTTCTGGCAAAAAGTCAGATAAAATTACGTAATTCTTGAATGAAATCTTATTTAGCATAAATATAAGCATTTTAAAATAGTGTATACCGTTATTTATTTTTCTTTACTGTTCTGGCACATATTACATCTAAAATTTTTTTTCCCCTTCCAATTAAAAACTATTCCCAAAATTCGCATTTCACTTAGTAAATAAATAAGACTCAAAAAATAATATGCATTTTACAGTGCTATCAATAATATGGAAAGTATTATTATTAAGCCGGTAAAACCATGCTTTCTAAAGACAGGGAGGGGCAACTTGTCAAAGCTCTTGTTTACAAACTTCATAGACTAAATAAGTTTAAAATAAAGCGGTAAAATATCTTCTTACCGTATCGTCAAATTTTTCATAAATTCTTCCATACATATATTCTCTAAGAACAAAATCCCCAATTCCCGCTTCGCCGAAATCGGCCATTGTTAATAACTTCTAAAAGTTGTCAGCTTTTACTCCAATATAACCGTGCTGTAAGCCACCAAACTTGAAATGCTTCTAACATATCCACAAAACAACGTTTGGTCGTTAAGTAAAGGTTTGCCAACAAAATAACTTTTGGCGAAAAGTTTCTACCGCCAAATGAATGGCATGAGTTCCGCTGTCATGAACTAATTCAAAAAGAGAAACTGAAAACGCTGTTAGAAACCAGTTTCCTTTTTTTAAATAGCGAATGTTTTATGGTGACATGCTAAGTGAATTTTTTTGTTTGATAAATATTTATTAATTTTTTTCCTTGTCTCTCTGCTTAACTATTGTGATGTATAAATTCAGTCTTAAATCATTCGCGGAAAAATATGACATTTGCCAAAAGAAAAGCCATTTTAAAATATCTCTGATTTTTAAATTCCACATTTCATAGATCAAGAAGTGGATTTTTTTTTTAAAAAATGATTTGCTGAGTTGAAGTTTATATCCAATGTAATATCAGTTTCTCATAATTTCCAATTCACTGTATTTTTTAGATCATTTTATATTATCAAGTAATTGACACTTAGAAGAAACGTAAATACAATGCACACTCTCATTTTACAAAGACGTTACGTCACATATGCAATCGTACTCCCATTTACCACACACACCTTTATTTAACAAATTTTTCTCTTACCCTGATTAAAATGAAGGGGGAAAACCCTTTTTAACGAATAATAACCACAAAACAACGAATTATTTCAAATGCTGACAAATTATTTTTTATTAGTTTATGTTACAAAAAATTGGATTTTTTTTTTCAAATGATATGTCTTTTTTGTCCGGAACAGCAAAATAACTTTTCTTGTAAGCAACAAATTTCGAAGAAAAAGGCGTAGATGAGTCATGAGTGTAACATACCATGTGAGTTTCGAGTAGGGCAGGAAATTTTTTTCTTATCTCATCCCACTCCCCAAAGCAAGGGATATTTTAAAATTGTAGCGATTATGTTACATTTGTGATGATGGACTGTCCAGTGACGTAACGTACACCCCACAACCTCCCGCATCGCGGGGGAGGACAGGGTTCTAGGGGGCCCGAAGCGTGACTGCCGTCAAGTACCTAACCTTTGTAAAATCCACAACTTGGGCTCAAAACCTAATTTTGCAGGGGAGCCCAAATGTTCTCCGTTACGCCACTGGAACTGCCTATCCGTAGAACTGAAATTGATTGAATTGTTGATTTATCAGAGTCAATTAATAACGATTCTGATGCAGAATCTAATAATGAATTTAATATCAAACCTTTTACATTTTCTAATACTTTACATTGCTTGGAAACTGAAAACATAGTTATGCAGCAGGATGTAAATGACGCAGTATTTTCTTCTCTGCATGAAGATGAAAAAGCTTTTCGCGCCAGAAATCAAAAAGATTGTCAAACATTTTCAGGGAGTCAGTATTTTAAAATTTCGAATTAACTAGTGCGTAAAAGTTTACTAATAGTACCGTTAGCTGCGAAAAGGAGTGTATAATTTGCACTGGAGAAGCACCGAGTGGGCCCCGTATCAAAATTTCTCGGGGGCCCCTTTTTAAAAAATAAATAAAAAGGATCGCTTTCATAAAATTTACTTGAAAATGTCAAAAGTGTACGTAGACATATGTATTCAAAAACATTATTATATAAGAATTAGTCTAATTGTTTAACAGATACTTTTCTCGATTTTTTCTGTTGATAATCGCTTTAGTTTTTCAAGTTCTTCTGTTTCTATTGAAAATGTTTATAAGTCCGATAAAACCGATGTTGTGCTGTTGTGTTGCTAATGCCACACACACACCTATCTGAATCAGATCGAGACTCACGAAATTCATCGTGGCAAAGGGCTAGATGTATGCCTATCATTTGCCGTAGCTCCGATAACCAATATTGTGCTGTAGATTGATTGATTGAATATTAACGTCGCACTGTTCAGCTCCCGAGGGCTTTAAAGACGGACCACGTAATTTGAACCATGGTCAGTGACGTGGACGACACCTGAGCTGGCACCCCTCTCCCTAACTCCCACACCACACCAAGGAGGACGTTTCAGCTCTCGACAAATTTAACGTGCATTGCGCCCCTACACGGTAGGTCTTTAGTGGTACTGGGCTCGAACTCATGACATGCCAGCCATGATCCGATACCTTGACCACTAGGCTACTGAGGCCCCGAAAGTACTTCGGACTTTGGCCAAAACGGGAAATCACGAACTTCGGGCTATGGCCGTAACATTTGATTCTATTGCTATAAACATTTGAAAATTGTTGAACTTCTTACACATTTCAAACACAACTAATGTGTTATTTATCAATTTTTGTGTAACATGTATATTTTCGAAAGATGGTGAAGTTTGATAAATATAAGTTCATATATTTTTCATTCATTTGAGTTATTAATTAGCATTTCTTTAAAAATTTTATTGATCCAAAAGGAATTTGTAGTAAAAAAGTAGTGTTGAAAGAAAAGATTTTGTATTTTCCAAAATATTATCAAAAAATTTGTGAAAACTAAAACTCATTGTTAAATTTATCTATTTATAGTGAAACTAACTGATTAAATGAGTGTATAAAAGAATAGAAAGAAATAATTATTGAAAAACTGATTAGTTGTATTTACAATGCAATTTTAATAATTGCTATAACCAAGTGATCGTGCCTTTTGTGTGAACTCCTGCCCACCATTGCTTTTGTGGATTCAAATCTTGTCTACAAGACTTGTCATGTAGATGGTTGATATATATTGAATCTGATGAACCTTAAAGTCCTGTCATGATGTGGAAGTTTGGAGAGTGGGATGTTATCTTAGGTATCATCTTTGTGTGACTTCACTGCGGTTCAAAATTGAGGTCTGTCACCTTGCTTTGAATGCGAATAATCAGGCAAAGTAATTTTTGTTCATAAATAATGGTAATTGTGTAATACACATGTAATGTTATACCTCTTCAGCTACAAGTTACTGGACGATGTGAAGAAACTATGTTTCGTGAAAAAGTACTTTTTAAGCAATATATAAGTATCATAAAAGGAATTTTTGCACCTATTTTAGTTGTCTTTCCTATACTGTTAATTCTCACATCCTTCAAATTTATCTTATGCAATTCTTTTATTAAAGAATAAGTACTCTATTTTTTATAATATCAAACAAAATATTCCTTATTAGAGTTACACTAACCTGTGTTGGCACTAAATAGAGATATCATCACCATAATATGTAATATATCTGCATGGAGAGGATGAAAGCAGCTCAGTCTTTCATCACAAGATCTCCTGGACTACTAGACGAACAGACTGGAAGTTTGGCAAACATGATTCTTTTATCGATGAAAAATTT
>BMAV01011856.1:0-31387 GCA_019973955.1 Trichonephila inaurata madagascariensis | reverse complement strand
TTTTTTTAAAAAAAATGATATAAAAAAATTTTTTAAATTTTTTTGAACTGAAAACATTGTAAATGGTTTTAAGAAACTGTTTCCCAAAAAAGGGAGACTTTTTGTGTTTGGGGATTTCTAAGTGCGAACACCCCCACTATTCAGCGGGATATCAAGTACCCTGCTTTTTGTCCGCCGATTTATGGTGCCATCAATCAGCTGCAAAAAGGGGAAGTAAACTTCGCGGGAAGGCCGTCTTTAAGGGCTTTTTCTCAAAAACCGCCGTCCCCCCAAAGGTTAATAAAATAGGAAGGGGGGAAGCTCTACGGGTGATATAAAACGGAGAAAGCAATTTGGGATATCTCGCCGTTTCCCTTTTTGAGGATGAACTTTTTAATTTTTAAAACAAATCGCCCCCTTTGCATCCTACCCCTCGACTGAAATTTTACTGAACCCCTATTTTACGGCCCCCCATTAAAAATATCCTTTCGATCATTTTAAAATTTGGACCCCCTTTCGTTGAATCTCTGATCATCATTCTGAAATCTATTCCTCTCAAACCCCCTCTATTACTTTGGGGGTCTCATACGTACCCTAAAATCATTTCTGCCATTATTTGGTCTACTCCCAACCTCAAATTTCTCCAGTTTCTGCGTTAGCATCAAAATTAGGCATCCTATGCGCTTTTTGAACCCGTCTTTCCAATCATCACTATTCTGTAAACCCCCTTTTTTTAATTTGAAAGAATATCTTCAAATTTACCAATATTAAAAAAGTTGTACGGTGTTCTGCGGATTGTGAACTTCCACGTAGTCCTGGACTTGTGGTTCGGTCTAAAAAAATGTGATCAACCACCCTGCCGCGACATTCTTAGCTCTAAACTTTTATAAATTTTTTAAAATCGTACACAAAGTCGTTGGTTCCTGATTTCTTCCCTGCTGGACGCAAAAAACCTAGCCTCCAATTCTTTCTTTTTTTTGTTTGGGGAAAAGCCCAAATTTACCCGAGCTGGGAAACGTGGCTGTATTTTTGCACTACACCGATCCAAATTTGAGTACCAATCTTGAGCCCCTTCCCCCTGAGATGACTTTTCAAAAACCCATGATAAGTTATTTGGGATTTCAAGTAACTGTATTTGTTTATCTATTTTTCTCAAGGAACTCCGCGACATTTCAGACCGGGAAAAAAATACTTTTCATGTAATATACCAAACCCTTTTTTGCATTACCAACCGAATTAGAATGTTCAAGGAATGTGACATAGCCATCTGTCGATAGCTATGACGTGGTGGGTCCACGGTTAGAGGGTGGGATTATCGGAAGGATGAGAATTTTTTTCCTAATACAACTTTTATTAAAATTTAACTTAAATTACTTATATATAAGAACAAACTTTTATTAATGAAAAAACCAAAAGTATGCCGATTATTTAAGTCAAACGCACAACAGATCCCTTATCCAAAATATAATTTTTTATCGGCCTAATCTCGCTTTTTATATTATATTATCGTTTAGAATATAATCCTCCCCACCTTGGTTGAAGACTCATCGATTCTGGATACTTGAGGCAGATAGATGTACCTTTTATGTACAATTGCCCCCCATAAATATTATTATCGAGGGTGGGCGTTTCTGTCTTTTTTGCGAGTAGGCCCAAACACTTGTTCCGAACTTAAACTAAGCTTTTTCCCAAGATTGCCATCCCCTTTTTCACTAAACTTTCATCCTTTAAAGGATATCTTATTTGCATTTTGCTTTTTTTCCTCTTGAATTGGGGGGGAAAAGTTTTTCCCTTAATCTGGCCGTCAAAGAACGTAGGAGTTATGTTTGAAGAAGAACGGAGATGTCACAATGACCCAAATGTAAACCCACCTGGGGGTATTATATATTCTTTTTCTCAAGAAATGTTAATGGAAGCTTATTTCTAGTTTTAGATATGATGCATGAATAGTATGATATTTTATACCAATTCAGTAGTACTCTATAGCAATACATTTAAAATTCAAAACGTGGGTTTGATCTATTTATGCAATTCTTTTCTGAGACATTTCGAGATAGCTTAGCTTCTTATCATAATTCAAAAAAAAAACTGAGAAATTCATGACAAAAAATCCAATTTATATGCTTGATTAGGCGAAAAAAACGAATCTAAAATTTTGAGCAATCTTTTAGCTAAGATAGACTGTATGATAAAAGAAATTGTTATAATCATATATACACTCATATATATATATGTAGTATACATTATTCTTTTCATACTATTGCTATGTGCTACAATTTAACCGTTTCCCATGCCTTGCATTTACATTTTGGTCCAGAATCTGGCATTAACTTATTTATAGTACTCGGATTTAGCGTAGGCTTTACATTTTTGAATGCAATTTTTTAGGTAAGTTACCATTATCGTGTAATGGATTTAGATATTTTATCCATTATTTTCAAAATGTTTTTGCTCAGTATTTTTAACATAAAGGGGAAGATTGGCTGGCCACAAAACATGTTCAACCCAAGTTTTATATAAATTATTTTATATACACTCTTGTTTGTAAAAAATGCAACACAATGAAGGAATTATTAAAATTTAATTAACTTAGCTGCAAATCTCATTTATAGGATGTTACGTAAAATAGTAAAGTTTCAGAGCCACCACGCATGCATGGCGTTCACAGCGCCCTCTGAACTGATGCTGACAGCATGTAAATAGAGGGCTGTAAAAGGGACGTTAAAAATATATAATGGTTATTTGTTAGTGGCGTAATTCGTTATTGAGTAAAAATTCCAACAACTTACGGAGTTTGAACGAGGGAGGATAATAGGCCTTCGAGGAGAAGGATTTTCCTATCGCTCAATAGGAGCTCGTGTGCAGCGGAACAGTTTCACAGAGAGGCGAGTTTGGAAGCAGTTGACCAACGAGCACCGAACATCTCGAAAAACTGGCAGTGAACGACGGAAAGTGAATTCAGCACGCGACGATCCACACCTACTCCACATGGCGGTGAATGACCGTACAGCTGTCTCCAGGAAGTTGGTCTACTGCTACAGGAGCACTAATGACGACTTCGTCTGCTGCACCGTGGATTGCGTGCAAGGGTGCCTTTATACAGGATCTTCTGTACTGCAAACCATCGATGGCTGCGTCTGCAATGGGTTCATTGGCATGGGCCTGGCAAGCTCTGATTGGCACCAAGTTACCTTTTCAGATCAATCACGCTTAAATTTGTGGCTCCATGATGGCCGCATTCGGGTTAGAAGCAATTCCAGTGAAAACTGCCTTTCAGAGTGCGTTATCGAAAGCATAGTAGCCTAATACCCAGAGTTATGGTTTGGGATGCAATTTCGTATCATGGACGATCCAATTTGTTACAAATTGAGGGTAATCTCAATAGCAACAGGTACGTCCGTGAAGTGCTACAGCTCGAAATCGTTCCCTTTCTTCAAGGCATCCCTGGAACTATGTTTCAGCAGGATAATGCACACCTACATGTTGCAACGACTGTTTGAGACTTCTGTTAGCTGGCTGTACGCTTTCCGTTGGATTGTTTTTCGCTGGATATGTACCTTTGAGCGCAATGTTGGATTTGGTAGGTCGGCGTCGCTCGTGATCCATCCTGCAGCTTGAAAAAAGACTGAACTTTTGCGCGCATTTAAGCAATATGGAATTCCTCCACGACTCCATATAGTAGCACCAACTTTTGGCGGTGGCTACACCGACAATTTCGGTCGCGGGAATTGTTTTGTGCGAAAATGTCATCATTTATTTTGTACCTTACTCCTAAGTCGTTTGGCCACTTTAAATTAAACATTTTGGTAGGTGTATTCGGTGGCGCGCTTGCAGACATCAGTTTGCGCATAAGCTGTGCAAGTCAGCAATGTTTTTAATACTATAGAATTCATTTTTTATATGTTACATTTTAAACCCTATGATAATTTTTATAATTTAAACCATATTATAATTTTTATTTCTCATATATCCTCCAATGTCTGGTTATTTTTCTTTAATTCCATTTTTTTTTTCGGTTTTGCTTGTTGAATGTGCATCTCTTTTTAGTAGAGGATTTAGAATATATATATATATATGAGCGTCTAATTTTTCCCATATCTTGATTATTTCTGCTAAGCATGCCTACACTAATGCATATGCATTATTAGCATATATAAAGTGCAATTTTGGAAAGAAGTACGGCTGTTTAAAAAAATATTGAATTTTAACTTCTCCCAATTGCACAGCATAATATATGTATGTAATCATTTGGAAAGGAGCAAATACATGTAGTCAATAAAAGGTTTTTGAAAAAAAATGCAGTTAAAAGGACTCAACTTTATCTGGAAATATTTTATTGTGTGTGTAGTGTAATCGTATTTGCTATATGATAAAATGTCCAGAAAACTAGGTTGGTTTCTAGTTAAAAATATGCGTCTCTCTTTCAACTAAGATTCAAATATATCAGCAGTATCAAATATTTTGACGAAATATGGCATTAAAAACCGGCTTAAGGGGCATTAAAATAGGGCCCGGCCGGGAGATTTGAACCAGGATCTCATACTAAGCGAGAATCATACCCCTGAACCACCAGGCCACACTGATACACTTAGAAAGAGACTTAGAAATAAAAATCCAGGAATTATTTGTTGACAGGCGACTGATAATCTTCCACAACAACGCTAGACAAATTCTATTTTGAAAAACATTTCTTCCAGTTGTTGGTATATATTTTTTTTGTAGAGAGGTCTAAGTTACAAAAGGAAGAAAAACTTCAAGTTACGCTAAATTTACTATCTCTCCTCTTAATGTCCTTTTTAAACCATAATGTAAAATTAAAACCTTTGAATTTCTCAACACGTTTTAAAAATATTTTCTTATTTGATCAAAAATCAACATTATACAAAAATACAACTAATTCTAGAAAATTCTGATACAATTTGGAGACACTCACCTTCTTTTGTAAAATTAATTATTAAAAAAAAAAAAATATTACAAATGTTACTTCATATGCACTTTAACTCAGTCTATTGTAGAAATATCGATTTTGTTCAATAAAAGTACTACATTTGTGAAGTAATTTAAAATTTAATATTAAAATATCGATTTCTTTTTCTGTATAGCAAATTAATTTAAAATTTTACAAAGAATGCTGTTTGCTTAAAAATTTTCAGATTATTTTATCCTAGGTTAATTAACATTAAAGCATTTGGATGAAGAAAAGGAAAGAAAAAAACTAATTTGGAATCGTGTGTACCTTTGTGAATTTTAGAAAGACTTGAGTTAAAATACCTAAAGTCGTTTCCCAGATTAATACATGAGTCTAAATGTGCTGAGAAAAAGGCTCTCTACTATAGAAACCTATTTCTTCAATCAAATTTTAATTTTATAAATATTGTTATATTCTACTAGATTTTTCTTTCTTAAGATTTCAATGTAAACAGATTTCAGATATTTCCGTTTTCAGTACACTTAAAAGTAAGATCATAGCTTTCTTTATTATACTGCAAATTAGAAATGGAACATGTGTTATGCCTAACATGCGTTACTTATTATTTTTCTTTTTTTATTTTCGGTAAATCAAGTTTAAAAGGAAAGAAAAAGTTTTAACAACCGATTTATTGTATTAGCATGAATTGCTGGGCGGCAGTGTAAAAATAAGCAAAACCTAACTGCTTTCTTTTCTATTACCCTCAAGATAACTTTATAAAGATCCACAGTGGATTTTACATACTCTTTAATAAGGTAAACTAAAAGATACATATTCTTTGCAAAACTACAAAATAAAATTCATCCTCATACTTAGTAGTGGCATTTTTTTAAAATTAACAAAATAATAAAAAAATTAAAATCCTTTTTTTTTTCTGCTCATGATATTAAAAGATAAATTCTTCAGATCCCATTGCAAAAATTGAAGCGTACAGAATACACATCTACAAGTACAATATTCACATAAAATAACTTAGTTCTTCAACCAAAACTTTTTTTAATCTTTTGAGAAATTTTGAAATTAAAAACTGAGAGAAAAAATATAATATTATCAAGTCACCAAAAAAAAGAAAGAGATTACTTACGATGGTATATGATGGCATGTGGGATATCGGTACATTATCAATATTTTCCATCGATGTTACTATATCTTTAAGAAAATAGTATTTAATTAAGAAAGAGTAATGCAATATTTTCAAAATATTATTCATGTTCATTTGGGAAGAGCGGGACGACAAGACTTGCGGTAACTAAAACTTGATGCGATTTCAAAGTATTTAAAACCACTGAAGAGACGCGTCCATAACAGTGCCGCTGTGCTTGACAGTCAAAACATTTTGATTTGTGTTCATTTAGAGCTTGAGCTCATCATTCATAAAAGCTATGAGCGAAACAAGCACCCAGCAACTGAAGGTTAAGTTAAATCCTCAAAATCGGGAAGCAGAGTAGTGATTTTTTAAAAAGCAGAACCACCTTCGTTATATGTTAAAGAACTTGTCACGAAATCTTTGAATTTTTAACCGCGCGGTTCGAAGAAATGTATACGACCACCAGAGTACTGTTTGTGTTTTGATAGCGATACCGCTATGCCCCCAATATCGTATTTCAACAGGTTTAGAGTCAAGCTCTCTCTAGTAAACACTAGAGTTGGACTCTTTCTGCTGCAGTACCGAAAAAGACCTGGCCGCATTTGGGTCAAAACAAGTGGCCGCGCCCTTACGTGCATTTCTGTTGCATGTCCGTCCGCCCTGTCGAAAGTATACAATCAGCAGCCGAGAGGAAAGATAAGTACACGCAAAATTTGTTTTGCAGTAAAGGCAAACTCATATGCTACCTGTATATATATATATATATATATAATAATATATATATATATATATATATATATAAATAATCCTTTACTAATACATTGAGGGTTCTTTGACTATAAAGTGTTCGTGTATTTCTCATTCACCCAGTGTCTTGCGGAAACTTTACTTTGTGAAGATCAGACTTAATTTCGCATACGATAAACAATGTAAGCCTGGAAATCAAGAATAAAGAAATATATAGCCGAAAGTTTTTATCATAATATCTAGTGTGATTAGCTATTCCATCACTAAATATCAAAGTTGCTTCATTTTAGAACCAATATAAATTTTGACTTTGAAAATCATGATGTTTTTTGTCAGTATTTTTAAGTTGTAAAATTGAGATTCTTTTATTATTTTTGATTTGTCCAATATTACTTAATATGTTTTAGCATTTGGGTTCAAATATACTGTAACTAAAGATTGGCTACATTCATAAAATAAAGTATAAATGTTATATTTAATCACTGAAAAATTAATTTTTTTAATTTGCACTAATCAAATGAAATATGAAGAAACAACATGGGAAGAACAGCAGGCGTTGGAAACCTTCACGTTGAAGGCGTGCAGAAACAATCACCAATAGTAAAACACGATATTACCCACTGGCAGATATTTAAACGGCTGGAGGATTCGCGATAAAAGCATGATATTTGGATTTATTATTTGGTACATCATTAGAAGGTCTCAATATTAACAGATTTCCGTTGTTCGGCCATTCCCCTCAAACCAAAAAATAGCAACAATAAAACAAAACATATTAATTTCAAGACAACACCTGGCGATAACCTCATTTGCATTAATTCTCAAAACTTACAGATAATTTGTAGAAAAGTGAAAAAAGTTATAGCATCTCAATTGAACATTTTTAAAAAATATGAAAAATCAGAATCAACACCGCATACGTTTACTGAAGCCAAAGTAGTCAAAAAAATTTAAAATTCGATTTAACTTGACATAAAATGTTGCTGAAATTGCCCTAATTTGAAAAAAAAATATATCTTCGAAATACCATTAGCAATATTTAAATTTTAGAAAAAAATAATTAAGATTCAAATAAAAATTCTATCAACTTTAGAGGTGTTTATAAATTATGGTGGCCTCATTTTGAACACGTGTATAAAATTTTACCGTTATATCATAAATAGTTTGCGAGAAAACTTTATTCATTTTTTGTTTTGAGAAAATGAAGCCAAGAAAGAATGCGGTTTTTGGTTGAGTTTCACCTAGTTCTTCTCAGCACTAGTTCCCAAGTATCAACAAATTTTTGTTTTAAAATTCTCAAAAATATTGGTTTTAACATATGTTTTTAAAAAAAGGTAAAGATACGATAAAGCTGAATTTATTTTACATTTTTTTTTCCTTTCCATTTATCGTATTTTATCAATTGTGAAGATATATTTTCTTTGTTATCTCCACTTATTTCAGATCATTGTTACAAATAAAACACACCATAATTATTTCGCTTTGTTATCGCCTAATACAGCGTTTTGTTTATTGGCAGGTACAATTATTCGTTTTGACATTTAAACAGTTTATTGCAATCATTATTTTGCAAGTTTACAGTGTATAAAAATTCCATAACGTTATCAATTTAGCATTTCTTAAATGTTTCATAATATATCTCTTTAAATTCCTCATTAATCGTTTAATTTATTTTGATTCAAGTCTAAGTGCATTATTTCGTACATTTAAATTCTGGCTGTAGGTAAAACACCTTGTTTGCATGTGATTTATGGAAGTGTTATTTTATATATCACAGGTTGGTATTGGTTTTACTCTTTGACTTTATGATAAAAATTTTGTCCAAAACTAAACAAATACCAGTTGAAACTCTTTTAGAATTTTAATATTGAATTATGTTTTTGGAACCTTCAAATAGTAAAACGTTCGTCAAAATTCCGTCCCATAAGTAAATTCTTGAAATCAAGTATTAAAACTTAGGGTGCTGGGATTTTTCTGTTAAATTATAACATGATCTGCTTGGAAATAGTTAAAAATATCTCGATGACATTTACACATGAACAGACAATGCGTTATTTGCTTTCGTCAGGCGTATGGCCATTTTAAATATAATTATATTTTATAAATTACAATTCGTTAAAATTCCTGTAATAAACACCGGCTCTGCTGCAGGAGTAAGCCGGTATCTATAAATTCAGTGAATTAACACGCAATCTCACGGTAGAGAAAAGTTGAAGTTAATCTATATTGACATAAATGATACGTCAGGGTGAGATATACACTAGTAAATATCACCACACAGTTGGATATACCTAGCTTTTTGATGCATGTTTTTTTGAGGCTGGCATATTTTTTAAAATTAGTTTCAAATTATATGTGGATTTTGTTTCATTAAATACTCATACTTAAATGTGTACTTTTTCAAATGTATGCAAATTAAAATTTTTATCACTACGCCTAGTTATTAGAAATAGCGAAAATAATTTTAAAGCAAATCTTAAAGTATTTTATCTCATTTCAGAAATAATTTTATTTCGTATCATGAAAGAAGTACAATTTTTTGATTGACTGATGAAAACGTTTTTATAATAATTCTACTCCATAATCTTCCATGTTTGTATTAAAATTTGAGTTTAGGTCTCCATTGTAATTCCAGATAATTTATAAATAATTATTTCGGCAAGGTGTGACCCAATCTCCATAATTTCTTAAATAAAATTCAATGAGGATTCATTGTAGTTCATTAAAAGTGTATTTGCTTTTTAATAAGTATGTAAACTTGAAAGAATTTTATTAATATTTTTTTTTTTGCCGTCCATAGAATGTTTCAAAATAAATTCGGTTTTGAATGAAAAGCCAGTTTAAAAGGCTGACATTTTTTTTTAGCCTTTCCTCCATTCAAAAGAAACGTTGTTCCCTTAATAATAGAAGTTAAGTCTTTTCTGGTGGTGTTGAAACTGGTTTCCACCAAGTACGTTCAGCAAGTAAAATACATAATGCATCAAAATTCTAATGAGGAAAAATAGCACTCTTTGCAAGGAAAATTTTAGCAATTAACATGTTGAAATTAATATTAAGTCTTGAAAAATATTTTGTCTTTTCAAAATTTATTGTACATATCCTTTTTCATCATAACTTTCAAAAAACGAAATGTAGTTTAATGGTGTTAAGTAGTACTTTGGCCCATATTGGCAGAGTGTATAAAGTTTTTGGTAGCAGTTAGATATTAAGCTGCCATTTAAAATAAAGTAGAAGCACAATTTCAAACGTCTTGGTTTGAAATAGTATTTTAATCTATAACCAATAATAAAAACAAGTATTTTTTTAAAAATTCAATACTTTTCACTACTCCAATTCCCCAGTAGCTTACATATTCTCATTGATTTTTGTCCTCCTTTCCTTAACATTTGATTTTTCATTTCTTGAATATTTACTTATATCAACTACTGCCTACTTATTAAACAATACGAAAAGTAATTTCGATCTTCAGTTCTTGAAGTGAGTATGATTTTGACTTTAGTTAGCTCATTTTATTTCTTTTTACTCTTTTAAAGTGCTTGAATGTTTTTTATATCTTTTCATTGATTTTTGAGATTTTTTATCAAGTATGGAAGCATATAGATAAAAGAACAAAAGTGAACTTCGTCAATATTTTAAAAAAATAATGAACAACCCGGTAAATATTTAAAAAAGTAAATGTTTTTTGTATGTGGTATTTATTTATTTTGGGTGTGGCTTATATATGATAAAAATGTGATGATAACATTATAGATCTATTGCTAGGATTTTTTCTGAGAGTTCTTCGCTAAACAAAAAATAATTTTGCAAAAATTTGTGATTTTTCAGATTTTTTTCTTAAAAAAATTTTGTTATTGTTATAAGAAAGTTGATAATCAGGTGTAGCATGGAACTTAGGAATATAAAAATATCATATGATATTTAATATTTTGTTTATGTAGTATTCCAAAAATTTTCATAATGGTGACTAAATCAATTTTTCATAAAATATTCAGTCATCTTACAATTATCCATTAAATGTATTTAAAGTAAAATTTCCAAGTATTCAACTGTGTTGGTTTGAAAACCAAAATCTCCATATTTCATCTATGGAAATCAATATACTAGGTTTTCTTATTGAAGTTTGGACAGGATACAAACATCTAGCATAGTAGAAAGTCATTAAAGATATCAATGGTAATTTTTTAAAATTATTTTTACACATAATTTTTTTGTTTAATTCATTACATTATAAAAAGAGTAAACACACAATCATAAGAACTTTTTTTAAAATTGAATATATAACCTCGGTGTATACTAAGAATGGAAGGAAAATAAATAAACATTCAATCACTCAATGAAAGTTAAGTAACTAATAAAACTCAATAATTAGTATAGCTAGACAATTCAGTAATGAAGGAAAATAAATAATATACTCTAAAATCCACACATTAATCCTTCAAACCCGTCCAGGCTGGGGCTGCAGCACCAGGAACAATTTTTGTAGATCAGGTAAGCTCTTCTGGTCTTTGGCAGGTCGATACATTTAGGTATTTCCTACTTCGGTCACATTACTTTGGCACTCAGAGAGTAATGTTGTTGTGAAGGTACTTATCCATTTTGAAAAATTTTTATTGGTAAAATGGCGTTTGTCAAGATCAGAAAATATTTGGCCTGTTGTTCCTAAAAGAAAGTATTAATTTGGTGCGAAGTCTTGTCTCTTACGTATTAAGAGCACTCTTCAGCGCTACATATCTGTGACAGATTTCTTTTACCTCTATATTTCTTAAAATAAATACAAAAACAGACTTACTGATGAACACTTGGACAACTGTATTTGAATAGTTAGTAACCTCTACTATATTGACGGGGCTTTACGGAGTTTCTGACTAATCCTCTTAAATCTTAAGGCCATCAATTGAGTTATTTTCAGCATTCCTTTTCAAAACTTTGGCACAGATTAACTAGTATATATATATAGTGGATGTTTGAGCCATGAAGAAAAAGGAGGAAAAAAGCTGGAAGTTGCTGAACGCAGTGCGGTTACTGGGATCTGAATTATAGGACGTGATGATTATAGGAGCGGAGCTGGTTATTGATAAATTATGAGTTAAAGTTCGCAGAAGGATGATAACATGTCAAGTTAAGTGATTAGGATTTCATGCGCTTAATCACATAATATTTTGAGCTACGATACATCACTCTGGATTTTCCCTCTATAGTAGGATTGTCTTTGTTTATTATATTTAATAATAATAAATTGGATATCTCATGGCTAGCTTGGGTCATAAATCTTTATCCCCTACTGATTTAGGTCGAGTAGATGAAGAGATGGCTTCTCCAGGTGGGAAGCTATCACAACTATACTGTATGTATTAAATTATTGAAAAAAAGTGAAGTAGCTTCATCACTCCTCAAGCCTTATACAGTTTTTTATTCATTAATTACATTTCAATTTCTTCCATATGTAAATTTCACTTTGAGTTTCTTTTTTGTTCTAGGCAGTTTTGTTAAAATAGATTTCATACTTACTGTAAATGTAAATTTATGAGCAATAAACAAACATAATAAGTTCTTTAAACGTTGGTAGTTATTTTTTAATTATTGCCTCACAGAGGATACTATTAACAACTTTGGTACCACAGAAACTTCTTAAGATTAGTGGCCTCTGCTTTAACCCTTTATCGACCGCATTATGATTTACTGTAGTTTTTTCATGCAATATTTTTTTTTGGATCACTACGATACAGAAATTAAGGGAATATAAAAGCAAGAATACTCAGCTTTGGAAAATTTGATCATTACAGCTAATTAATTAATTAAAGATATTCAGCAATAAAATTGCTATATAAATGTTCATGCAAACAGTCAAATCGTTTCTAGTTCTTCAGTAACATCAAAAGTGGAGCCGCTTAAATTTTGGCTTTATTTTCAGGGGGGTAAAATGATGATCTTCGCAATCGGTGAAAATGCCTTTAGCTGAAAACGCCGCCCGCTGCTCTAAAACTAATCCTTCCCCGCTAAAATACTCATCATAGAACACTTGGAAAGTGGATTTCAAGAATCCTTTCTGCTATAAAGTATCGTCAGAATATTTAGTGAAATGGTTATTCTATGGAATTTTGAGTGTACTTATAAGCGCAAATCGGTCGTCAAGGGTTAAGCAATACGGGGGGTACAATAACTACAACTGCTGTAAATCACCTTGCGCTTTAAATATCAGTTTCTTGGGTTATCAATTATCTTTTCGGATAAGTGCTTTTTAACTGTTGTAAATGATTAACATTGTGTTGATACTCCTTAACTATTCTATAAAAAAATAATGGAAAAAAATTGACTTTTCCCCTTTATATCTGGTTTTAATTAAATGGGATATCTCAGATTTGCTTTTTAATTTTGAAAATCTAGCTAAAAATTTATGTTTATTAAATTAAAATTGTGGACTTGAGTTCCCAAATAAACCCTGGTTTCTCTTTTCATCCTAAAAAACATGATTTTCAACAATTTTTTTTTTAATCGTAATTTCTTTCCAA
Organism: Trichonephila inaurata madagascariensis; assembly: GCA_019973955.1. Lineage (NCBI taxonomy): Eukaryota > Metazoa > Arthropoda > Arachnida > Araneae > Nephilidae > Trichonephila > Trichonephila inaurata. The sequence goes on along the minus strand of BMAV01011856.1, from coordinate 18,096 downwards.
GGGAAAATCTGAATTTTCATTTGAAAGCAATTATTTTTTAAAGATTAACATCATAAATGCTTGGCAAAATGTGTTTATATTTTTGATTTTTTAAGTAATGCAATTAATCACTGTGAAACATTAAGCCCCTAAATCTTAATACACAGTACATCAAGCCAAAGTAAGCAGACTATAATGTAATAGAATATAGAGTCATAATACATATTTAAATTTTGTTTATAATTTCTAAGTACACATAACAACGTATATTGGGCCAAATTTTATACATTTGGTACCTAATCATAATTTCTCAGATGATAAAATGATCACTAAAAAGTACTAGTATAAGGTCTAACGGTGAGTTCCATTATTTCTTCATGTTTGAATTTTTTTCCCTTGTAAAAAACTTTGTAAGGACAAAAAAAAGGGTTATCAGAAACGGTTAGGTCTAGAAAGTCCGATGGATGCAATAAAATTTCCCAGCCTAACTCTGCGAGTTTCTGAAGAGTTCCCAAACCAGAATATGATTCTTTTTTTCTTTTGTTAATGAAGCAGTATGATATCCTTCCGATTGCCAACCTGTTTTCTTGGAATGCGGTTTGAAATTATCCAATAGCTAACAGTACTTTCAAAATTTAGATTTTCCTCTGGCTTCATCAGCTCAAAAGGTATTGGTCCTCGAATATCCCCCATGTACACACGATTCTTTTACTCAGGCTGAACTCCAGCTTAGAAGGGGTGGGGGCAATTTTTGTAATTCACTATATACTTTTCTCACGATGTCTCCATAAGTAATCCATTTTTTATCTCAAGCTATTATCCGGTCCAGAAGTGTTTAATTTTGTTCCTTGAAGGCAAAGATGTGCGCATAATGACACCATTGCTAAAATTCTCCTGTTATCTTGCTTGGTACCAATCTCAAATATTTCCACTCCAATTTTAACTTAACGAATATAGTCCGAAATGTTTTGTTTTAACTGAATGAAGCCTTTTCGTAATCCCCAATATATTGTCTATACATGTTTTTTTTCTTAAGGGAAAATTAGGTTATCATAAAGGCCGAAATACCCTACTTGAAATTTTCCGAGCCATCTTCTGCATTATATACTGACTCTACCGTTACCAAACGCTTTATCAGTCGAACCTCTATGTGGCAGGCCTCTGTACGAATTTTTCTGTATAGCGAACTTTTCCTGGAACCAGAACATTTCACGATTTTTCTTCGTAAAATAACTTATCCCAATAGCAAGTGTATTTTCTATATAATGAACATTTTCTCTTGTGATTCAATTCTTTTTTCTTTTTATTTTTGAAGTATTTCTGAACATTTTAAGTTATTCTATCTTTTAAGACATTTTAGTAGCTTAGTTATAAAAATAATGGCAATAGCCCAAATTAGAGAGAATATTTCACCAAATTCATTAATTTTAATATAAAATTATTTTCTTAGTGTTGAAAATACAGTGTATTCCTCGACATTCTTCTTTCTTGTTTTCCCAGCAGTATATCTTTTTTTGATGGCCAAGATATATATGAAATAAATAAATATAATTTACAAGAGAATGTGTAAAAATAATTACTTTTTTCAATACATAGTAATTAGGAATTTAAAATTTGTTTTATGTGGTTTTAAAAGTATATTTAAAGATGAACCTCTATATAAAAATTTTCTATAAAATAAAATTTTTTTCGGGATTTAGCGACTTCATTTTATAAAGTTCCGACTGTATTTTATATTCTTTTATACCATGCCTTCCTTACTGAAATTCGTACAAAATACATTGACGTAAATGATCTTTATCACTAGCCATTATTATATACTTGTGTCTCACTTGTGTGCAGTAATCACCTTAGTTTAATTTTTGCTAGAGTTACGCCACACATAAAATGTATAGACAAGGTGATAAAAAGAAAATTTCAAGTAAGCGTTAAATGAATATGCGCATTTTTGATGAAATTTGTATAATCGAAGTGGACAGAACTTTCCGATACACCTAATATAAAACTTTTGTCCAATTACTAAAAAGTACAGAAAAATAAACAATGGGTTCGTAGGTTGGACGGGACCTCTCGCACCCTAGCGAGATGTACTGAACCACCGAACCACGAACACAGTCTGAAAAAACACCTTGGTATTTTTGTCAACAATGTTTCAAGTTTTATTATTATGCTTAGTGCTTGTGTATGTTAGATAGACACAGCTGCTAAATTTTGATGTAAATATATTGTCGTGTGTATCTGAATTGGAAACCAAGAACAAAACCAAAACAAATTGGTACTTTAGAAAACTATTTTGTTTAAAACTCTTTTGCATCAAGCATTGCAATGCTCAAAGTTTTGAATTTCTTAGCTCATTGACTTTAATTAGGTTTCAAAGTTTATGATTAGCTTGTCAAAATCAATACTTTTGAACAAGTATTTTCTGTTAAATGTGCGAAATTTGATGATTAAATATAATAAAGGAATTTTCTTCTTCTGTTCATAATTATATATGATGAATTGCTTTTAATATTTGTAATCGGAAAATAAATGTATTTTAGAGAACACAGAATGATTAAACAGATAAAAATCCGTCAAAAAAACTCAAATAATTTTCTTTTAGTTTAAATTATTTCTTTTTAATATCTTTCTATAAATTGACAAAATTAGTAACCTCTGTGTTGCAAAAACTCGTAGAAATACGATTTATTTATTTTTGTTCTTATTTACAACTCAATGGTGAGTCATTTCAGAACATAATTTCTTTCCCTAATTTTTAAAGTAAGGTAATAGACCAGCAAACCCAGAATTAAAATGTTTTATTGCGATAAAATTTTTTAAACAGTGTTTGAGCCCCAAAAAAATTGTCTTTGGGGATTATACTCTACATGACATTGTTAAGACCTCATTGCAGTTTGGATTTACTGTGAGCATTTTCTTAGGAGATTTTGATCGCAAAATTTTTTTAATGTCTGTCTAATAAGTCTATTAAGTCTTTTTAATAGAATTAATAACTGAATTTGAAAGATCCGTTGGTTTTTCTTTCAACTTTTCTCCTACAAATTTTGCTGTCTGGAAAGCTGCTCTTTTTTTAACCTCATTGATCTTGTTTTTGAAATGACAACTTTAATTTGATTAAAAATTATTATAACTCTTTATAAAAGTAATAATAAAAAAGTTAAAAGAGATCAATTTTAAACCCAAAAATAAAAAAAAGATAAAACTCGTTTAAATCAAAACAAACGCAATCAGTTAACTGTTGCCTATTTGAAGGCCAAATATATCATTAAAATATTTAAAAGTGAAATAAAATTTAAAAAAAAAAAAAAAATTTCCCTTAAAATTTTTTAAAAAAGAATAAAATCTCATTTAGCCGGTAAAAATCGGAAAACACACTTTTGGTTTCGATTTGGGCTTCCCCTACCTCAAATAAAAACAGCTATAACTTTTTTTGTAATTGACTCAAATTAAAAGTATGATATTTTTACGAAAGCTTATTAAACAAAAAGGCTACAAAAAAAATATAAAAAGAAATTTCGTTTTTTTTGATGAAAATATGTTTTTTAAACCAGTCGGGGAACTTCAAGCGTATGGTACATGGTATACACCAGTGCATCTCAAACTTTCAGTACTTCCCCCAAATATTCAACCCAAAATTTTATCGCCCCCCCCATCATGCAATAACAATGTATTGAACTCGATAATACTGCACTTTGATGCTTAAACTACAATTCGACTTTAACCGCTTGAGTACCACCAGCATATATAAATGTTTCGCTCAGCTAAAGCATTAATTGTCCTGGACGTATATATACGTCTTTCCGAAGTACGATCTTTTTTGAGCACTGTTATCCATAGAATTATTCCGAAGTCTTTCAAATGCAATGAAAGGACCTTGAAAGTGTTTGCGGAGGATTTACTTATTTCCCGGGGTTTGCTTTTTTTTTTTTTCCCCCTTTTACATCCCCATATGGGGCCCCATGGAAAACGATGGGGACGGGGGGCATTTCTTTTTAAACGATAGTTAAGGGGGTTAATTATAAACCGTAAAAATTGAAAATAAAGTTAATTTTTTTATATAATTTTGATATGGAAATTCCATGAGGTCAATGATAATTATTTAACTTGTTCTTAACGTACTATTGCTAAATTAATTATGAAATACATTGTGCAATATTTATACATTTATAACTATATCAGTGTAAATATAAATTTTATTTTTTTTATTATGTCCAAATGTATTTTGTTTGTTTATTTTCAGCAAATTAATAGTTTTTTTAAAAATAATCTTATGTTTTTGACATTTTAATATGCTTGCGCCCTCTCATAGACTTATAACAAAATAGGGGGGCGTCTCCAACTGGGGAAAGCTGGTATCCAATTGACAAATATGCCATCAGTAAATTTATGAACCGTGTAGTAAAACTTACAGGGACTCACTAGCTAGCTCCAGTACATAGCAATGAAGCATCCAAATGAGTACAAGACACACAACATTGCATTAATGATGCATAATGTGGTCATCTCAATTCACTTGATCTGAACCCTTGCCAACGGATTTACGAACACTCAAATCAGATGCACATTTGAGTCTGGACGTGCGTTTGGGTGTCATAACCATAAAAATTACAATCACAAAATTGAACTATAAAAAATTACTAAACCCACATATAAATAAGAGAAGATTTTCACAAGATATTTAGCGGTATGAATTCCACAACAATTCAAGAATCCGTTTTCTAAAGTGCCCTTTGGGCCAAAAGGGGCTACAATCAATTGTTTGCTGTGGTAAGCATTTAAAAAAACAAAACAGCAGTATCTTTTAAAAATTTAAAAATGTCCAAAATTTCCCAAGTTCAAAATTAAAAAAAGTTATCTGTGTCATAAATTTTGCAAAAAAAAAAACCTTGCGTTATATAAAAATTAGAAATTTCCAAAAAGCTTGGGCCCGGCCGGGATTTGAACCGGGCCCCCCACAAAGGAGAATCATACCCTAGACCACCAGCCAGTTTGAAAAAAAGAATAAATGAAAAAAAGATCAGGGGCGCGTATATTTATTCAGCAGATCTCATAAATAAGTAGCAATACTGGGAAACACACACAAGGAAAATACAATTTCCTTTTGGAAAACATTCTTTTAATTTCTAGGAATACTTAGTGTAGAGATGTCCGTTGTAATACAGAATATTTTAAAATTTGTATGTAGCGTTTATTTCTAGAGAAACATAGTGATTCTAAGGAATATTATTTTTTAAATTAGTTTGTATTTTTCGTTTGTGTGTGAATTTCCATAAGTAGATCTTTTAGTTTGTTAAACCAAAAGGAGCTCCGAGCGTCTCAAATTTTGGGATTAGCATTATAACTTCGGAGCTCCAAGCACAAATTTCAAAGATTCTATTGCTACTATATCTACTTTCGAATTCGATATGATGATAGGTGTCCTAACCATAAAAATTACAATCACAAAATTAAACTATAAGAAATTACTAAACCCACATATTAATAAGAGAAGATTTTCGCAAGGTTTTACACTATAAAAAATAAAGATTACTTAACTATCTGAAGAGATTATGAATGCAGACTATAGTCATCATTCATAACAATCCATAGCAAACACTCTAAATTTTTAATGATGTTGAAATCTTTAATTCTGCTTTTATGGGACCACTGTATCAAGTAACATTGCACATTCAAAAGTTCTGACATTTTTATCTCTACTAATTCACAGAATTACTCAGAAAGTTATTAAAAAGTCCAAAATTACAGCTTGAAAGAAGAAATTTAGCTTTATCTTCAGACAGAATTTGATACAATATAGAGATTTTGCGTTTACTAAAATAGAAAATGCTCATGCAAATAAATCATCTCCAAGGCCAGATAAAATAATATATGATTTTTTCGAAAATTTGTCTAAATAACATTTTAAAGTTTCAAAAACAGAATCTGCAGAAACACAGTTTTTCTCATTCATGGAAGCTTGCTACTCTATTATCCATATTTTAAAATCAAGTGAAAATTACATTATTGTATATGTTGGATCACATAATACTTGTTTCCCACCTTTCCAAAGTAGCTTTCGATTATACTGTTTGCAATGTTTATTCATTATAAACTCAGATAAGACATGTACAAAACACACGAACACACATTATCTATATATTTTTCGATTTTAAGAAGGCTTGTGATTGAAATTGTACGTACAGTGTTCTTAAAGATATTTATTATTTTGATTTAAAGTATAACTTTCTTATTTTTATTAAAAACGCTTAAAATGTATATTTTTCTAATAAGAGATGGCTGTACCTTACCTGATATTTTCATCCAAGATGAAGGGGTGGTACACAGAGGAGTGATCTAAGAGTTCATCCTTTTGTTATGAAATTTGTAACATCATTTCACACCTCCATCATTTGCCAAAGGTATATTATATATATCAAAGACTTAAAAATTTTATGCATACGAAAATTAATGAATGACATTGGAAAAGAATTTCAACAGTTGGGCAATAAAAAATAAATTGGGCAAATGAAAATTATTTAATGGTGTCCCTGACAAAAATTTTATTCTTACATTTCTATAGACAAAGGAAACTCCATATCCTGATGCACTAAAATATGCCAAATATGTTATTTTTGACAAAATATATATCTTTGGGTCTAAAACTAATATTTCGAAATCATGTTTCACAATTATGAAAGCACTGCGAGAAGACACCAAACATTTTGAAGGTATTATCACTTACATAAAAGGAATATAATTGCATTTGTTGCCGTTTCATCATCCACTCATCCGTTCAAAACTAGATTGTGGAAATATGATGCATTATTCAGCAAATAAATCTATGTTTTTCAGTGCTTCGAGACAGTACACTGCATTGAATTCCTTCATTTGTCCGTAATTGGCATGTATATCGTTTTGAACCGTTGTTAAACACAAAGTGACAACTTTTGTCCCTTCAATATTTTTGTTGGATGATCAACACCATCACTTATTTTACCATATAATGGTCAATGTTTTGTTTTTTCTAAATGTTCGTATTGTGCCAGAACATAGCAGTATTACTTTTCCATAAGAGAATTAAAGACTTAGCAAACGGCTATGGAATATGTAATATTTCAGTGTCAAAAATAGCTGAAAAATTTCCATCATGACTTGATCCCACATTTAATTTTATTACCTAAAACAGTTACACCATGCCATCGTGAACTAAACACCTGAAGATGTAGTGATTCATATGAAGCAGCACTTTATGCAGGGTTGCTCTTTCACAATGAGTGTAATAGCGATATAATTTTAACTAATTGTGTTTCAACTCAAGCAGTTCTTAACTCATAATAGGAAAATAATCCTATTCAGTACCCTTACTACATGAAACAAACACATATTTCTAATTGATATTTAATCTTCAAACTTATGCATTTATTTTTTTTATTGCATTTCTTGAATAAGATGTAATTTTGTTTTTATCTCCACTATTTTCCTTTTTAAACATTAAAAGACACATTTTCCGATTTTAATTCTACCGTAATTAGGATGTTGACTTTATTTGGTTCATTTCATTTCATTTTTTTTTTCTAACACTTTTAACGTGTGTAATTTTTTTAATACCTTCTCGGGAAATTTCGTTTGCATAAAATCAAACACGAATGATGAAGACAAAATAAATGCTTTAAATATTTTTTTTAAAAAAATCAGCATAAATGAGTAGTTATAGAAAGGTAAGAAATTTTATGTTTATTTATTTTTTTCAATCCGGCTAGAATGCTCTATCGGGCAAAAAATAATGCACTCTCATTTGTTCTGATAAAATAATTGATAACAAATAATTTGCTTCTTTAAACTCTTTTCAAAATGATATTTGAAAGTGGGCACCATTTCAATGAAAAAGTTTTATTTTAAGATGAATTTAAGGTGTCTAAAATAAAAAATGGAAACGCCGCTTAAAAAGAAGTAGGAACTGAAGTTTATTAAAAGCAAATATGATGAATATTCCTGAATATTTTAAACAAAATTTCTTAAATTTTAAAAATTCAATTTAAAAAGAAATTAATATTTTTTTAAAGTATTACTTGACTATTGCCCTAAAAAATGTATCGAATAAATTTAACATCAATAATTCGACGAAAATCAAGTTAAAAGGGCATGATTTGTTATAATTATTCTAACAAATGGAAAAATAAAAAGTATATTACTCAAAGTTTTATATGTGTAGTGTTCAAACTAGCGTTTCCTAATGAATAAATCTTAATTAATTTTTTTTAAATATTAGGACGTATTGAAAATCTGCAACATATGTATTTAAAATTGGCAGTTTTAAGAGCATTCTATAGATCTATTCGGTACTAATGCAATGCAAAATAATTTGAATAATAATGATAATTCTTATAAGTCAATAAATGGGAGATTTTCTTGTAGTATGAAAATAAAATCTTGAAATAAAGATATAGAAATTTTGAGCGGTCCTTCATTTCTAAAAAAATGTTGTGCAAACGTAGTTTTTTTCAATTAAATGGCCAGTTCATTGCCTCATAAAAGCTGACAAACCTTAAAAAATACTAACATGTGTCCAAAGTGGGGTATTAAATAAAACTAAACACTTAATAATTATTATAAAAGTAAATAAAAGTACATTCTAAGCAATATACGGTAAATTTGATAACAAAATGTGCAATATATGAAAATCACATTACATTTTAAATGATAGTTATTTCCTTCTCTCAAAATAAAAGAACAAATGTAAAAAAAACAATAAAATCTTATAAAATATGTTTTAATTTTCCCCTTTTTTATTTAAAAAAAAATATCCGTAACATGCTACTTGTTTTACACAGCTGTTATCAAAAAATTTTCTTCAACAAATTGATTTTTTTAACCCATTTACTGGTTTGTCACTATACGGTACGGGCTACCGAAAGCTAGCCAAAACAGGTTTGCCCGTACGCTGTATTGGCACACATATTTTCTTTTTTCCATCTTTGATTTGAGCATATTTTTAATTCGAACAGTAAGATTATTAGAACTAGTCTTTTTAAGATATGTCCATGTACTAAATAGTTTGTCCATCCGGAATTTATTTGTGGTAAAAGAGGGGATTTTTCATTGAAGATAGGCATTTATAGATTCTTGAAAATATTCTATAAAGAATTGGGTTTTGCGAGGCAATGTGCAATTTGGTGCTTGAAAAGAAATGAAAATGGAAATATAATCCCATAAAGCCGATATTATCTCTGTCCCCAATGCAAAGTAACCCTTGTATAATACTATGCTTCAATTTGTGTGTGTTATGTATGCACACGCACAAAGTCCTCAACCGTTTGAAAAAGAGGTACGAATATGATATATTTGTGTAAAAATGAGAGACACTCGCTTAAGATTTATGAAACATTTTTCATGGCATGCAGAGTGAACATATAAAAAGGAAACATTTAGTTTTTTGTGTTCCAATATTATAAATTAAAAAATAGTGTGAAAACTGAAAAATGAAAAGGAAAATAAAATTCTTCAATTTTCAACTTTTGTTCAATATTATTCTTAGTTATATATAATAAAAAATGTACAATTTTTTGGCAAAAAGAATCGACCTTTTAAGGAGTTAAAAATAAATACTAATAATCGACCTTGTATTGAATATTTGTATGTTTGTTCTATGAATATTAAATAAGGAGAGAGAAAGAGAGAGATTGTTGCATTTGTATCTTACAAAGTAAACGAAATGCCAATAGTTTCAATCTTTAAAGAACTCATTATGCAAACATTTGATTTTATTTAAAAAATACTATACAAAAAATTCCAAAAAATAATTCAGGTCCTTTTTTCTATTTATGAAACATGTATGGGCCTTTAGTGCAGCAACATGTTTTTTGATAAACATTACGTATATTTAGTCTTTTTTTAAAGAAAATATTCTCTAGAAAGCAATTTGTTTAAATTAAATTCGAAAAATCCTATCGCAAAAGCATCGATAAATGGAATTCCATTTTTTTATTTTTAAATAAATAAATTAACACCATATATAATCGTAATCATTTTAGACTACCTATTATACCAGTTAAACATAATTAACAAATGAATGGAATGTCATGATAGAATATCAAGAATATTTGAAGTTTTACTTTTTGCTCTTAAGAATAAAAGATTAAACTCTGCCAATAATAAATTATTTTATGATAAGCTAAAAATATTGCACTCTCAGTAATAATGAGTAATTTCAACAAAATATTTTTTTTTAATTTATTAAAAACTTTACTTTAACTTTATGTATAGCTTCTATTTACAGGAACATAGCTTATATATATATATATATAAAATACTTGATTTCAGTTATAATATATAATGGTATTAGTTTGAGTCATGATTTCAAACATCATAAAATATATGCAAAATACTGTTAAATTGTCTTAATACAAAAATATTGTCCATATACCCAAGTAAAGAAAAAATTTTGTCTGGGTTCGGCCGGGATTTGAACCCGGGACCTCTCGCACCCTAAGCGAGAATCATACCCCTAGACCACCGAACCACGAACAACATCAGAAAAGATATATTGATATTTTGTTAACAAAGTTTCCACTTTTGCTATTTTGATTATTCCCATCAGGTTAGATAAACACAGCTGATAAGTTTTCATTTCACTAGATTGCCGTATGTGTCTGAATTGGAAACTGAAAACATACTCAAAACAAATAGTGGTTTTACAAAATTACTTTCTTTTAGCAAGTGTAAGCGTTGTTTAGTTATTCACTGGTTCGGTGGTAATGGGATCGCGAAACTATTTGCACCCAACATTGTAGTGCATAATTTTGAATACTGTCTTTTATTACATAGGACTCTCGACTTGAAAATTCATAATTAGATTGATAAGATCAAACTTTATTCAACGAAAACTGCTGTTATACTTATAAATTTAAAAAATTTAACTGGCCTATGCATGGTATCGCATACAGCAAACTGTAAAAAGCGTAATAAATATGTTTGTGATGAAGTGAGGTTATTATTAGAAATGAGAGCAATGAGTTAGTTGTTCATCCACAATCAAAGTAAGAGGAAAAGGAAAAATAGTTTTAGAAATTAGATTTTTTTTTTAAAAAAAAAGGTGTTTTTTATGTGAATTAAGTTTAAATATCATTTTTTTTTTCTAAAAAGATTTTTTTTAAGCTGCATGGCTCTACTTGAAAATACGTATTAAAGCTATTATATGTCAGATTATTAAAAATAAGTGTCAAAATAGTTTAGTTACATCGATTACATAATTACTACAATCTGGTCATCAGCAACAGATGTCTTGAATTTGCAACATTATAAATGTAAGTGATAAAGGTGATGAAATTATGTTGCTTAAAGTAACATGGTTAAAACAGAATTTCTGTGGAAAAGACCACACACACAGAATGTAAAAACATTTTATGTACTAACTGATTGATAGGACTTAACATATTAAAGAAATTATACAATAAAAATCTCATATAACCTAAATTCTAGTAATTGTTTTTTTCTTTTTTGTAAAAAAATTAAAATACAATAATGAAATATTACAGTAAAAATGAACTAGTTAATTTCATAAAAGAATGAAAAAAAATTTATAATTTCGAAATATTAAAGACATTATTTCATTCAACTTATCTGTAAAGCGTTAACAGACCCTGAAAAGGTAATGGGGAGGAAATTTTTTCATAACTGTATATTTAATTAATCAGGGATCAGAGGCAGTTAAGCTATATCAGGGATTTATCTCCTCTTTAAAAAATAATTACGTTTCTGTAACCTCCCAAACACACAATGGACTCAAAAACTCTTCAAGCATTATAAATAACTGGGATAGTTGATAGGTTAGGTTCTTGATAATGATTTTATTAGCATTTTTACTGGAAATAAAATATAAATTATGTGCTGTGATTTTGTGTTTGAAAGACTAAATCTGAATGCAACTCTTTGTGAAATGGACTGATAAGTGTATATTCAACAGAGGAGGATTCAACAAAGTCCCTCTCTTAGTTGTTGAACTTAACTGTTTTTCCTACTAATGCTATTACTCAATGTCGATATTTTTGATAGTTTTTAAATATTTTTCCTGATTATTATTGCTAACAACTTTGAGTATTTTTAGAATCCTTAAAGGGTTTCGTATCTATGACAATCTTACGAAATCGAAAATTTCGTAAAATTTAAGGATGAAAAAAAGGTATTTTTCTCTCTAATTATGAGAAAAATTTCCTAGAACTTTTATAAAAATGTACATAATCTTCTTACAGTTCATATCTATAATCAAATCCCAAAGTTAATAAACAAACAAACAAACAAAATTTTTTTTGACTATTTTGCATGTTTTAATATTTTCTTTTCACTATCAAGACAATAAACTGCTTATTGTGAAACATAAGAAATGTTGTGTTACAAAAATCTTCTCTATACATTTGTTAGAATAGGATATCGTAGATAAAACATTAATTAATGAATGCTAGTTAATTAGAGTATTAATTAGCAAGAGTAGTATTTTATTTTCAAATATATCTTTAGTTCTATTTTTCTCTTTTAAAAATTACACTTAGAAATATCTCTAAAAAGTTTCATCGAGGCACTTTTGTTCACCAAAACCCCTGTAGAACTTTGAAGGAATAAATAAAAATGTACACTTGAAAATGTCTAATGATCTCGAAGAACACTGGTAGACATCCCAAACTTTTACTATTTTTTTTTTAAGCAAATTATATTTTAGAAGTATAAAGTTCAAAATTGCAACTTGATATATGTCTCTCTTTTGTATAAGAACGGTAGAAAAAATGATAGTTAGAAAAGAATAATTATTTTTATATTTCACTTTTTCAGCTGTGGATTATTCAAATGCCTAAGGTGAAATATTTTTCTGTTTTCCACTTTTGACATAAAGCTACTGTTGGATTTTAAAAGAAATATTTCACGGCAAATCTCAGTCTGAAACTCAAGCCCACTGAAATATTGCATCAATAGTAAATGTATTTTTTGCATATTTTATTGCATGATATACTCCAGGAGTCGGCAACCTGCAGCACGCGTACCACATGTAGCACGCGGTACAATTATTATTACAATCTGTGCCACTCTACACATTTGTCAATTTTTAAGTGGAGGGCAGTTGGTAAATTTATAATGGACCTTGTTTGACAAACATCTTCAGAATTATGGACATTTAGCAGTTACGAAAAAGACTGAAAGATAAATCTAAAGACAAATTTGTAGCTATTTTGTAAATTATTGATTATCATCGCTGGGGAGATTTAATTGCTTGAAGAAGGAAGTTTTCATGCACTCAGCTTTCCGCTCTTGGTTCTAAGCAATCTTTCCTAATATGAAAAATATTTCGAGTCCGCAAATGAATTGTTTACCAACTGAATGCGCAGAGTTGTGTCAAATTGACAGCAACTGATGATATTCCTGTTTTTGCGATAGGAAAGTAGATTCGAGCAAGCATTATGTTCCCATTAAATTTTTTATTTATCAATTTATTTAACTATAATGAAGGGAAATACTCATATATTTTGTGTTGTCTATTCCTTATTTAAATAAAAGTGTGTTTAAAAATACATAATATAAGTACAATTTTAATTTTTTAAAAAAATTTTTGTTGAAGAAATAGTTTTATTTTATGATGCTTATTTTTATGTTAAGAAATTAATGCAAATTTATTGTATATTAAAACTGCTCATCTGTATTATTGACCTCTATTCTCGAAATCTGCATGCATTATCGCTGGAATCGAACTTTCAAAAAAGTCCTACTGTGTGGCACGCTGAATCATGTGGGTAGATTGGGTTGGAGGTTTTCATTTCACTGAATTTGCCGTATGATGCCGTTGGGCTTTGAAAAACATACTCAAATGGTTGGTTTTACAAAAGTACACTTTCTTTAGCAAGTTATTGGCGGTTTGTTTAGTTTATTCACTGGTTTCGGTGGTATGGAATTAGCGAAACTTCTTCACACTTAACATTGTGGATTGCATTTTGAATTACTGTCTTTTAGCTACATAGGACTCGACTTGAAAATTCATAGTAGGTGGTAAGATCAAACTTTATTTCAACGAAACTTTTAGCGATTTATACTTATAAATTTAAAAATTTAACTTTGGCCTATGCATGATTTATCGCATACAGCAAGCTATTAAAAAGCGTGCTCATATGTTTGTTGATGAAGATTGTAGAGGTTATTATAGAAATAGAGGCAATGGGTTAGTTCGTTCATCCACAATCAAAGGAGGTGGGAAAAAGGAAAAATAGTTTTAGAAAGTACAAATTTTTTAAAAAAAAAAAGATTCATTTTATGTGTTGGAGTAAGTTTTAAAATATATTTTTCTAAAATTTTAAGCTGGCGGCTCTACTTAGCCATTGTAAAACTATTACCTTACTTATTAGATTATTAAAAATAAGTTGTCCAAAATAGGTTCGGATTTACATCGGTACACCAATTACTACAAAATGATTCATCAGCAACAGATGTCTTGAATTTGCAACATTATAAATATGTGAAGTTTGATAAAGTTTGAAGTGAAGTATGGTTTAGCTTAAGGGTAACATGAGGTTAAAACAAGAATTTCTGTTGGAAAGACCACACACACACAGAAATGTTAAAAACATTTTGTAGTACTAGCACAGTTGAGTAGGACTTAACATATTAAAGAGTATACAATAAAAATCTCATATAACCTAAATTCTAAATCCATTGTTTTCTTTTGTTAAAAAAGTAAATACAATAGCCAGAAATAATACAGTAAAAATGAACTAGTTAATTTCACTTAAAAGAGAATGAAAAAAAATTATAATTCCGAAATATAAAGACATTAACTTCATTCAACTTATCTGGTTAACAGACCCTGAAAGTTGTGGAATTTTTTCATAACTGTATATTTAATTAATCGGGATCAGGGGCGGTTCCAAGCTGTATCCGAGTTTATCTCCTCTTTGCAAAATAAATTACGTTTCGCAGCTTACTCCAGAGCACGAGTGGACTCAAAAACTCTTCAAGCATTATAAATAACTGGGAATGGATTTGATAGAGTTTGGAGTTTCTTGATGCTTGATTTTTATTACTTCCTTTACTGGAAATAAAATATAAATTATGTTGCTGTTGATTTTGTTGTTTGAAAGACTAAATCCTGAATGCAACTCTTTGGTGAAATGGGACTGATAAGGGTTATATTCAACAGAGATTCAAAAACAAGTTCCCTCTTAGTTTGTTGAACTTAACTGGTTTTCCTACTAATGCTGTACTCAAGTATTGATGTACATTGGTTTTCAATATTTTCCTGATTATTATTTGCTGCTGGCAGTTATTTTTAGAATCCTTAAAGGTTTTCGTTATCTATATAGCAATCTTTTACGAAAATCGAAATTCATTAAAATTGGAATGAAAAAAAAGATTGGCCCACTACTCTCTAGTATGAGAAAAATTTCCTGCGACTTTATAAAAAGTAGCACGCAAATGCTACTTTACAGTTTCATATCTACCAAATGCCGTCCAGGGTTTAATGAAACAAACAGAAGCAAGAGCAAGAGTTTTTTTGACTGGCATGATTTATATTTTCTACTTTTCACTATCAAGACAATAAACTGCTTATTGTTGAAACACAAAATGTTGCAAAAATCTTCTCTACCACATTTGTTTAGAATAGGATATCATTAGATAAAACGGTAATTAATAGATGCTGGTTGAATTTAGGTGTGGTGCTTAGAATTTGGTATTTTATTTTCAAATATATCTTGGTTCTATTTTCTCTTTTAAAAAAGTACATAGAAATATCTCTAAAAAGGGTTTCGTGAGGGCGCACGTTTCACCAAAACCTGGTAGAACTTTGAAGGGGTAAATAAAATGTTACGCGAAAATGATCACAATGATCTCGAAGAACACTGGTTAGACATCCCCAGAAGCTTTACTATTTTAAGCGAAATTATATTTTAGAAGTTATAAAAGGTTCAAAATTGCAGCTTGATATATGTCTCACACGTATAAGAACGGTGGTTAGAAAAAATGATGGATTTAGAAAAGAATAATTATTACCCCATATTCACTTTTCAGCTGTTGGGATTATTCATGCCTAAGGTGAAATATTTTCTGGTTTCCACTGACCTCGAAGCTGCGGTTTAGTTTTAAAAGAAATATTTCGTAAATCGGTCACGAAACTCAAGCCTGAAATGGCCATCAATGAAATTAAATATTATTTTGCATATTATTGCATGATATACTCAGGGTCGACTAACCATAGCAGCACGCGATTTACCACATATTGCTTACGCGGGTTTAATTATTATATTACAATCGGCTGCCCTCTACATTTGTTGTCGGAAATTTTAAGGTGGAGGGCGGTTGGTGCATTATAATGGACCTTTGATTTTGACCGCTTATCTTATAGAGTATGGACATTGCTTGGTTTACGAAAGGGCACGGAAAGATAAATCTAAAGACAAATTTGTGGCTGTACGGTAAGTAATGATTATATCATCAACAGGAATTTAGTAGCGAAGAAGGTTTCGTACTCCCAGCTTCCGCTCTGGTTCCGCTTAATCTTCCTAATATAACTCTTCGGGGTCCATAAATGAATTGGTTTACCAACTGGATGCGCGGTTTGTGTCAAAATTGACGGCAACTGGTGATATTCCTGGTTTGCGATGGGAGGGGTAGATTCAGGCAAGCGTATAGTTTCCATTAAATTTTATTTATCAATTTATTTAGCTATAATGAAGGGAGAAAATACTCATATATTTTGTTGGTTTATTCTATTCAACAATTTAAATAAAAGGGTTGATGGTTTAAAAATACGCATAATATAAATTTTACAAAATTTTAGGCTAAGATGCCTCCCGCCACGCTCCTGGTGCCAGCCCTTTATGGGTCGTGATATACGAAATTGCAGTACACGAATCACTATCAGTTCAGGAAGAAAACTTCTATGAGCGGGCACCCCCACTCTCAACACCATATACAAGCATGCCCCGCTACTCGATTTTATGTCGAGGTTTCAGCTTATTGTGGGGTCGACGGCGTCGTCGATATGTTTCGCTGGGACACTCAACTGGGTCGCGAAAGTAATTTGGGTCGAATTAGTGCTGAAATTGCGTAATGGAATACCAAAAGGTAATGGAAAAGATGTACGATGGGTTTAAGCATTAAACAAAAGTTTTGAAGAACAGGTCCTCTTTGGGCATAGGCGGGTTTGCGATTTTGCTCTATAAAGGCCAAATTTGTGGGATAATATTCCTTTTGAAAAAACAAAATCAATAATTTATCTATGTTCGTCTATTTCTCTACTGGAATTTGAAATTTTTGAGGACAAATTTAATGTCTTTCTAGCCGGTTACGAAATATGAATTTAAATTAACTCTGTTATTAGAAATGAGGATGACGAAAAGAAATTCTGCCCTAATTACATGTGCGTTTTTGTTTTCCTTTTTCTGTTTATTTTGCTGACTTTATATTGTTGGTTTTATATAACCCCTTCCGCACAAGGTCCGGCATTGCCTCCATTGGCTTGGGTTGAGTTCAGGTTATCAGGATGGGGCTGGCCCCAACGATGCGAGTTCGAGGCACAGCAATTTACCACTAAAAAGAACCTCCGTTATAGAGGCATTACCATAACCCATGCTCAGAATTACGAGGTTTCGTCCTTATAAAACCAGCTATATTAAACAGGCCCTTCTTGCGCCGTGCCGCCCCGCTACCACAACACTTTTCCAAAGGCTCATCTGGAACCTTACTTGGAAAAATGAGCCATAGTTCCACTCATTGGCGGAAACATGGATCCCACTTATCTTCGAGGGGCGGCCTTGGTTTGTGGGGCGAGAATTAAATGTGGACCTCCACCTCTTTGGTATGCTGCCATACCTGCGTGAATGCTCGATTTACGGTTTTAAATGTTATGAGCACGCTTTAAAAAATCTTCATTGCCAGTATTCGTTATCACTATTGGTTATGATACAAAAGTATTTATTTTATATATAATGTGGCAATAGATAGATTTGGCAGTATTTTTCGGATGTGAGATTCTCTTTGAGGTTGATAGGAATCGGATGAGTGGAAAGTTATATTAGAGTATAATTCAGCTATGAAATCTATCCGGATAAGATTTAACGGCGAAGCAATTATCGTTCGGTTAAAATGACCTTATCATATTCAATG
>BMAV01011855.1:144664-156099 GCA_019973955.1 Trichonephila inaurata madagascariensis | reverse complement strand
GAAAAGGGGTTGAGATCAGAGAGAAAAACGTAAGTCAGTAAAAAGTCTGCGTATGCAAATATCGGGAACAAAAGCGAACGTGTGAGCGTACGCAAACGCCTGATGTCGGCGCGCGCTGCTCAACAGTAGAATTAAATGAAGGAGGAGATGCAATTCACCATATTCTCTGCAAGTGCCAGTGAATCAGTTCGTGAAATATGGCTGAAGAAATCATCTGGATGACTTCACACGTGGAAGAATGATCGGAAAGCTGGAGGAGGGGCGTACTGTCACCAGTGTAGCTGCAGAGTTCAGAATCAACAAAAAGTGCGTTTCGCGCGCTTGGAAAGTGTTCCAAACCACAGGTACAGCTGTTAGAAAGGTTGGTGTGGCCGCCCGAGGACGACAACTGCAGGGGATGACCGATATATCATCCTGCAGGCGAAAAAAGTTCGACAGCAGTCAGCAAGCGCCATTGCTCAGAAACTCTGTACAGCAACAGGTCGACAAGTGTAGCGGTTTACTGTGGCCAGACGCCTTCACAAAGGGGGCCTGTTCACCCGCCGTCCTGAACGCTGCCTCCCGTTGAAAGATGGCCACCGAAGCCACCGTTTACAGTGGGACAGAGAGCACAAAAACTGGACAACTGATCAATGGAGTCGTGTTCTCTTTACGGATGAGAGTCGGTTCAGTACCAGAAGCGATTCTCAACGCGTTTTGATTTGGAGAGAGATCGGGACCCGGTTTTATCCCAGTAACATCAAGGAAAGACATCGTTACGGTGGTCCTGGAGTTCTTGTCTGGGTTGGCATTATGCTGAACGGCGGAACTGAGCTTCCCATTTTCGACAGAGGGTCTGTAACCGGGGATCGCTATTGTGAGGAGGTACTTCTTCCCCATCTGCATCTTTTCCGAGGTGCCATTGGCCCAGACTTCATCTTTATGGATGACAATGCACTGCCACATCGCACTCTTGCTGTTGAGGAGCTGCTGGAAAGTGAAGATATCACTCGAATGGATTGGCCAGCGTGCTCCCCAGATTTAAATCCCATCGAACATGTGTGGGATGCTTTGGGGAGACGTATTGCCACACGCTCACATCATCCGGAGTACAACCAACAACTCAAACAGATGTTGATTGAGGAATGGGCACTCCTACCTCAAGAAATGTTGCACCAGCTGGTTCTGAGTATGCGGAGACGGTGCAAAGCAACCATTGTAGTAAGGGGAGGGCATATACCATATTAAGGAACATCTGCTTGTTGTTCTTCCTGTTGGATAGATAATCACGATAGAGTCACGATACTATGCGTTCAATAAAGCTTGTTTTTGTTTGATTCCATACCGTATGCGTTGTATTCCTTTTTCAGCGCCGATGCTTTCGTCATCCTTTACGTACATAATACTCTCCCTCATTTCAGAATTTCATGTCTCTCAGATTATTTTTCGTGAAGTTATGGCAATAAACTCACCTGTTGCTTAAGTTTTGCACACCAGTGTAGCATCTTTTAAATTTTATGGAACTTTCAATTAATTATTCTCTTTTTTCTTATTAATTATGATGAGAGGGTAATACCGTTTTTTGGTAAGGTACCTCGTATTTTGAAGCCGTGGGAGTGATATCCGTGAGTTAAGTTTGCGAAAACAGCTGCTTTTAGCGACAGGGTTGACATTAAGCCTGTCGACTCTCTCTCTCTGTAGAGTGGTCAAGGTATTGGAACATGGCTGGCATGTCACGCGAGTTCGAGCCCAGTATCACTAAAGATCCGCCTTGTAGGGGAGCGATGCACGTAAAATCTGTCAAGAGCTCAAACTTCCTCCTGTTGGTGTGGTGCGGTAGTTAGGAGAGGGAGGAGGGAGCTAGCTCAGGTGTCATCCTCGTCACTTGAACTTGGTTCAAAATTATGAGGTCCGTCACCAAAAGCCCTCTTGTGCCTGAACAGTGCGACGTTAGTATTCACTCACTCACTCTCTCTGTAGACCTTTACCCCCTAAATATAATTTTTATGTTAGTTCTAGTTCAAAATCTGTGCAATTTCTTATATAGCCTGGCTCCGAAAATATGGCAAAAACAAAAGTATGAAACCCGCAGAAATTCTCAGTGAATGTGATTTTGAAAGTTTAAATAATCTTAATAAAGTAGTATTCTTGTAAATAACGCAAAATCCATTTGTGTGTGTGTGTGTACGTATGTATGTATGTATCAACTTAAAGAAATATATAAATACGTTTGCCAAATTTCAAGTCTAAGTCTAATAGTTCAAAAACGGAAATTTTTTTATGTCTACCCCGTAACCCCCTTGAGAGTCAGTTTTCGTAAGACCCTTTCTTAACAGATGTCAACTCATCAAAAGAAACATGAATACCAAATTTAATTACTGCATATCTTGTAGTTCGAAAACGGTTTATTTATTTATTTTATTTTATCTATACATCCCAATAATTCTTTTCAACTCCCCCATAAGAGTCGATTTAGGCAAGATTCATTCTTAATGGAATCTCTACTCAACAAGAACATGCTAACCTCACATCACAAGCCGGTAGGTCTAATAATTCAAAAACTGGAATATTCTTCTATAACGCCTCTTAACCCACGCAAACTCTATTGAGGTAGTTTTTCGCAAAACTTTTCTTGTAACGGATCTACTCCATGAAGGGAACATACCTGCCAAATTTCAAGTCTATAAGTCTAATATTTCGTCAGCGTGTCGGAGTACTATGCATTGGGTCAGGGTTCGATTCGCGCGAGCAGCCAACTTCCTGTTTTTATTTTTTTTCTCCAATTTATTTTCGGAATTAAATAACTATATTTTTTAAAAAGAAGACTCATTGATTTTTAAATGATATTCTATATAATTATAGTAACTACACTGCTGGCCACCGTAAATGCAACACCAAGAAAGGCAAGAGATAGCACAAAAAAATATTTTTTGTGGATAACATGTTGACCAAGTATCAAATGATTAAATTTATAGACTTCTGCATAGTGTGGTTCCTGCCAGAATCAGTAGCCAGAGTAGCCGCCATTGTTGGAGATCACCGCTGTTACACGCCTCGGCATTGATTCAAAGAGACTTTGGATGTGTTCTTAAAGAACAGCAGACGAAGCAGTTTCCACACGTTGCCAAAGTTGATCTGGTGTCTCAGCTGGGGGTGTAATCTGGGTCAATCGTTGAGCAACCATGGACCACATGTTTTCTATCAGTGAAAGATCCGGAGAGCGAGCCGGCCAAGGAAGCAATTCAATCTGGTGAAAAACCTTTGGACAATGCGCGCCACGTGTGGTCGCGCATTATCCTGTTGAAATATGGCTGTGGCCAAGCCCTGAAGGTAAGAAAGAACAACTGGCTCCAACACCTCGGAGATGTAGCGCTGGCTGTTTAAAGTACCGGCAATACGTACTAGAAGAGTACGAGAGTGATATCCAATACCACCCCATACCATAATACCCGGTGCAGGACCAGTGTAGTGGTGCATAACGCAGCTTTTCAGCATCCTCTCTCCACAGTGTCTCCAGACTCGAATCCGACCATCGTGGTGTTGCAGACAAATGCGTGACTCGTCAGTAAAGACAACTTCATTCCATTCTGCTGCCCACGTCCTTCTTTCATCGCACCATTGGTGGCGGAGACGTCTGTGGTTCTGCGTCAAGGGTAGACCAAGCAATGGACATCTTGTGGACAGACCACTCCTCTGTAAACGGCGTCGAATGGTACGCGCAGACACTGAATGATGCGTTACAGTCTCAATGTGCTGTGCTATGGTTCGTGATGTGACTGAGCGATCCGTCACTGCCATGCGCACAATTTGCCTGTTCTCACGGGAAGTGGTGCACTGAGGTGGATGCGATCGACCACGTCGGTCCGTCGTATCCTCCTGCATCCAACGGTCACATATCCGCATTACAGTTGTTTGGTTTCGTCCAACACGACTACTGATTTCTCTGAAAGATAATCCACAATCTCGGTAGGCCACTATCCTTTCTCTGTCGAACTCGGATACTTGATCATAAGCTGATCGCTGTTTTCTACGAGACATAACTGATCGTTTTTTTGAAAAAACAACAAGAAAAACACAATTTCCGAACTTGAAATCGTCGAAATCTCTAAGCCTTAAATAGCGCTTTGAGGTGGCGCCACAGGCACGCGTGATGTGTGTCTGCGCTGAAATTCTAATCATTTGCATATCTCACCTCCACTAATGCATGTTGTAAATTTCATGTTATTTGCATGCTTCGTTCAGGGTGTTGCCTTTACGATGGCCAGCAGTGTATTTTACTTTTTTAAATCACAAAAACAACTCATATATGGTGTAACTACAATTACATTAAAATCTAATTAATTTTATCTTTAAAATTATTCCTTATACTCAAATGGCCATAAAATTTTACTTCCGTTTTTAACAAACTGATTTTGATCAAGAGAAAGGCGGCTGTTTTTAAAGAGCAGGTGTTATTCTTTTAAGAACAAAGAATTCTTTTAAGAACAAAGAATTCTTTTAAAAACAAAGAATGCTCCAATAAAATGTGAAATCAGTAGGATAACGGATTTTGGTTACTATACTATTGCTTAAAATTTTTTTGCTATTTTTACGCCTGTTTTTACAATATAACTTTTTTACTTAAAAAACATTGTTTTTGCGGTAATTCTTCTATTAACTGCGCTACATATCAAAAAATTAATTGTTTTGAATGTTTTTATAATTATCACTCAGGTTCTTATACGTAATAAAAAAAAATATTACGTAAGACTAAGTTAACTTTTTACTTATATTTATATGTTTAACTTTATTTATTATAAATTAATTTATTTTTACTTTTTATTTATATTTATTTAATTTTATTTATTATTATTTAATTTATTTTTACTTTTTATTCATAAGTATTATTATCATAACTGTTAGTTGTTTTGTGTTTTAAAAAAAGTAAAATAGTTACTATAGTTATATAGAATATCATTTAAAAATCAATGAGTCTTTTTTAAAAAATAAAATTATTTAATTCTGAAAGTAAATAATGAAATAAATTACAGAAAAAAAATAAAAACAGGAAGTTGTGTGTGTGTGGCCGCTTGCACGAATCGAACCTTGACCCCTTGCATGGTACTCCGATACGCTAGCGGTCATGCCACGGCGACGGTGTATCAGGGAGAAAATAACTTGTATATAAGCTAAGTATGAATTTCGAAGACTATTTGCTCGGAATTGACTGGCCATTCGGCGGAATTACATTGGGGTTTGAATACCCTATAGCAGTACTACTGTTACACAAAGTCTCGTCTCCAAATGAATTTCCTTAGTCGTGCCCTCCCCTTGTAAGCTCTACCCTGTTTATATCTTTACTAATTAATAATGTTTATCTCGATAAATGCGTACTAATAAAAAATCTTTATAGAGTGTTATTGTTTAGAGCCATACTTATTAATAGAAATTTGTGCAAATGATTAACATATTTCGGTATGCTAAGCATTAAAATGCTATTTATGTGATTCTATCTTTATTCAATTACACTGCTGGCCACTGTAAATGCAACACCAAGAAAATTTATTTTGTAGATAACATGTTGACCAAGTATCAAATGATTAAATATATAGACTTCTGTGAAGTGTGGTTCCTGCCAGAATCAGTAGCCAGAGTAGCCGCCATTGTTGGAGATCACCGCTGCCACACACCTCGGCATTGATTCAAAGAGACTTTGGATGTGTTCTTGGGGTACTGCAGACCAAGCAGCCTCCACACGTTGCCAAAGTTGATCTGGTATGGCAGCTGGGGGTGTAATCTGGGTCAATCGTTGAGCAACCATGGACCACATGTTTTCTATCGGTGAAAGATCCGGAGAGCGAGCCGGCCATTGAAGCAATTCAATCTGGTGATTGACGAAGAACCTTTGGACAATGCGCGCCACGTGTGGTCGCGCATTATCCTGTTGAAATATGGCTGTGGCCAAGCCCTGAAGGTAAGGATGGACAACTGGCTCCAACACCTCGGAGATGTAGCGCTGGCTGTTTAAAGTACCTTCAATGCGTACTAGAGGAGTGCGAGAGTGATATCCAATACCGCCCCATACCATAATACCCGGTGCAGGACCAGTGTGGCGGTGCATAACGCAGCTGTTCAGCATCCTCTCTCCACAGTGTCTCCAGACTCGAATCTGACCATCGTGGTGTTGCAGACAGATGCGTGACTCGTCAGTTAAGACAACTTCATTCCATTCTGCCGCCCACATCCTTCTTTCATCGCACCATTGGTGGCGGAGACGTCTGTGGTTCTGCGTCAAGGGTAGACCAAGCAATGGACGTCTTTCGGACAGACCACTCTGATGTAAACGGCGTCGAATAGCACGCGCAGACACTGAATGATGCGTTACAGACTCAATGTGCTGTGCTATGGTTCGTGATGTGACTGAGCGATCCGTCACTGCCATGCGCACAATTTGCCTGTCCTCACGTGAAGCGGTGCACTGAGGTGGATGCGATCGACCACGACGGTCCGTCGTACCCTCCTGCACCCAACGGTCACATATCCACATTACAGTTGTTTGGTTTCATCCAACACGACTACCGATTTCCCTGAAAGATAATCCACAATCTCGGTAGGCCACTATCCTTCCTTTGTCGAACTCGGATACTGTTTTCTACGAGACATAACTGATCGTTTTTTGAAAAAGCCACAAGAAAAACACAATTTCCGAACTTGAAATCGTCGAAATCTCTAAGCCTTAAATAACGCTTTGAGGTGGCGCCACAGGTGCGCGTGATGTGTATCTGCGCTGAAATTCTAATCATTTGCATATCTCACCTCCGCTAATGCATGTTGTAAATTTCATGTTATTTGCATGCTTCCTTCAGGGTGTTGCATTTACGGTGGCCAGCAGTGTATTATAGAACAACTTGTAGTTTAATATTACCAATAGAGATTTTAATATTACATTATGTTTATATGTAAAAGAGGTTATATATATATATATATATATATATATATATATTTTAAATTAAAAAAATTCTATAAAAAATTAACTTTAAAAAAAAATCTTGAGGTTTTTATCTGAAATCGAAGAAATTCCTTTTGCAATTAAAAAAAGCAACTAGAATTGTTCAAATTCTTTTTTCTCAGTTTGTACAGGGTGTCCCGAAACTTAACAATCGAATATGAGGTGAAAGGTAGAATTATATATGTTCAAGAAAAAATATAAAAAAATCCCTATCACTTGGTTATGTGAGAACGAGCAGATTTTCGAAAATGGGGAAAACTGACACATTTCATCACATCATTAGCAAATGTGAGCACAAATTTCACAGTTTTACGATGATTTTTTTTCTTCTCTAACGTCATTTTACATACCCGTTCTATTAATTGCAGTCACAAGTCGGACAAAGACATTTGCTGGTTTAGTACACTGGTGTGCAAAACTTATGCAATAGGGGGTTTTTTGTTGCCATAATTGCACGAGAAATCATCTGAGAGACATGAAATTCAGAAATGAGAAACAGCTTTTTGTACTTTAACAGTGACGAAAATATAGTTGCTCAAAAATGAATACAATGCATATAGTATGGAATCAAACTAAAAAAAAAAAAGAAAAGGCTTTATTGAACTCCAAGTATCGTTACACATGATTGTCTGTCCAAGAGGAAGAACAACAAGCAGATGTTCCTTAGTATGGGGAATGTCTTCTCCTTACTGCAGTGGTTGCATCGCACCGTCTCTCCATACTCAGCACTAGATTATCCAATAGTTCTTGAGATAAGAGTAGCTTTTCCTCAATCAGCATCCGTTTCAGTTGTTCGGTGTTCCCCAGAGGATGTAATCGTGCCGCTAGGCATCTTTCCAAAGCATCCCACACATGTTCCATGAGATTTAAATCAGGGGAGAACGCTGGCCAATCCATTCGAGTGATATCTTCACTTTCCAGTAGCTGCTGAACATTAGCAGTCCGATGTGGCCGTGCATTGCCATCCATAAAAACAAAGTCTGGTATAATAGCACCTCGGAAAAGATGGATATGGGGACGAATCTCTTCCTTACAATAGCGATTTCTGGTTACATAAACTCTGTCGAAAACGTGGAGGTCAGTCGGCCCGTTCAGCATAATGCCACCCCCAGACGACAAATCCAGGACCACAGTAACGATCTCTTTCCGTGATGTTACTGTGATGAAACCGTGTCCCGATCTCACTCCAAATCAACTGGCATTGAGAGTCGCTTGTGGCACAGAAATGACTCATTCATAAAGAGGACACGACTCCATTGATGAGATGTCCAGTTTTTGTGCTCCTTATACCACTCTAAGCGATGCCGCCAATGACCAACTTTCAAGGGGATGCAGCGTTCAGGAAGGCAGGTGAATAGGTTATCTTTGTGAAGGCGTCTGGCCACAGTAAACCGAGACACTTGTCGCCCTGTTGCTGTACACAGTTGCTCAGCAATGGCGCTGTAATTGGGCTCTTTTCACCTGCAGGATGATATATTGGTCATCCACTGCAGTTGTTTTCCTAGGGCGTCTACCACCAACCTTTCTAACAGCTACACCTATAGTTTAGAAAACTTTCCAAGCTCACGAAACGACACTTTCGTTGATTCCAAACTCTTCAGTTATACTGGTCAAACTACGCCTCCTCCTCCGGCTTTCCGATCATTCTTCCACGTATGAAATCTTCCAGGGGTCCTTAATTGCGCCTCCGTCCTTCCTTTCATTGTGGTTTTCAACGTGGCGCCGACCATACACGTTTTGCGTACACTCACGTCGCTTATGACGTTTTGTTCCTGATATTTGCATACGCATCCCTTTTCTACTAATTGCGTGTTCATTGTACTGTTCGCAATAATCCCTCTTTTTCTCAATTTCATGACTATCTGCTTAAAATATACATTGTTGCTTTCGTTTTGCACACCATTGTAGTTTAACGTAGTTTGTGTGAGTCAGGTTTGAGAAAAAGATGCCACACTTAACTTTGACTCTCCATAAAAAGAAAACTATTATTCATAACCCTAGGCAAGTTTCTCAAAAGTTGGCCAATTTAGTTAAGATTCCAAAATGGTACAGCACTTGTTCTTTTCTATGCATAACAATCATAGAGAATTTTTTATTTGCAGAACATCATTTAAGAATATCTGTTAATACTTTCCGTCACATCATTAGATACTTTGACCTCAAATTTCACAATTTTACAGTGACTTTTTCTCACTAACGTTATCTTTCATATCCAAGCTATTTATCATAGTCATAAATGAAGCAAAAACCTTTGCTGGTTTAGTTAAAATTAACGTAGTTTGAGCCAGTTTGAGAAAATGATGTCACCTAACTTTGATACTTTATAATAAGAAAAATAGTTCATATTACCTCTAAGCAAGTTGTTTCAAAAGATAACCCCTTAAGTGACAATTCCAAAATGGTACGGCACTTGCTACGTTTTTATGCATAAAAATTATTGCCATTTTGTTTTCTTTTACAAAATGACTTCATTTTGTTTTTAAAAAATCTGAATCTTCAATAAGTAACTCAAACTAAGCAATAAGTTTAAAAATAAAATGTAAAAAAAGTTTTATAACACATTAATGAAGTTACTGTTCGAAGTTTTTACCTACCACGCAGACTCTACATCTTTGTAAAAGTGACCGCTTGATGGGTTGAGTGCTAATTCGCTAAGTTTATTTCCTCCACTGCTTCGACAATCCTTGGAAGCAGTTCTATCACATCTTCGATTGGTTTAAAATAAACTTTTTCTTTTATACAACCCCAATAAAAGAAATCCACTAGGTTTAAATCTGGTAAGCGAGTGGGCCATGAAATTGAACCATGGCGTCCACTTTACCCCTTCCCGGATATTTCCAGACCAAATACTCCCGTACAGGACGCACATAATGCGTTGGGCATCCATCTTGTTGAAATCACATGCCCTTGTAGATGTAGAGCGGCACATCTTCCAGCAGGTATCACAAATTGTTTCGTAGATAATTCAACTATTTGGCTCCATTTAAACTTTTGGGTAACTCAAACGATCCAATTATTTTTCCGTTTAATATTTCGGTCAACATGTCGATTTTAAATTGAAATTGAGACCAGTCTTCACTCATAAAATGCGGATTTTCCATATGCCATCCGTATTAATTGTAAGTAAGTTTACAGTCATATAGAATATCAACAATATCTATCTCGCTTTATCGATTTGTCTTTTTAGTGGCCACCGCAAGCGTTCTCATTGTTCATTTTTCAGAATCTTTGAGAGTAGAAGACGAATGCTTCGAAAGTGTATTTCATTAAAGTATTATACACAAAAGGTTTTATTTTTTTTAAAGTTATAGCTTGATTTGAGTTGCACTCTTAAGATTCGGTTGTTGTTTTTTAAATGAAGTCATTTTGTAAAAAACACAAAATGACAATGATTGTTATGGATAGAAATGCAGCAAGTGTTGTAGCATTTTGGAATTGTCACTAAATGGGCCATCTTTTGTACTAACTTGCTTTGAGTAATGCGTAATATTTTTATTTTTATGAAGCGTCAAAGTTAGGTATAATCATTTTCTCAAACTACGTTAATTTTAACTAACCTAACAAAGGTTTTTGCTCCATTTGTGTGACTGTGATTAATAGCCCGGCTATGAAAGTTGACGTTAGTGAAAAAAGCTCTGTGAAATTGTACAATTTGAGGTCAAAGTACCTAATGATGTGATGGAACATATCAACAGAAATGTATTTAAAATGATGATATTCTGCCGATAAAAAATTATCTGTGTTTGACATCTTTTTCTCAAACCCTGACTCACACAAACTACGTTAATTTTAACTAAACTAGCAAATGTTTTTGTCCGACTTGTGACAGCGATTAACAGTACAACAATGTAAAATGGCGTCAGGGCCGGCTCTAGCAGTTTTGCCGCCCCGGACAAAAATGAACAATGCCGCCCCTCTCCACAACGTATAAAAAATATTATTAAAAATATTTTAAATTGTTCATAAATACACACCTATAAAACTTGAATAGCTCTTGCAAAGAAAAAGCAACATAACAGTATACGTGTAAATATTTATTAAAAATTAAAACAAATAACAAAATAAACAAAAAATTAGGAGTGTTTTTTTTTTTCTGACTTTTAACTCTGAAAACTTTCTCTGATTAATTCTTTTAAATCAATTTGTTAAGCTATTTTAAGTTTGATAACCAATATAGATAAACCATTTAATCTATCTTGAAGAATTGTAGACCGTAAGAATTTTTTAATTGAGAAACTCCTCTCTCCATTTGCTACACTTTATTGGCAAAGAAAGTAAAATTCTTAATGCGATGGCAAGATTTGGCGCAAAATCTAAAACTGGAATAAATTTTAAAACTTCTATTGGGCTTTCTTTTTTTGCCTACTAATGCTGAAACTAACATTATCTCATCTGCTAGATCAAGCGCATTTATATCTACTGTGATTCTCCATCTGTCAACATCATTTCTAAATTTTTACAGTTTTTA
>BMAV01011855.1:94657-115787 GCA_019973955.1 Trichonephila inaurata madagascariensis | reverse complement strand
TGTCTTTCAGAGTTATTATTATTGGCGGTAGAGGGTTTGGGGTCATTATCAGATTTCTGTGTTTATATACCAACAGCGCACAAGCGCGTGACTATTACGTAATAGTAGTTCTGATTGGCTAGAATGCGCGGGATACGGAAATCGGTTTAGCCGATTACGATTAAGATTGTTTATTTTTAAACCTAAGAATTAAAGAGATTATTTTTATAGATCATTAAAGAGTTAATTAAAAGTATGTTAGAGGGAATTATTACATATATATATATATAACATATTCTGTCTATTTAATTTTCTAACTGTCTTGACGGGCCGCTATTTGCCCACTCCTGGCATTAAGTATAAACACAAAAGTAACAAATTCTAATTAGTTTTCTTTCTGTTACCCACAAGATAATTTTTGAAAGACTTACAGTAGTTTCTACTTTCATATACAAAATTAAAGCTAAAGAATGATTTGTGTTCTGTATACCTCAAATTTTAAATTTATCTCTTAAGCATTTTTTTAAAATTAAAAATAAATTAAAGCAAGTTAAAATCACTTTTTTTATTCGTTATGTTACAAAATAAAATCTACTGATCCCATTCTTAAAAATTGACGTATGCAGATCTACACACACAAGTACAATATACATACAGAATATAGAGCCGAAATTTTTTATAATCTTGTGGGTAAATGTGAAAATTAGAAACTAAAAACATCAAGATTAAACTTTTCAAGCACTTAGTTTTATTTTTCCATTAAGTGTACATGTATGGTTTATTTTTCTCATTCTGAGTCTTCAGAGTCTCTTTTGTGGAAAATTTAGTCAATTTCTGCTCCCTTTATTCATGCATTGTCAGCCTGAAAAGCAGAAATGACAGAAAAATATTCTAATTTTAAAGGCGGGCGTTTCATATTATCTAGGTGATTAACTATTCTATTATTAAATATCACTTTTTAATTTTATACCAATATCTCAATTGTTATTTTGGGAGATCCTGATGTTATATACATTTTTTGTGGTCAATACTTCAAAACTGTTTAGTCATAAGATTCTTTTCAGTTTTGAGTCTTTCTATTCAAATACTTTTTCAATAGTTTGGGTAATGATAATTGTGTAACTAAAGTTTAAACTGCAATCATAACAATGATAGGCATAATAATGCTAGATTTATTGTAAAAAGTATTTTTTCGTGATTTTGCACTTAAATATATACATTACGAAATAGCTTCGGAAGATTTAAAGCATCCCTTCATCATTTATTGAACGATATAGTAATGTTATATAGCCCTTTTTCAAATTTTAAAAAATTAATAGTATATTCCTAATCCAGAGTCTGTCAAATCAGGTGCCGTTTCCATCATTTTACAGTAATTTAAAATTACGAGGTTCATCGCCAGCAGCCTTCAAATTGTTTCGAAATGC
Organism: Trichonephila inaurata madagascariensis; assembly: GCA_019973955.1. Lineage (NCBI taxonomy): Eukaryota > Metazoa > Arthropoda > Arachnida > Araneae > Nephilidae > Trichonephila > Trichonephila inaurata. The sequence goes on along the minus strand of BMAV01011855.1, from coordinate 114,381 downwards.
GATGTTAATAAGATAAATAACCAATCAAAGAAATCCAAACAGAAACTAACAAAAAATCTGTTTGTTTACGTTTTTTAAAGGAGAAATCTTTTTTGACATTTACATTTTTTTATTGTTGAAAGCGTAATTATTCTCAGATTTCGACGTGGTTTTCTTAAAAACATTTTTAACATTCTATATTAATTTTTAAAAATGTTTTTGAAAAATTTATTTTTTGAACGTCTATATAAAAGTACTATTCTCTCTTATCACAAAGGACCCAAATTTTAAGATGGTCATTTTGTTTTACTTTAATTTTTTTTATAACTGCGATACTGCAGACGGAAAATGTAATGCGATTTCCATTTATGAGAGAATTCCCCGAATTTTATTACCTCAAAATAGAATTTGCCTTCTTTGTGAATATGAAGATATCAAGTTTACAATACTAAGCACAAGTATGGTATGTGAAAGAATAAGACTACTAAGAACAATACATGCTGACAGCTGCGTAACGGAGAATATAAGGCCCCCCCCCCTGCTAAGTTAGGTTTGGGGCCCCCTAGAAACCCGCGCACCCGGGAGTATATTTTATGCCACTGCATGATGAGGAGATATTAAGTATATACAATGAGCGGAAAAGGATTCGATAATCTATCATTTGAAGATATCGATTAGTTAATAAAGCCCAAGCAAAGATGAAATAATAGAAGTTGACCTTGAGGCTCCTGATTACAAGGAACACAGAGATAAATATGAAAAAGATCTTGTTCTGAATGCAGAATTAATTAAAGATTGTCTTGAACTGGCTAGTGAATTATGTAATTTTGTTAAACATGATCCCAATGAGAAACAAGCTGGTAAGTTTCCATGTGATCTGAAATCATTAATGTCCTCATACTGAGAATAATTATACAATGACCTAGTCAAAACACAATCACAATGATTAATTACTGAATCCGTTCGAAATATCAGCATCCAAGGGGAATAGCCCAAATTTTGTTTCAGAGATTAGAGAAAGAGTATCACGAATGGAGCAGGAAGGCGGTAATTAAAACATTTCTAGTGATTGCAGTAATATTGCGGTCTTGCACAAAAGTATGCGTTTATTTCAGAAAGTGAGAGCAGCATGTACATTCTTCATAAAATAAATTGTTTAAGATTCTAACATAAAAACTCATTGCTTATTGTATTATTTTTGCTGATTTCTTAGGATTAAAACCAATCTACATTTTCATAGATGCAATATTTATTTATTTTTTACATATTCTTTGGGATTATCGTGTTAAATCAGAATTAGGTGTATATTAAAGATATATTTGGTGTACACTTAATTTTTTTATAAGAAAAGTTGTTTTTACTACCTTTATATGATTTTTCTTATGAAAAGCAATATATATTAAGAACATACATTTTGAGAAAGTTTTCTGCTTAATAATTCAAATTTTGAAATTTCTTGTTGGCAATTTCATTTATTTTTAAATATGTGAATTTTTATTATTATTATTATTATTATTACCTTGGTAGTTTTGTTTTTGGCCTTGTTTATAGCTCCTCTCTTTAATAAGGTTAAATTCTAAAAAAAAAATTTGTTTTACCTTTAGATTTTTATTAAGAGTTTTATGATTGCAAATATTTGCTAATATACGTAAGAAAAAAGTTATTCTTTTGATTTATCTGAATCATTTGTGAACAGGTTGTTTTAAATTTGAATAATTAAAATTTCTTTAAAGTTATGAGGTTACTAATTTTGTTTATGCTTATTTTATAAATTTCTTTTCAGCTATTTATTATGACATTTTTACTTTAGTTTTATAATTTATTTGTTTCTTTTTTTTTAATAGTTTTCCAACGTTTTCTGGAAGACAAGATCCTGTTGAGGTATGTACATTTTTCAAAGAATTAGTTTTATTTTTGCTTTTGTCGTATCATGTTAGGGAATTTTTTATTTCTTTAAAATTCCTTGTTAGGAATAACACTTTCAATATATATATAGAAGAATCGTTTGGGCTAGGGCAGGGGTTGGCAAACCACGTCTTGCTAAGCGAGACGAGACTCTTTGTATAGATGGCTGCGACTCTTCAGCTATTCTAGTTATATGAATTATTGAACAAATAATTATATCGGCTAAAAATTATCATTTTGTTTTCTCTTTCTCCTGTATAATTATCTATTGAAAAGATTGACTTTATATGTTTCTGAAATTAAATATTTGTCTGTGGCTTAAGGTATCCAACTACGTTCGGAACCGTGATTTTACAAAAGCGCATGAATGGATAATTTTCATGATATTTAATGTCACTTAAATTAGAATACATGTATAAAATTGTTTTAAGAACATTTTGACAAAAAAAATATTCAAATACAATATTTCGGCAAAAAAATGAACTTAGAATAACCTTTTTTCAAAATGCTCTCCTTTTGTGAAAAATGCTTCTATTATAATAATATTTTGCCTGTATGTAGCTCAGACCTCTGTACAGAGGCTCAATTATGATTTTTGAAAAAACATTATTTTCAGAGTTACAACCCATTGAAATAATTATCGGCGCTTTATTCTTAAAATTTCTCGCCTCTGCTGTCGTAAAACATGAATAAACCCACTTCTAAGTTATATATTTCAAAAATTCTAGTTGAGCCTCTGTACAGAGGTCTGAGCTATAGACAGGCAAAATATTATTATAATAGAACCATTTTTCACAAAAAAAAGAATATTTTGAAAATGGGTCATTCTATGTTCCTTTTTTGTCAAAATATTGTACTAAAATAATTTTTTACTGTAATACTATTCTTAAAACAATTTTATTTACATTTTATAATCTAAGTGACACTAAATATGAATATTATCCATTTATACGCTTTTGCGGATAGTCGGATACCTTAACATTTATGTATTCAATTGGGTTTTTTTTTCATTGACAAACGTATTGAGAATCAGTGAAAATATTAAAATTAGTTCTAAAGCTGTAAAAGTCTAATTTCTTGGTTTAACCTTTTATCTACCGATGGTACTTATAAGTACCACTCACTTTAAAATTACATAGAAAAACGATTTTTATGAATACTCTGATGATACTTAGCAGGAATATTCTTTGAAATCCACTCTTTCAAGATATATGGCAGCAGGAGCTCTACGATGAGTTTTTTTTAGCAGGAAAGGCGAATAGTTTTATAGCAGAAGTTGCGTGTTTAGCTGATATTTTGATCGGATTGCGAAGATTGTCATTTTTGTTCCGAAAAAGTAGTTAATGTCAAAAGATAAGTGTCTTACTTTTTTTGGATGTTAATGAAGACCTTAGAAAGCGATTTGACTATTTATTTTAAATAACAGTGTATGTAATTAATTTTACAGTTGAATATCTTTAATTAATTAATTAGCTCTTACAAATTAAATTTCCCGAAGTTGAGTATTTTGCTTATGTATATCCCTTAATTTTCAATGTAGTAATTCAAAAATATATATATATATATTGCATGTAAAAACTGCAGTAAATCAAAAGGGTTAAGATAAAGGGTTAAATGCCACCATTGGAAGACACTCCTCCAAGTGATTTACAGCAATGTTTGTTTATTTACATACATGAGTTAGTAAGCATTCTTAAATGTGAATAAGAGATATGTATAAACCTCAACAGAAGTGACAAAAAGATTCGTACTTTGTGACATGTTTAACTGTTAATATAAAAAAAAAAGGTTGAAAGGACTTTTATATGCAGGAATAATGAAAGAGAGAGTTAATTTTTTTTATTATTATTGTAAACAGAAAATTTTAGAGAAAAGTTCTAATGGTATTATTCGTAGGAGCATTTTTTTCCGACGCTTGGAATCTTATTCTAACATTATGATATTTTGACAATGGCTGTTCTTGCACTGAACCACAGAAATAAAAATGCCTTCAAAAGTTCTTAGTTTTGGAAGGAATGGAAAATATTACTTTGTGTAAAGCTTATTTGAGTGGATATCATGAAAGATGGGTAAAAGGTTCATTGTATTAAGGTATCCGACTACGTTCGGAACCGTGATTTTGCAAAAGCGTGTAAATGGATAATATTTATGATATTTAGTGTCACTTAGATTATAATACATGTATAAAATTGTTTTAAGGACATTATGACAAAAAAAATTATTTAAATACAATATTTTGGCAAAAAATTAACTTAGAATAACCTTTATTCCAAATGTTCTCCTTTTGTAAAAAATGCATCTATTGTATTAATATTTTGCCAGTATTCAGCTCAGACCTCTGTATAGAGGCTCAACTAGAATTTTTGAAGCGCATAACATGGAAGTCGGTTTATCCATGTTTTACGAAAACAGAAGGAAGAAATTTTAAGAAAATACTCCGATAATTATTTCAAATGGTTGTAACTCTGAAAATAATTTGAATTTTTCAAAAATCATAGTTGAGCCTCTGTACAGAGGTCTGAACTGTATACAGGCAAAATATTAATACAATAGAAGCATTTTTTACAAAAGCAGAACATTTGGAAAAAAAGTTATTCTAAGTTAATTTTTTGCCAAAATAATGTATTTAAATAGTTTTTTTTTTTTTGTCGTAATGTCCTTAAAACAATTTTATACATATATTCTAATCTAAGTGACACTAAATATCATGAAAACTATACATTTATGCGCTTTTTTTAAAATCATGGTTCCGAAAGTAGTCGGATACCTTAAACTAGCAAAATGATACCGAATCCCAAATCCAGTGTTCAATATTTTTTATACCATGGCATACATGAATCTTCAACATCTCTTTTTTGGTCTTGTTTTCATGATTGTTTATTAACTTAATAAATAAGTTTATTGATATAATTAATGAATAATTGAGATTTTTTTTTTTTTATGTAATGGATGAAATAAACAATCAAAAGATAGTTATATTGAGTTGATGTACAAAAATTATTTAATGTATAGTTGTATTTGTAACAGTGATACACTTGTATAATCAATTAAACAAGCGTTCAGTTTTATTCTTATTCATCTAACATTCTTTGAATTCTTCCAAAAATTTATTTTCTTTTAAAATTTTTCATGACACACTTAAAATTTTCTCGTAAAATAGTAACTTACAGCGCAGTAATTTAAAATTGCTCTTATAATTTGGTATATTTACTCTAATTCATAAGGGTAATGTGATGCATGTATTTTGAAGAGAAGCCTGAAATCTATCAGATTAATTTGTTAATCATACTTCATTAATTCCTTATGAATTTCTGAGCTAGGAACAATATATATATATATATATAATTGTTATGTATTTAAATAAAGTTAAATAAGGAAATTTTGCTACAGTTTTTGAGATTAATATTATTATTTCTTTATGTTATTTATTTGAACTTACATATTAAAAATAGCTGTTTAGAGATATCTCATTCATTTTATTTTTGCAAGTTTAATGAAAAAATTATATAAAATTATTGCTTGCTTATATGTTAATGTGTCCGACTTTCTTTTTTTTTTTTTTTTTACTGAACCAGCTTACCGTAAAATTCGCCGTATGCGCCTATGCTTTCAAGCTGCAATTTTTGATTTTTGGGTATATTCGCCGTATAACGCGCACCTCCTTTTTTGCCAAGAAACCTGAAATGTACCTGCGCAATGCTCTTATGTTTTGAAGTCATTTATTAAAGGTGTTATTCTAAGCTTTAGAAAAAAATAGTATATACTTCTAGAACTGCAACCCTTTAAGTTCATAAGGAGTGTCATTTTTATTAAATAAACAGATTTCTCTATATACGTAGAAGTGTAATTTTTTTCTATGCTCATCTTTTTTCATTTTTAAAGCTCTCATTTTTATACCCGGCCTATTACGTGCGCCCGTAAATTTCGATCTTATTTTTGGTGTTAAAAGTGCGCGTTATACATCTTATTTTATTGTACTTATTCTTAAGAATTAATTATGTTCGAAAGAATTATGTCGTATTTTAATTTAAAATTTCCTTTTTTTTTTTAGTAATCTTAAATAAATAGAATTGTATAGATAATTTTCACTGAATGAAAAACGAAATAAATATTTTTAAGAGTTGCTGTTTATATATATTTTATATAAACTATAATTAGTAGAAGTAAATCTTAGAAATAGAACATAAAAACATATATTTTGCTTGTGATATTTTTTAATTGTAAATTTTTACATAGCTGTTGAATTATGTTTGCGCTGAAAATGCATGGGGTGAACCTATATATGAAACAACATTTCTTCATTCAAAAGAAGGGTTGATCTTCAGTTCTTTGGTACGTATAATTAATGTGTTAATTAGTAAGCTAATTCGTGTATTTCCACATTTCAGGATTTTTAATTAAGAATATTATTAAATGGTCTGATATGCTTATCACAGATTTATTCAGAGAGAAATTTGAATTTATCATATCAAATTAATATTTAGTGTAATGTGTTTTAATTTTTATTCTTGTTAATTGTGTTAGTCAGAAGGGAACATTTCTATCAGAAAACAAAGGTACTCTTTTTACTACATTTAAGCAAACAAATGCTTATTTTATGGTCTAAATTTGGCAAGGAAGTTTTATTTGATAATTCAGTATAATTTAGCTATTGTAATAGCACTATTATGATTGCGCGCTTGAAGGTAATATTTATCTTTATTTTTTTATTTAAATTTATTTTCACTGGTTGAGAAACTGCTTTTTATGTATAATACAGAGTGGGGCGCAGGAACTTCCTGTTTTGAACATGTCTTCTTCTCCAATTGGGCTGTGCATTGGTATTTAACCTTTGCACAGACCTAGTAAGGTACCCCCAGGAGCTGGTATCACTTTTTACTGTGGCACCATGTAGGCGATACCAATTATCGCAAATAACTTTTACTCCCAGTTTCCTCCTCAGTGAGAGACACTTGAGCTCTGGAGATTCGAAACCGTACTTAGGATTTTAATTCTGCCGAGAGCACCTAAGCCAAACAGGCACTCAAGGTATTTTTTAATGCCGTATAATCCTACGACATGGCCACTGTCGATTTTCTGCATCATGAAAATTCACCGACTTGGGCCGGGGTCGAACCCGAAACCTTAAGTTTACAAGGCCAGAGACAAACCAACCACGTTACCCAGCCGGCTGTTTTGAACATGTTACAGTGATGTTCGTAAGAAGGGGAGAGATTCAGTGGAAGGGGTGGAGTGGGATATTTATGTTCCCACCCGTTTCAGTCTCAAACATGCTGTGATCGAGGCAGCAGTGCTCTTTTGCCGTAGAGGTGTATTTCTCTAACGGTCGGTCGGTGATTGCAGTCATCACTTCGATATTCCTCCACAAAGTCGTGTTTCTGATCGGAAAAGAGTTTCAATGTGAATGGATGCCTTCTGAGCTACAGAGAGTGTCTCCAAAGAAAAGAAAGGACATCTGAAGACCATTAGAACACCTGAAAATGTGGAACAAGTTCGTGTGTCAATTCAGACCGGTATGTGACAACGATCCAACAATTCTTATCCGCTCTCCAAGAAAGGAATCTTGACAACGTGTGGTTACAAGAAGATGGGGCCACAGCCCACACCTTCAGGGTTTCTATGGGTGTTTTAAGAGCAGCCTTCCCCGAATGACTGTTCTCCCTGCGAGGGGACGTAAACTGACCTGCACGTTCACCTGATTACTTCCTGTGAGCTAATCTCAAGTCCCTGGTTTACAAAGGTCGCTCCAAAACCCCGGAAGACCTACGAAACAACATTCGAGCCTAAATTGACAATATCTCGGTCGATATGCTTGAAAAGGTGACTCAAAGTTTTCGAAATTGACCTCATCAGTTTATTAATAATGGAGGGTGACATTTGTGTTTAAAACTGTGTAAATTCAAAATTCCAGTGTTGTGTGGAATGTGGAAAATAACAATAAAGTCGAATGAAACATATAGTGTGTCTTATTGCATTTTCAAAACAGGAAGTTCCCACGCCCCACCCTGTATATACAAATTAATGCAGTGATTATTTTATAACAGGACTATCGAATTTTTTTTTTTTTGCATTCAAATGTTCTTTTTCTTTATCTTAAACATGCCATTTGCTATGCTTTTTATAACGATTAATTTTATTGTTTTGTTCAGAAAGTAATTTCATTTTTTCTTGACATATATAGGACTTGTATTTATTCACCCTTAAGCAACACATTTTCAATATTTTTTTTTATTCCAATGGGGCTGCTGATTGGTATTTTTACTATTGCAGAGCTAGTACATTCCCCAGGAGCTAATATCACTTTTTAGTGCGGCACCAATTGCCGCAAGTAATTTTGACATCCAGTTTCCTCTTACCTGTGAGTTCTGACAATGCGAACTTGTTCTAGGAATTTAATTTTACCGAGAGCACCCAAGCAAAACATACATATTCAAGGAATCTTTTACATGCCGTATAATCATACGACATGGACGCTATCGATTTTCTGCATCATAAAAATCCACCGACATGGGCCGGGGTCGAACCCGCAATCTTAGGTTTACAAGGCCAGCGAGAAACCAACTACGCCATCCAGCCACCTATTTTCAATATCTATTTTGACTTGCTTGAGAAAAAAAAAATGTTTTCTGTGCAGTGGCGCATAAAAAGATTTTTCAATAAGGGGGAGGGTCTCGGTTGGAAAGTTTACCAATCTTGTGTAATACCTCAATATGCCCCCAAACATATTCTTTTGATTTTGTCGATTTTGGGAACAAAAAATAGTGAATTATTGAATTAATAATTAGCATTAATTCATAAAATAAATTAGTAATAACAAATACTTAATTAAATTTTACGAACTATATACCAGTGGTGCGCAATCTATTTTCATTCGCGCCCCCCTTTTTTCTGTAAAATTTTGTCACGACCCCTTAATAGACAGTAGGCGCTTTTTTTTTAATCGTCAACGTAGTGACATTGGAATTCTTTCTGGAATTTGCTCTTACATTGTGTTTTTAAAAGAGTAGTGACGTTATCGATTGAAATAGCGCCTTTTTAAAATAGCGCATCAAACTTATAAACCATCATAAAAATGTTATAAAGTTGTAACATCATAAAAATCATTTAATGAATCAACACATAACTTATGGAACAATGCTTTATCTATGCATATGGGCATAAATATTTTTTTAATGGAAAAAACTTTACATCCTAAGAAGCCAATGTGAATTATGTGCTTCTAAAGAGCTCATGATTGCTTCTATGTTTGGATCTGTATTGGAAATCGCAAGCCGTAAGTCATCCTCTGGATCCAATCGAAATCAATATTTTGTTTTAAGGGCAACTAATTTTGAAAAGCCGGATTCACATGGGTAGGTCGATGCAAACTGAATCAAAATATTGATTGCCATTCTTTTCAAATCTGCATATTCGTTTCCAATCGATAACCAAAATTTTTGGCTATTCAAAGAGTTAAATAGAATGCGTAGTGTTTCGTTGCTTGAAACATCAATTGCTTGTTCTTTTTCATTTAAAGGGATATTGGAATTAATAATATCAAACCTAAATGGATCACGGATCCAACCTAATTGATTTCCAGGAAACGTTTCGAACCTTTCCGTTTTCTCCCAATTTCATCAAATGACGGGAAATGATGTTTTTAAATAACAATAATTTTCTTTAGTAAATCCTGAAAAGCACGGGAACATGTCTGTGTTGTTTTTGTTCAATTTCCCTTGCCAAGGTATCAGCTTTTTCTTAAAAGCTTGTGAACGACTTACACCCGAAGTTTCTCTCTCACCGACTTGCCTACCAAAGGATGTTAGAGGAATGAAAGCAGAACCAGAGACTTCCATAATCTCAATTATTTATTGAGTCAAACAACTTAACTCTAACAATAATCTATTCTCTAAGTGAATGTCTAATGAGTAGCACGGAGAAAGCAATGATTATTTAAGCAATATGCGGGACCAAGTTATTTAGCTCAACTTAATCTATCGTTGATTCCTAACCTCAAATCTACTCATTCAACACAGTAGCGAAACACCACTTTTAATCTTTGTATGCGAAAGTAAACCTTATTTGATCTCACCTGCTTAGCAAATGTAGTTGCTTCCTACCTCCTTCTCTGTAATTACCAAAACTCTGACATTATATAGTCGAACTAATCTGAATATCACAATTTCTTCTTGAGAGGGATGGCTGTGAATTAAACACGAATACTAGTCCAAAGATTCCCTTAGAGGATTAGTGAGTGAGTGAATGAATATTAACGTCGCAATGTTCAGCTACACGAGGGCTTTTGGCGACGGACCACGTAATTTTGAACCATGGTCAAGTGACATGGACGACACCTGAGCTGGCACCCCCTATCCTAACTACCACACCACACCAACGGGAGGACGTTTCAGCTCTCGACAGGTTAAACATGCATCGCTGCCCTACACGATACCTTTAGCACTGGGCTACCGCAGCCCAGAAGATTAGTGAGAGGACGCGTATAGATTCGTCACAAGCTTCAATTTTACTGCTGAACGTTAAAATTTTTGTACTCTCTTTCTGTAGACTCATATTCAGATCGTTCAGATTTGCGAAAATGTCATCCATGTAACTGAGTTTTCCGAGCCAATCTTCATTAATGAGTGAAAGTGCCAACATATATATTTCTTTTCCACGAAAGACACGTGAACTTCGTTTCTCAAATCGGAAATACGTCACAATATTTTGCCGCGTGAGAGCCATCTGATTTCGGTATAAAGAAAAATATCTCATACACAGAATCCATCTCATTATAGAGTATTGAAAAGAAACGATTGCTTAGGCCAGAGGTGGCCAACCCCCGGCCCATGAGATTATTACAACTTTACAGAATAGGATTATTTTGTACAATACTTTTGTTTTTAGTGTAGTGTTTTGTAACAAATATATACCATAACTGTTTCTATTTTATTGCGCTGCTTCTATTTTTATACATACTTAGAAGCGAGCAGTATTACATTGCAGCCCCCCCCCCCCCGCAGCATCACGCTTGATTCCTGTAACTTTGTAGTGCTGCTTATTGCTAGAGCTTGGCATATTTGATCATTACATTATTATTATTATTATTATTAAACTATCTATGTTTGTATACATGGGAAAATAACGAAAACAATAACAATCCATTACATTTTAAATTTTCACTCCAATAAATGTTTGAAATGGGTCCAAATCTAATATAAAGATATATATTTTTATATGCAGCCCGCGGGATCATAGCGTTTTTCCAAAGGGGTCAACAAGGTCATTTGAGATGTCCCTGGGGCTTAGGCTGTTACTTTTAATGTAATTAATTACAATGACAACATCTTTTAATATCTTGTGCAATTCTTCATAGATGTCTTTTGTAACTATAGCTTGTCTATGTATCATGCAATGGTTGAATACTATATGAAGAGCCATTTTCATTATTAACCCTCTTAGTTCTTTGTTACTACCTGTTAGTGCTGCAACGCCATGAGTGCAAACCGCAACATAGCGGGTCATGGTAAGGTCATTTTCCTCAAAATATACACTCATGGACAAAAAAATTAGCACACCAAGAAATAATTGCGAATAGATATACAAATGAGGAGAAATGCATCATAATTGCGCATTTATAGCCGGTAGAGGGCGTTTAACGTTGTTCTCCGTGGAGTATAAAACAGGTAACCAAAGCTTGTTTGAGTGCGCTGAATCACTTACAAAGAAAGAGCCGAGGTAGACATGTCATTACGCCGTTTTCGAAGACAATATGAGCAGCTGTTGCAGTTTGAGATGGGAAGAATCATCGGCATGATGGTAGCTGGGTGGTCAGTTAGGCGAGTAGCTCGTCAATTAGGCCGCTCTGATTGTGTTGTGTGGAGGTGTTGGGACCAGGGAATCCGAGAGATGTCATTTACACGATGACCAGGCTCAGGACACTCTCGACTGACCAGTCTTCGAGAAGACTACCACACCGTAAGAAATGCTCACGTACAGACAACTGCTTCATCGGCCGCCATCCAGGCACAGGTAGCACCTTCACTAAGGGCCCCTGTGTCTTCCCGAACCGTGCGAAGACATCTGGCTGAAGAGCATTTGGGATCACGGCGCCCATTACGTGTGCTGCCCTTGACGCCCTCCCATCTACGCCTCCGTTTGGAGTGGTGCCGCGCACGAAGAAATTGGACTACAGCGGAATGAAACCAGGTCATCTTTAGCGACGAATCCAGATTCAATCTCAGCAGTGATGATAATCGTGTTCGTGTGCGGAGACCCAGTAGTGAACGCCTCAATCCTGCCTTTGCTTTACAGTGACACACCGCTCCCACAGCTGGTGTGATGGTATGGGGTGCCATTGCCTACAATACACGGTCACCCTTAGTATTGATCAGTGGCACCATGACAGCCCGGCGGTATGTCCATGACATCCTGCAACCCATGTGTTACCACTCATGCAACGGCTCCCAGGAGCCATTTTTCAACAAGACAATGCTCGGCCTCACACGGCAAGGGTGTCACAAGACTTTCCACACTGTTACTACCCTTCCTTGGCCTGCCCCATCCCCAGATTTGTCTCCAATCGATCATATCTGGGATCATTTGGGACGTCGAATTGGACATCCCACGAGTTTGAACGAACTAGAGGCAAGGTTACAACAAATATGGAACGAATTGTCTCAAGACATCATACAGAACTTGCATGCCTCAATGCCCGATCGTATCGCATCGTGTATTCGCGTTATATATAGAAGGGGTTCAACAAGGTATTAAATTCTCCGTTCTTTTGCCTTTTTCTCTGAAATAAATTCTTCTTCTTATTTGATTTTCTAATCATTTACTTATATCAAAGTAGTCATTACGTATGTAAAATTTCGTTTCATTTTGTGGACTCCTTCTTGGTGTGCTAATTTTTTTTGTCCATGAGTGTATATTAATAATTTCAAATATTTTCACTCCGGTTGCTCTTTCTTCTAACCTCTTACAACACGAAAAATCTTCTCTCCTATATGTATTCTTCAAAACCGTATCTCACATAAACATTTTAGTAAAGTCCGTAGTTTCGTCAAGTTGTAGAGCAAACACATAAGAATTTTCACAGAAGAGAGTCTTCATTCAACATCTTGCTTTCCAATATCGGTCAGCGATAGTTGATAGCGGAGAGCACTGAAATGAAGAATGTGGTACCCATCCATGACAAATTGGCCTCGACAGATGGGGGAGAGTAAGAATCAGAAGCCAGCTTGCACCTAAGTAAGTAGGCGGCAAGACAGTCATGTTCTATGAAAAGTTGGAACTGAGCCACGTCCCATGACCAGTTGAGGATGCTATCTGGGTCGAGATTCTTTTTATTATTTGCAAGCGGAAACTAGTGAGGGCTTTTCTTTTAAAAACTCGTTTAAAGGTTGAAACAGGACCCAGATTATTAGTGAATTTTTGGACAGAGGCATCCTTTTTGGCCAATAAATCAGCCATTTCTTTTCCTTAAACTCCGCAGTGAGAAGGGATCCACTGGAGGGCGACATATTTTCCCAGCTGTTATAGTTTTTAATAGAGATCTGGCATTTCAATATATCTCCAGAAGCGGGACTTTCCTTAGATTTTATTGAGTAGAGAGCTGCTAGCAAATCAGAAAGAATGACAACATTTGAGAATTTGCCAAGAGAACATATAAAAATTGTGCTCCAAGGCGACACGAATTGCAACAATTTCACCTTCATAGGCTATTCTTATAGTACCCACAGGGATATGAAAGGCATAATGCTTACAAAAAAAAAACTCCAGCACCAGCATTAGGCTGATAAGAGAGAAAGGGCCCATTAGTAAATACTTTCAACCAGTTAGGTTTAGGGTAAAGGGCATCCATTGTTTCCATAACAAACGTGTGTAAAACAGCGGTGGGTGTATCCTGCTTCACAATCTCTTGTCCAAGATACAAACTTACATTTAATTTAAAACAGTCTAGAGCAATGCTTCTCAAATTTCAAATATTTGTGATCCAATTTTCAATCATTGTTTTAATCCCCACTCCCCCCCCCCCCCCATACAATAGCAATGTATTGAATGTAATAAAAATGTACTTTGACAATAAGGCTACAATAAAACTTTTTCACTATTTATTATCAAGATAAGTATTAAATTTTGTATTATGACAAGCCTATGGATGGCACTAGTAATTATCGAACTTGTTTTTAATTTAGTACTGTGATAAATTTTAAGTATATTTTTTCAATGTAAATGCGTATTTAATTTTTATTATATCAGAATGAATTTTGTTTTGCTTCCTTTTAATAAATTTATACTTGTTTTAAATATTTTATTTTCGACTTCACAATATACTCGGGCTCTTTACGCGCATTGAGATGTAACGCACCCCTAGAGGGGAGCGCCCCACAGTTTGAGAAACGCTGGTCTTTAGGGTTTGTGAGTTTTATTTGATTTTCAAGAGGGAGGGAGATATCCATGTCCAGCCTTGACGCTCTTTCTCTAAAGCTCTGAATAAATCCGTTTTGCGTTTTTAAGTTGCAAGGGGAGTGCTGGTAATTACACCAAGCATTATTAGTCTGCATCAGTTTTTTGTACAGCAAAATGGCCATCTCAAAAACAACACCCAAGGGCTTAGTACCGGTAAGTATCAACATTGAATCAATCGGTGTAGTTTTTACAGCTGCAGTGATGAGTCTAATAGCCAGGTTTTGTAAAATCTCTAATTTTTGAAGAAGTGTTTCAAACATAGCGATAAGAGACTCGCAACAATAGGTAAAGGTTTAAAGGATGTATTTTTGGTATATATGTAAGAGTGAGAGTAAATAATGCACAGCCCCAAAGGCAGCCAACTAGTCGCTTAAGAATAAATAACCATTTAACTATTCGATCAGTTAAATATTCCACGTGTTTCTTCCAAAAACAGTACCCAAATATGTAAAGGTATCCACATTATCAAAGACAGCTCCAGCAAGAAAGATTTCTGGTGTATCCGCTGGTACATTAACGAAAACGTCTGTGTAACAAATTTACTCAAATTTATAAGCATATTATTATCCATTCACCAAGGATTTAGAGCTTTCAGCGCAAAGTTGATGGTAGACTCAATAATTTTTTTAGCATGTCTCTTTGGTGCTGTCGTCCAAATAATTAGATCATCTGCATAGAGCAAGCAGTGGATGTTGGGAATTGATTTCAGTGTATGGATCAAGTAATTTATGTAAATATTGAATGGGGAACAACTGGTAACATATCCCTGGAGGAGACCAGTCTCGAGGCTAAAACTCCTTGACCTTTTTTACCCAAAACGGACTTTACAGCTTCTTATACTAAGGAATACTAGAAACCAGCTTAACATATTTGAATTAATACCAAAAGAAAAAGTTTTTGTATCAGAAATTCTCTCCAGACAGAGTCATATGCTGATTTAAAGTCTACAAATACAGCTGTCAGTACATCGCTATTATCAAAAGCATCTTTGATAGCATGACTAAAATAAGCAACTTGATCAGCTGTGGAACGATTTGTCCTAGAATCAGTCTGTTCCTTGAATAATAACTCAAAATTCTCCAAATATCAATTGAGTCTAGTGTTTACCATTCTCCCCATTAATTTAGCAACAATGCTAGTCTGAGATAAAGGCCTAAAGCTTAGCAGAGTCCGGATTTCTGCCTCTTTTTAATATTCGTATGATTAAGGCACTCTTCCAACTCTCGGGAACAATTTCTATCTTCTAAATGAGGTTAAAATTGCATTGAGGCACTTTTTTTTTTGTATAATTCCCCATATATTTCAGAAATTTGAAGTGCATTCCGTCTTCTTCTGTGGGGCCTTTTTAATTTAAATTTCTTCAAAGACAATTCAAATTCGAAATCTGTAAAGGGAGCCGAAACAATTTCCATGTCAGAAACATGATTATTTACAAATTATTCACTATTATTCTTGATAAGTCCTTGATTTGTTCCTCGTAAGAGGATCTCTCCTCTGTGATAATGAATAGAATGTACCAAATGCATTTTCTATATCAGTATCACTTGAAAGACATTTATTGACGACGTAAATTTGATGTTTTGAAGAAATAGAAAACTTATTTTGAATATTGTCAAGGAACTTATATGTTTTAGTACTGTTATCCCTAAAATTGATGTTGTTTATAAAGTTTTCAAAGGACTTGCATTTTTAAAAAAGAATCTTTCTTTTAAAGGAACTTGCCTGCCTGTGCTAAGTCACATCATCATTAGTTCTTCTAGTAAGCTCAGCCTTTCTTCTGAGTCAGTGACATTTTGCTTTAATTTCAATTAATTCAGTGGTCTAAAAACATTTATATACCTTGAACTTTCCTCTTGGAGCATTTCTCTTAGTACAATAGATGGCACATTTGTCAGAATTTTCAATTAGTATGGATGGATGTATAGAAGGGTTGGAATTTTGATGTTTAAGCTTTTCATCCAGAAGGAGAGAAATCCCTTTCATTTCGCCTTTCAAAAATTCCATGACACTTTTTTTTATGCTTTTCTTCAGATCTTGGGTTTCAAAACCCTACTTGCAATAGTAGCAAATATTTGCCTATGCAGGGCCGCTTTTCCGCTTAGGCGCACTAAGCACGTGCCTAGGGCGCAAAAGATTTAGGGACGAAAAAAATTGGAGGGATAAAAGCGAGAAAAATTAAAATTACACCGAGCGTACAACGACCTAGAGAGTCATGAGAGAAGCATTTTTTTCCCTTAAGAGAGTAAAGACTGAAATGAGATTTTTTCTATAGAAAATAAAAAGCTTAACAGTTAGTTGTGTGTATGTGTGGATGTTGCTATGCACTCAAAATAATATTTCAAAAGAAATTGATTATAGTGATGTTATTAATGATTTTGCAATGATCAAAGCTCGAAGAAAACATTTGTTGTACCAGTACAATGATAATGACTCAACAAAGAATGAGGTAAAAAGGAGTCTAAAAGTTAAAGACAGTAACGCGATAAAAAAGATGATAATTAACAAGTTGAAAACAATTCCGACAATAACGTATACTCTGTACTGTAATTTCAAATGATTTCATTAATTTATTGTATTAATTTACAAAAGGCTAGATGGTCGGTTATGTCGTAAGGTAAGAAATGATCAAGAGTGGCTAAACCATGCCACTATTCTCTCCTTACGGTTGCCAGTCTAAGACCCGGGGAGTCAATAGGTGGTAGACTCTCCAAACAGAAAATAAAGAAAGGGAAATGAGAAAGATAGAAAAAGGAAAATCTTTCCCGATCTGAAACTGGCAAGGTAAGAACTCAAAGTGGGAGGTGCTTTGGAAATAGGGGTGGAGGGGAGGACTTAACAATTTGAAGTGCCTAGGGTGCCGGGGAGGTTTAAAATGGCCCTGTGCCTATGACCAGACTCAGGGTCTTCTATCACAGATCTTTTGATGAATTGGCTAAGATAAGTAGATACAAAAAGAAGGTCTGGATTGCATAAAGTTCCACTATAGTAGAGAAAATTAGGGAGGCCAGAGGCTTTATAAACACGTTCCAAAGGACGAGAATTAAGGTCCTCCGCCTCTTTACCAGCTAAATTAGAATCAGTATATCCTCACAGCTTGGGATGGGCATTAAAATTTTCAATTAAAATGATTTTATTCTCAATTGAAAGATTGGAAAGGTCTGGTTTACTTAAAGAGAGAGAGGGGGGGGCATAAAAAGAGTATATTCTGAAACAATGCCCCTTTCTCCACACTTGGCATTCAATTATTTCAGATTTATCAACGGTGTACCCCATTTGTTTAACGATTTTGAATTGGGATATAAGGTCATTTTTAGCCCCTGCCAGGAATCAGCTAGCAATTCGTCTAGACTTTGGCAGTAGGTGCAAATCATAACCATGGAAAGGAAAAAACTTTAAAGTTTCCTTCCAAAGATTTGTCTTTTTTATTGTGAAAAAGTCAATATCATGCTTCTTTAATGACTGCATAAGAATGGGCCTTCTCGATTGAGAAAAGTCACCAGCATTCCATTCCAGAATGCGCAGATCAAAGGCTTCCGAGAAGCTTTGAGGTCCAGTGCCGGTGTATCTATTGGACGCTTGGGGTGGGCGCCCAGGGGCCCGGATAAGCTGGACTTGACAAGATTTTCTGGTTATAAATTTTGATCCCCCAGTGCCAAGGGGGCCTGTAGATCTTCTGCGCCCAAGGCCCAAAATGTGTTTAAATAAGCATTGTTCAGGTCGCATGCCAAAAAGTTATAAATCTTTTAGCCGTCAAGACGTTTCCGGGATACATCCCGAGGAGGTAGATCTATTGATTGATTGATTGAATATTAACGTCACACTGTTCAGCTACGCGAGGGCTTTGGGTGACGGACCACGTAATTTTGAACCATGGTCAAGTGACGTGGATGACACCTGAGCTAGCACCCCCCTCTCCTAACTACCACACCAACGGGAGGACGTTTCAGCTCTCGACAGATTTAAAGTGCATCGCTGCCCTACACGGCGGGTCTTTAGTGGTAATGGGTTCGAACTCCGTGAGACAAGGCAAGCCACGCGCGCGATCCGATTCCTATACCACTCGGCTACCGCGGCCACCGAGGTGGATCTATAGTCGTACCCCGAAGTAAAAATATTTTTTTTGTCGTATTGTTTTGATTAATTTAAAACTAATCAAAACGATACGATTGAATAATTTAAACTTTAATTTAGATTACTATTCCTGGATTATGTGTTCCAAAATATAAGTATGACGAAGTTTGCAGATCTCCTGAACAAGCTAGAGCATGTGCAGCATCTGATATCTTAAGAGCTCTTAATATCTTCGGTAAGAATAATTTTAGTGAAATAATGCATGCAATAAATAGAAATTTGATTTATTTATAAAATATCATTTTTTTTACATATAATTCATTATGAAATTTTAAAATTCTTGTGTATTTTATTTAACATTTTTTGGAAACAATCATTTTAGCAATATCACAGTGTTAATTTCTGACTTGAAAATATTTAAATCTGAAAATCTAATTTAAAAAGGGGGGGTTTAAGTTATTTAATTAGATACTTAATTAAAAACCTTGCTTTGAGATTGGAACTTTTAAGTTAATGTATAAGGAACTGTGTAAAAATTTCTTCAAAGCATTCAAAATTCTTGTTTTTCTTTTAAACTATATTCAAAATTTTCATTCTAAATGTAGCTCAATCATAAAAAAATTAAGATAGTTTTGTGAAATCAATCAATTGTGTTCATAAAATATTACTCTTCAGATATTAGACACAGCATTAACTAGGATGAAGGAAATTTTAGAATAGATAGAGACTAAATTGAAAATTAAGTAAAAATTTTCTAAATGTTGGAAAGTAATTTGAATCACACTAATTTATCTAAAATCAGAAGTTGTGATACCTTAAGGTATCCGACTACGTTCGGAACCATGATTTTAAAAAAGCGCATAAATATATAATTTTCATGATATTTAGTGTCACTTAGATTAGAATACATGTATAAAATTGTTTTAAGGACATTATGACAAAAAAAATTATTTAAATACAATATTTTGGCAAAAAATTAACTTAGAATAATCTTTTTTCCAAATGTTCTCCTTTTGTAAAAAATGCTTCTATTGTATTAATATTTTACCTGTATGTAGCTCAGACCTCTGTACAGAGGTTCAATTATGATTTTTGAAAAATTCACATTATTTTCAGAGTTACAACCATTTCAAATAATTATTGGCGTATTTTCTTAAAATTTCTCCCTTCTGTTTTCGTAAAATATGGATAAACCGACTTCCAAGTTATGCGTTTCAAAAATTCTAGTTGAACCTCTGTACAGAGGTCTGAGCTATATACAGGCAAAATATTAATACAATAGAAGCATTTTTTACAAAAGGAGAACATTTGGAAAAAAG
>BMAV01011855.1:9897-65871 GCA_019973955.1 Trichonephila inaurata madagascariensis | reverse complement strand
TTGTACTAAAAATATAATTCTATCATAAAAGAAAAATGTAATTCTATCAAAATTTAGAAGAGTTTATTCTTTTTTTAACTGGTACACTATGTGAATTGATACAATTAACCAGCATGTATAATATACCATCGGTGAGCAGAGAACGGCGAGCATTGGCATGGCTATCCATTATCAAAATTGCGTTTGACAATTAGGTTCTTGATTACATCGATTATGTGTACCCTTGTCACTTTACTCTTAAATTCCTCATCATTGGTTCGACTAACGGCTAAATATTAAAGATCAGCGGTTAAAAGATTAAGTGTACTAATTCTTGAATGAGCGTCTGCCATGGAGTTATTGGATTTTGAAACATGTCTGATATCTGTGCTGAACTACGATATGAAATCGAGATGCCCGAGTTGAACGGGAGATCACGAGTCCGAAGTTTTGGTAAACGCAAAAATTAATAGACGATGGTCTGTAAATATTGTGAAATTATATCCTTCCAGCTGGTGCCGAAAGTGTTTCATTGCTAAGTGTTATAGCAAGAAGTTTTCTATCATATGTGCTGTATTTTGTTTCTGTTGCACTCAATTTAAAGGGGGGGGGGGGGGTTTTTGCAAGCGAGAAATTTAATGCTGCGGCGCTGGAGGCATCAACGAGTAAACAGAGCTGCAAATCTAGGGCAGGGCAAGCTAGTGTTGTAACATTAGCCAATGAGGATATTCGCATTGCATAAATGCAATCTCTGCTTCTTCGTTCCCAGAAACGAGGCATTTATAATTTTTTTTACAGTTAGTGAGCAACTCGTTAAGAGGTGCTTGCGTTTCGGCTGCATGGAGTAAAAAACGTCTACATCAATTTAACATAGCCAAAGGAAGCCTGAAATGTGAAATAGTATTTGGCATTGGAAAATTCTCAATGGCCTCGACTTTATCGAGAAGTTGTTTAACATCCTCAGATGTTATGAGGCAATTCACAAATTTCATATGTGTTTTGCCTAGAACACACCTTAAGTTGAGACCGTAATTTCTTAAATGAGAAAAAATTTGATGTAGATGTTCAAGGTGCTCATCCTCAGAGGAGGATGCAATGAGCAAGTCATCAAAAAATATGGAATACAAAATTCTAGATTATAAAACTTGATGCATGTGCTTTTGAAATATTTGATCAGCATTTCGAAGTCCAAAAGGCATATCAGTATATTCAAAAAGAATAAATTGGATCGTTACTGCAGTTTTAGGGATATCGGTTGGATTTATTGCTATTTGACGATATGCTGAGGCGAAATCCAAAGTATAGAATATACCGGGTGTCCAAAACTTGTGGTTATACTTTCAATTGTTAATTACACATAAACAAGAAAAGATATTAACTTACGTTTTTTATGTTCTATAAAGAAAATATTAATTTTTTTTCTACAATGTTTTACTGCACGATTTCAATATTGCACTAATCGCGCAACACATCTAGTCTACACGAGATTTCTAGCCACGTTCTATGAAGCATTACAGGATCAACATTCTGAATGGTAGCAGTAAATCGACTTCTAAATTTATCAGTGTTACGAATTGGATTGGTAACCGATGTTTTTCACGTATCCTCTAAGAAGTTCAAAGACGTTATATCTGCAGATCTAGGTGACCACACACATGGTACTGGATCTCCTCCTCCCATCCATTGTTCAGGGAACTTTTCATCTTCTGCCTTTATCACTCCAGTGTGGTGGTGCCCTATTTACGCTGTACATGCCTTGCAGATTTAAATTCAATAAACCATTCTACAACTTGCGCTTGTTCTTGTGTTTAAGACATTTTAGAAACGAGAATGTTGTAAAACGTGGACTTGTGGTTGATCTAGTTTGCATTTAATTTTGCGGAAACTTTAAAATTTTCTTTATGGAACATAAAAAACAGCAAGTTAACATCTTTGTGTTTATTTTTAGGTATAATTTTTGGAAGTGTACCCCACACCCAATAGTTTTCCTAGATTTTGAGTGCAGTCCTGAATGCGAGGGACTAGATAGCTATCGGGTAGAGCAGACTTTTCCAGGGTATACGGGATACTTATAATTTTTTTACAGGTGTTGCGGTCCACTCAGTGATAGTGGCGTACACAATAAAAGTGGATTGGTCCACAGGTCTGGACCTCCCTTATAGACCTTGAATATTTTTCTGATTCGTAATATCCCCATCTATATAGTATGTAAAATGTAATTACGTATTTGTTAATAGTAATTTTTTATTAATGTTAATTATTTATTCAATAATTTATTTTTTGTTCCCGACAATCGAAAAAATATGTTTCGCTGCGCATTGAAGTATGATACGAGGATGGTAGACCTTCGTCCCCACCCCTTGAAAAATTCTTGTGTGTGCCACTGCCCAATGTTGTGGTGAGGTAAGGAAACGTTTATTATTATGAGTTAATAATAAATATGGAATATATACTATCCTACAAAAAACAAATTTTAAAACCACGTTTAAAGTATATAAAACACAATATACTAACTTAATAATAACAGCCACAAATATAATTACATCAAATGATGCATTTATTATGAAACAGTTCAAAATGCATTAAAAAATAAAACATTTATATCTAAAATTAGTTTTTGTAGTTATAGTCAGTAGAAGGCTTATATATTCTGCGTACTGTCAGCCAATCTTGAATTTTCCGTATACAATTACTTACTGCTGAAATCTTCAGGTGGTCACCCCAAAATGTCATGGCGGTCGACGTAATGCCCACCCCAGGGGTAGAGTAACTAAATTGAGTCTATGGTAATCCCCACTCAAGAGCGATACTCTCCATTAGATTTCGTAACAATGTGCAGTGGCCTTGTTTTGGGACTCTGACGGAGACGCATTATACCCTGTGACATAAGATATTGAAATTCTTTCTCGACAGATTTTAAAATTTAAGGGAGAGAGGTTTTTGAAACTAAAGGTGGGCCATTAGTTTCGATATGATTGTAAACAGACCAACCTTTGTTCACAGCAGTATATTGCAATAATTATACATCAGCCATGAAAAAAAAAAATGGTATACACAATGCAAACAGTAGTGAAATTTTTTTCAACAGATAACAAAGTTTTTGCTTGTAATACAGCAGTTTCATTTTTTGTGAGAGCTCGTGTTGCATTATTATGCCCCTGTAACAAACTTCTACATACAAGTTAAAACTCGCATTTCCTTCTTCACAGCATTTTAAATGTCTTTTATTAATTTGTCTTTGCCACCTTTGAATATGCATTCAAAATTCGAGGCACCTAAGCTTAATGTGATTTTTCAACATATTCTGAATTGTATACTTATACAATTTATGCTCGTTTCGTCGGTTATCGAAAATAAGCCCGTGAGTTTGTCATATTTTCACTCCAATTAGACTTGTTCTCCATCGGCGATAATGAGCCAAATTTTGAGCTCTTCCACGGCCATTTCTAAGCACTTTTGACAATTGCATACCTAGACCTTAAAAAATTGTCATTACCAAAATAGGCCTCAATATGTGCCAAATTTGACACTTCCATTTGTTAAAAACTTGATAAATATTCTGTACTTTGTGTTTACTCATATAGCTAGTTGCTAAACAAAAGAAAATATAAAAGAAAAAAAATGATGCCAAACAATTTGGTTAAACTTTTAAGTAATTTACAAGTGTATTGCTTTGGCAAAATAAATATAACTCATCTGTTATTTTTTAAAAAATCTCTTATTCAAATCTTGTCTGAAAAAATTTACAAATTGTAATCTAATTTTGAAGATTTACAAATAATTCAAATATCTTATTATACATATTTAAATAAACTAAGAGCAATGTTTGGATTTTTAGTTTCCGATAATTATATATAATAACAATTTAAATATTAATAATGAATTTAATGTTAAATAGGGTTGGTTATGTAATCAAATTACTCAAAAATTCAGTTTTTTTACCTCCGTTACTGATGGTACAACTTTATATGAAAAATTTAAGGACTTCTATATGTTTAAAAAAAAAAAAATCTCTCAGGGTGTTTTAAATCATACTACATGAATTAATAAAAACATTCTCTCTCTGTATTTAAAATCCCTCAAATTCAAAACCTTTTGGAGGAAACAAATTTTTGAAAACTGAAAATAGCAAAGGAATATATATATATGAGTGTGTGTGCTTATCTTTGTTTTAATAGAAGCAACATATGGGCTATTTATGACAGAGCTCATAATTTGCAATCTCCATTAAGTGACAAAGACGACACCCGAGATAGTATTCCACTTTCCATGCAATTGAAAGGAATCTGTTTCATGAACAGATAAAAAGACTTGTTGAAGATATCTATACCAAACAAAATTATGGATACTTTGGACATAAAATGATTTAAATAAGTCTTGCAGCAATTAAAGCTATAAAAAATAGGCTCTTTTTGTGCACAAAAATTAGCAGCATAAATAAATTATTTCCATTGATAATTGATATTTAAACAACAAAATTGCTATAATTTTAAAAGACATAATGTTTAATTTCTTTTGGTTAAATATTAAATCATACTTATTTTTTACAATGAATTATTTTATTGAACTGAATATCCCCAACTCAAAAAACATGCTTCTATTGATATCAAGTTAGAAGAATAGCATTTTTATACTTCTTACTTAATGTGAAAGTGCAGCTTAAAAAAAAATTCTATAAACATGACTGCACAATTTTTGAAATAGGATTTCTCCCCCTTAAGTCTCTTTTTTCTGGATACATATTCATCTAATAGTTTTGAAATACTCAAAACTGCAGAATGTACCATACAATCCGGCATATAATGCACATTTCTAATACAAAAAATAAGATCGAAATTTACGGGTGCGTGTTATACGCTGAGTCTAAAAATGAGAGCTTTAAAAATAATAAAAGATAAGCATAGAAAAAAATTAGATTTCTACATATATCAAAATATTGTTTATTTAAAAGAAATGACATTTCTTTAAATACACGCGGGCCCGGCCCCTGCGCTTTATACGGCAAATATACCTAAAAAAACATAAATTGCAGCTTGAAAGTACAGGTGAGCGTTATACACCGGATTTTACGGTACTTATTTTTCTTCTTTATACACGAAATAAATTCTAAGAAAGTAAACACAAGAAGTATAACAAATAATCATAACATTTCAATATTTTATTTAATTATGTAAAGAAGGAAATTATGCAAAATGGGGTGATACCACAATGGTAAAAATCACATATATTGAATACCATTTTAAGAAATGCCATGTTTGAACGCGATCAAATTTTATATATATTTCAAATTACAAACATTCTAATTTTTTTAATAGAAAAAAATATCTTCTTCCAGTAACTTATCATCTTCAATATATGTAATTGTTGAATATGTATATGATGCTGTCTTCAACATTAATTTGGGATCTATAAAAAAAAAAAATTATTATACATACAAAAAATTTACATACACACAAGTACAAAGTTTTTAAATACAATTTAACATATTTTAAATAAGTCATTAAGATGACACTAAATAAACAGATCAGATCAGAAAAATAGAACTGCTGCAAATGTGAACAATATCATCCTTAAATTATGTTGCACTTATATGGTGTACTAATGCTACACAAAGTTTCATATGATAGATTAGAGTTTATAATGGTAGAAAATATGACAGTTAAGAAACTAAAAACTCTCTGAAACAACACAAGAACTATTGGTGATAGACCACTTAATTTTAAACCATGGTCAAGTGATGAGGACATCTGACCAGGTACTCTACTCTTGAAACATGCCAACACATGAGGACTTTGAACATTGATAGATGTAGCATGCCTCAGCTCTGCTACACAGCAAGTTTTCAGTGTGGCATCAGAGCTTGAACTTACAGCTCAATAGAAGTTTTGACCAAGAGCTTGCGACCATGACAACACACGTACTATAGTCACCAATTTCTTGATTTAAAATACCTGTCAACTCACAGAGGATAAATTATTGTGCCAAAAATTTTGTGTGTCTCAGTCAACACATAGAAAAGCTTGTCTTTCAATGAAAAAAAGATTTACACAGATGTTATATAAAGAGACATAATTAGATTTAGTTGATTATATAGCAGTAAAATCATGTAACTGATAAAAAATATTTTTTAAAATTGTAGACAAACAAATTTTCAGCATGACACATTATATAAATTTTACATGACACATTATATAAATATCAAATTAGGATAGTGGATAATGTTAGGTTTAGTGGCTTATACTAAAAAGTAACAATATTTATTAATAAAAGAATTTTGGTAATCTAATCTTCATTTCTCATTCATGATATGATAAAATGACAATATTAAGAAAATTAAAATATTGCATAGATCTAATAAAAAATAGTGTATTGGTTGAAATTTTTTTTAAAATTAACTAGAAAAATATTATGCAGTAAAAAATAACAAGTATTGTAAGTAAAAAAACCGGAAAAAATCCTATTATCATAACACGATAACTAACAGATATTTTAAATATTTGAAAGAAATAATTCAGTGCATGGTCTCTTGACATTTCCTCCCAAATGTATCTGGAACTAATAATTGGATTCAAATTAAAATAAGGAATATGGACTATTTAAACCATCCTTTGAAAAATCTGAAGGGAAAATGTCAGATTTTAAAAATTTAATTGACACAATTAAACTAATCATTTAATACCATACTTGAACATAATTTCAGCTATAATAAAAGTGATATAAATTTTGCCTAATTGGAATGAAAATTGTAAGGTATAGTATCCAATTTTTTTAAAAAAAAAAATTCAATGACTTCTACCATACCATTACCCGATTTTTGAACAAAAACTATTAATGCAAAAAATCAATAATTAGTTTGATAATTTCCATATGGAACAAACATTAGAATGCGAAAATTGAAGAGATGAACATCAGGCACATGTTATATGTAGTTATTAAGTAAGTATCGGTCAGTCACGTTATAATGTGATTCAGGAATGAATATTGATTAACAAAATGACATCACTATCCAAAATACATAAATGTACTTACAAAAGGGAAAACAAAATTAGTTTATAATGTTTAATTAAAAAAAAAAACTTGAAACAAATAAAATACTACATACACTATGAAATTTAACTTATCACAGTTAAGGGAAAAAAGAATTAGCTATATTTTACATCTGTAGAAACTTTTACATTAGAAGTTTGTTTCCTTTCAAAGTTTGATAGCACAACACACAAAAAAAACTCCCCTTTCATGATAAAAAAAAGTCACCTTTTATTTCTATATTTATAATACATTATTCAAACTGCATTTAAATTTTTAGTGCTCTTCAGTGCACTAGCATTCTGTGTTACACTAAACAATTTCAGCTAAATGCCAAATATACCATATATTTCCACATATTAGACAATAGCCGAATCATAGAAAAGACCCCTAAAATTCAAGGTTGTCTTAAAGGACTGACACTTAATAAATTAGATTGAAATATACAAAGTTAAAACCATTATCAAGCAACAATCACTTATCAATGTATTTATAATTCTAAAAAATCTCATCTAGATAAATAACTTCTCATTTTCATTGTTGAGAAGCTCGTTATATGGGTCCCATTCTGCACAAAGCGCGTTGTGATTTCTGATTTATCACCAGGTTTTCGTAACAATTCATCCTCAATGCCATCAATAGCATTAGAAATGCTGATTTTTTTTTTTATGGATTTCATCACTTTTTCTATGATTTTGATCAGGAAATCAGACTACATTTCCACTGAGGCAGCTGGCATTGTTCCACCTTTTCTCTACACAGCATCCAGTTACTCTAATGTGCATACACATAATCTTGGATTGGCTTATACAAAGACGTCTAATGTGTGTGTGGTTGGAAATCTAAGCTTAACTACCCAGTATAACTCCAATGTTAGTATAGTTCTATGCAAAGAGATTTTCTGAGTTCTTATTTATGTGACATGATTGGTGTGGCAAACTATATTACATACAAAAAACTGTTGATTTCATAGAAAACTTGGTTGCCTGGTATTTTAGACATAAAAAAATATTATGATGACAAAATAGCACTTTGTAGCGATATAAAACACTTCTTCCACATGGTAATCGTTGAACTAAACTAAATTCGTAAACCATCAATAGCTTTGAGGACATTTATTATAAGACAGATAAATGCAAAAACTATAAAACTTTGATGAAAATGTTTATTTTCACTTATTTGAAGGTCAACTTAACTGCAGAAACATAGTGTTACGAATTTTGTGTAAATAATTTGTATCTGGATGTGTAAAGCATTTATATTACTCTAAGTTATATTTATTTTATGTTAAAATTGTAATATTCACAAGCAAACGCCCTCCCTTACGCTATAGTGGCCATCAATAAGAACTTGGCGAAAGAGCCAAGTTGGCATCATTTTTGGCGACCATGTTGGCGAGTTCGGAACCCTCTGGATTCTTCTAGAGAGTAGTGGATCTCTCCACTAATGTCACGCTCTATGACACGAGCGGTTATATTTCTGGAAGTTTCTGCTGTGCCTAGTACCTCGTCTTCAGTGTCTACCGTCTCCACGTCATCTTCATCTACTCAATCACATATACTTCCTTCCACATCTGCAATAATACCAACAATACAAAGTGGGTCTTTGTTACCAATACCCATTCCCACTACTACTACTTCCCCTGACAATAACCTGAATACTACTTCTTCTTTAAAAACTGAAACCTGCCCTATTGCAACTTCTAATAAATTTGCCGCTCTGTCAACTTAATTCAACATTCAGTTCCCTTAACTAAGTCGGCCGCTACTACATCCAATAGCGAACCTTCTAAAATCCCACAGATTGTAAAACAGAATTTCAAAAATAGAAAAAAAAGAGCACAAAAAGCAGAAATCGAAATAAAAATGTCCCCACATAAGCCGAAAAAAAGCTATGTTCATCATACTTCAGAAGACGAGGATATGATTGTGTACGATGTGCAGGAGGATGAGGGTTACAAACTTTTTATAAAAGACGGTTTCTCACATTTTATAACACCCAGCAAATATCAAAAATAATTAATAACTTGTATTGTCTACCTTTGTTTTAAACTAACATGTTCCATTCGTCTTTTTCTATGTTTTTATTTTAAGATATAGTCTAACTTGGTGGGAGAACTCCCCACCAAATTTTTTCTTTAATTACTTGAAAACGGTTTTATGTGATTTGAAATTTTAATTTTTTAAAACTGTATTGTCATTATTTTTAAATATTTTATAAAACATTTTAAGTTTTTTAAAAAATGTTGGGCGCAGCATAGCCAAAATTGGCTCTTGTGCCATAAAACCCTACACTCACTCACTCATTCTGCTGTGCCTATAATTAGAGAAGCTCGACAGAACGAGGGTGAGTCTTGATTAAACCAGCGAGTAGTGAGCATTGTTTTGACTAGCAATTAGCTTGGCTGTGCTTGTGAATAATCTTTTACTTACGTGTTTTTTTTTAAACACTGATGATTGTGTTTGATTGCTGTTAAAGGTGTGAAGACCTTCGGGGATTTACTCTGTGAATATTGCTGCAGAATCCTGTATTTAAAGGATTGAATTTTTGATAATAAATTCGCATCACTCTTAAAGAACTGTTTATTTTCTTTGTGATTGTTTTGCACAAAAACCTCAAACCCGGAAATACGTTACAATATGGTAAATATTTTGTATGTAGAACTGTAGATTCAAATAATTCAATCTTACTTCTCAAGTCCAAACTTATGCAATTCATAAAATTCTCTAAAAAAAAAAAAAAAAATTAATGCCCTCTTCACACACATTTAATTGCCAGCCATCAATCTATTTACTTAAAATTTCCCTTTGTTAACCAGTAACTAAGTTATACAAATATTTTATTTTCAAGATATTTAGAATAAAATCATTTTTTTAAGAAGTTTAGAAAATTAAATTAAACCCTGCCGCTGATAACAAATGAATGCTTCACAAGCTGAAACAAGAAATAACAGTGAATAATATGAAACTCAACTCAAATACACTAAAGTAAACAGGTAGAGCCTATGATTTCAGCCAAAAAAACAATTTGGCAAATAAGGAACTTAATTATATCAATTATGCAATATATTTTGCATTAAACCCTATAATAGTTATTTTACAATCTGATTCCTGTGATTTGATGATAATATGACATCGCATACAAGAGTAGTTTAAACATATAAAAGTTAAAAAAAAAAAATGTTTAGTTTTATAAATAATATATTACTTGCACTTTAGCAGTAATGACAGCACTGCAATTTATTTAAAATATATACTATAAACCAGACAAGAAAAAGTAAAGGTTTTTTTAATTTAATGGCTAAATATAAATTAATATGGTATCTGATCAGAATATTTTGACTAATTCAAGAATATGATTTGAAAAAAAAAAAAAAAAAAAAAAAAAAAAAAAAAAAAAAAAAAAAAAAACATATGCTTGATACACTCTTTTAGAAAATGAGTATTCTATATATTTAATTTAAGCCCACAAATTAATATGGCAAAACTATTTTGAATTTTAATATTTAATTATACACTTTATTAACTTATTTTTTTAAAAAATACCTTATAATTTCTGAACTACAGTAAGACCCAGCTTAATGCAGGGTATACGTTCAATCAAAGTAGAGTGTAAACAGCGTTAAATGAGGTTATCTCATCATGTAAATATGGGGTTAGGGGAAGATAGGTAGAAAATTGGTGAGGTATTTTACCATTAAATTAATTAATTATGATTTTTATAACAATAAAAACAAAATTTATTCTTTACAAATACAGAAATATAATAAACGAATGTACATATAAAAATAAATAAAATTCTACGTCTTAGTTTAATGGCATATTGTGTTCAATTATGTTGTCAGTCCAATTAGAAAGTCGTCTTTCCATTTCCTCTGTTTTATTATTTCTATAGAACAGGTAAATCTAGTTGCAGAGCTTGTCGTAGTTGCAGATGACAGTATTTTTTCTTTATTCTCAAGAATAGTCCTTATTGTTGAAGTTGCCAAATTCAATGCAGCATCAAATTGAGATTGATGTTCACCAGTATTTAATCTTGTAATCACTTGCATTTTAGTTTCAAGTGAAAATGCTTTTTCTTGTTGCTCTATTTTCATGTTATTTATTATCACCCATGATAAAAATAAAAATCATAATATTTGTCACTATAGCAATCGTTATATTACATAAATTTATACTTACAATAACATCAACAAATGTTTGAAACGATAAAAATACGTTCGTATAACACCAAAAGAAGAAACACAGATAAACTGCTTCGGATATCGGGTAGCCTAATGCTGCGTGCAATTTTGGGGAATCCAAAAATTAAAATAAAAGAGCGTTAAATCGAAACAGCGCTAAGTGGGGTCTTACAGTATGTTTTAAATTAATAATCAATTTAGAGCACTATAATAGAATTAGACTAAAATGTAAAATATCAAAGATAAGGTACTTTTTTGAGGGAACATACACAGAAGACAACACACACAAAACATTGGTACTATTTTCTGTTACATAACCAAAGCTTTGAGTAAAATAGAATATATGCTTTGAATACATGAATCTGTTATAACAAAATTAATACATTACTGTAATTTTTAGGAGCATATATATGTTCATGTACAGGTGTAGTCTTAAAAAAATGAATATTCTGCTTCATAAATCCTTCACCACTACTAGTAAGAGTAAGCTCCCATATTGTTGGCCGCATCCTGCGAATAACCAAAGTATATTGTAATCCAATGAACAGTACAGCAAACATTTGCAAAAATATTTTTAAGCATAAATAGCAAAATTAGTCAGTAAAGAAAGAAAATCAGCACAGATGTAAAAAAAATAAAATTATTTATGTGCTATTGATATATAAAATAGTAAAAACATAGCTTACAGATCCAGTAGTTGTCGAGCTTTTATTGTAGGAATTTGAAAACTAAATACATGATCAAAATCAATATCAGGAACAGCTGTATAATGCTTCAGAGTATTTCTGTAAAATAATGAAAACATTAACTAAGGTATGAAAATTAAACAAGGTATACCTGTTTTCATAATTTTCAATTTATAAAAGAGAATTTGTTTTACAAGTTACCTCACAAATGTACTTAAGAGTCCACTTGGAAGACTAAGGTATTTTAAACACACAATTGCTAATTCTAAAACACAATGCAGTTTTCTTAAGCATGTGATTGATTCAAGAGAGAGCAGGTCAAACTGATGATAATAACTCAGGCATTCATGAGGAATTAGCTCCAAACCTGCAATTAAAAATGTCACCAACTAAAATTCAATTTACAGCACAGTTGCACAGAAAGAGGTTGATGATCAACTTAAGAAGATATCAAATAAAAAATACCTTAAATAAAATTTTATATGAGAAACAAAAAACCTCGTTCCTTTTTAACTTTTTGTACACAGCTTTTCTTTTAAAGACTTCCACCCCCACCCCCAACCCCCTCCACCGCTTAGTACGGTGTTGCTCGGGCTTTCTCTTTTCCTCATGACACCAGCATTTCTGTGTGTGTGTGCTGGTACGCGCACAATGTGAGTGATTTCTAAAATTATGTCAAAAAATTTCCCTTTTTCGAAATTTGTTCCATTTCACTTGTTTTTGATTTAAGACAGGTTTCTTCCCCCTCTCTATAGCCCGAACACGGTTTTTTTTGTGTAAAATTATTGTTCTATCTTCCCCTCCTTCTCACAGATAAGATGTAGCTTCAAATTTCGATGTATGACATATAAAAAAAAAATATTGTGTTAGAATTAAAAAATTATTAATGTGAAGCAATAAAATGAAAACGATTCTGATGTGCTAAGAGTAAGACAAAAAACATTCATCAGTTTTTAATAATAGTTAGTTTCTAAGAATCTAAAATAAAATAGAATTCAGAGAGATTTTCATGAATCAATCAATCGTTACACATAGTTAGCTTAGAAATGTCCCTAAAATGTATTTTGATCCAAAATAATAGACAATGTACTTTTTAATTAACAAAGAATTCATTTAGTAATGAAATAATAGAAATTATCCTTTTAAAAAAAACATATATATATTTATTAAAATCAAATTTCTATAAACAATAAATAAAAGAAAAATTTACAGATAGCTATTGAAACGATTGCTTTTTTCTGAACATTTGAATAAACATATAAATAAGTTAGAAAAAAACAGTATGGGAGAAAGCCTATATTATATATATACACATATACATGTACTGAAAAAAAAAAAAAAAAAAAAAAAACCCCGAACTGATAAAAAAAATTGATATTTTATTTTAATTTTATCCTTTTTCATTCCACTGTGTTTAGTACATTATTTAAACACGTATCTGACTAAAAATAAGTATATGTTATACAAAACTAACACATTCATTATTTTAACAATATATATAATTTTATATATTATAATAATTTATATAATATCTTATTTATAACGTATTGTATATCATTTTATAAAACTTTTTGTAACTAATTTTTATATAAAATATTATTTATTAATAATTATATTTATGAAGTATAATATAAATATTTATATAATTACAGTAATTATTTTATTTTTTGAAATGCAAAGTAATTTTCTAAAATATGATTTAATGATCAATAAACCTTTTTTAAATTCATTTATTTATATGCAAAGTTTCGTTGTTTTGTAAAAAACAACATCATACAGAATTGAAACAAATTAAAAATGAAAAGTTTTTTTCGGGCTTCATTTTTAAGTTAATACCATGAAACTTCATTTTTCGATTGCAAAAAACGGTAATTTTTAAACAAAAGATGTAACAAAAATAATGCTTAAATATTTCTTGCAAAAAGGGAGAAAACGAAAAACACAATTTTTTTTTAAAAAAAACCCGTAATTTTTAAGTAATTTTTTTCAAACTTTGTACAGATTAAAAATTACGGTTTTTGAAAAAAAAATTGCGTTTTTCGTTTTCTTCACTTTTTGCGAGAAATATTTTGTTTAAAAATGACCATTGTTTGCAATCGACATATGAAGTTTAAGTCATTAACTTAAAAATGAAGCCGGAAAAAAAAAGTTAAACTTTAACAAATAACACAATGCAAAATTGAATATCCTTTTCAGTTTCGAACCTAGAAACTCCCGTTTTATAAAGAAGCGCCTTTGACATCCACGCTATAGGTTCCTACGGGGAAAAGCATTGAATTGACCTTTAAAATAAAGGAAGATTTGTTCAATTACGCATTGCGTTATTTGGTAAAGTTTGTTTCCAAACTTCATATATCGATTGCAAACAATGGTAATTTTTAAGCAAAAAGTTTTTTTTTTAAAGTAATGCTTACATATTTCTCGCAAATGGGGAAAAAAAAAACGAAAAACTTATTTTTTTTAAAAAAGAAACCGTAATTTTTAAAATATTTTATCAATTATTATATAGATTATGTATAATATTGTTCTACACATGCAAAAAAAGTTACTTGAGATAATTTTTATATATAAAGAAGTTATTAAGTATTTAAATAAACTTTTGAGTATTTTTTGAAAAATCGTAAAAAACCCCAGTTTTTGACATTAAATTTTTTAAATGACTGATTCTAAAAGAGAAAAGCATGAACTTTTTTTAGTGTAAAATATTTTTTTCATTAGCGCGAAAGAAAATACAAGCGAAACAATTTAGAAATCATATTCATAAAAACGTATCGATTTCGACTCATTTTAAAAAAATCGTAAAATACAAAATATAATTATTTTGTACAATAAATTATACCATATCGTGGTCAAATAAATGATCTTTACGAATCTGTAATTATTTTTCTGTCTGAGTCTCATGAAAAAAAAAATTAGATCGCGTTTTAAAAACGTCTGAAAAAAAGTTCCGAATTTTCAACTGGCGGTGAAAAATGATACTAATTATGCGTTTAAGTTTTTAATTAATATCTTTTTAAGTAATTGGAATATCGGAATATAAATGGTGAAAACGGATTCCTCGGATCTTTCCTGAAATTTTGGTACCTTCGGCGAGTTTCTGCGTCGTGTGGTTCATGAGAAGATAGGGCATCATAGATTCAAACATAGATATGTTTGTTTACCTTCGGATTTTAATAGTGTAGATAATTGAGACACAATGAATACATATAGACATAATTGAAAAAGTATTAATGATTAAAAACAGAACAATTTTTAAAACAAGTATTTTAAACATTTTAAGTAGAATAAAATTTAGGAATTTTAGAATTAATAAAAAAATATAAATCCATACTTTCATGTAAAAATTCTTTTAGTGTCAAATAAAATGCATAATAGAAAATATACTTATTTTAAGAAATAATTTGCTTTAAAACACTTACTGAGAAAAATAGTTGCATAATCTCTCCTCATTTTTTCTATACCTATTTCCAATAATAATTTTAGAGCTGTTTTAGGTTCTAAAACTGGACAAAGTATTAACTTCTCTTTCATGTTTTTAACATCTAAAGCTATAGTGGACTTGTTCTTTTCAAAAACCTAATCAATCAAAGATGAATCTGATTTAATTAGTAAATTGTTGAGCATTCATTGCATTTAAAAAGTTATATTAATATATACACAAATATTAATTTCATAGAAATATCTATAAACTCTGTACTGATAACAAAACAAAAACAAAGAGACTAGGCTTTGCTTGCCATAATGTACAGCTTACAACAAAAATTAGATTCTATTACTTTTTTGGAAGTTAAATTAATTTCAATATTATATACAGTCAAATGTGTA
This sequence comes from Trichonephila inaurata madagascariensis, assembly GCA_019973955.1. NCBI lineage: Eukaryota > Metazoa > Arthropoda > Arachnida > Araneae > Nephilidae > Trichonephila > Trichonephila inaurata. The sequence continues at coordinate 50,172 of BMAV01011855.1, read as the reverse complement.
TGCAAGCAGTAACTTTTAACCCTTCAGCAACCACAAGAGAGCAGCATTTTCCACAAAAAAGAAAATTTCATAACTTCTATTGTCTTTGAAATGTATTACACAAATCTGAGTTTATTTCTAAAATCAAAACTACAAAAAAATGCTAAGTATTCATTTTAAGACTAACTAAAAAATAAAATTTCGAACTGATGGTACAATAAAAATAAACAGAGAATCTTGTAAGTTATTACTTCTATGCAACAGTATGGTTTAAAAATACTTTTAAAATGTTACTAATTTTTATAAATTGAAAAAGCTAAAAATTCTTACAATATATCAAGTAATGAAACAAAAACATCTAGATATAAAGATGATTTTGAGGGGCAAAAAACTGAAACAAAATAAAATATATTTTGCTTTATCTTGACAAAATGTTTAATTGATATGTGATTAATCTCAACCAAAAAAGCAATTTTTAAGTAATCCTTTTCCAATTCTGACATTGTTTTACATAAAACACTACAAATATTAAAAATACACATCTTTCAAAAATATTCCATTTGTAAGAAATAAACTTTTTTTAAAAGCCATTAAAAGTATAAGGTTTTTAAGATTACAACCAAAAAAATTAAATGAAACTTTTATAATCTTATCACTCTCATAAAAAAAAGATAGTCACAGACAAATCTAAAATTAATGAATATATTAACAGAGCAAAAATCGTTACTGAATGAAACGTTAAATTTAAAATGTTATTTTGAGTGTTGAAAAAAGTAAGATACAAAACATTTGATAAATAAAAAGAAAAATTCGAACTTAAAAGGAAGCAACATTAAAAATCCTGAAAATAAGGTTGTGCTCACACACACAAAAAAAGCACCACTTAAACACACCAACAATCACACCACTCTTTGTCAAATGCAGATTGATTGATTGATTATTAACGTCGCACTGTTTAGCTACACGAGGGGTTTTGGCAACGGACCACGTAATTTTGAACCATGGTCAAGTGACGTGGACGACACCTCAGCTTTCACCCCCTGTCCTAACTACCACACCAACGGGAGGACGTTTCTGCTCTCGACATTTAACGTACATCGCTGCCCTACACGGCGGGTCTTTAGTGGAACTGGGCTCGAACTCGTGTCAAGGCAAGCCACGGTCCGATACCTATACCCCTCGGCTACTGCGGCCACTTGTCAAATGCAGAAAGGAAAACAATAATAGACTTCTGAACACAGATTATCAAAAACTCAAGATAATTTTTCTTAATTGCAAATATATATTTATTATTAATTTATTGAATAACAAAATTGTATTTTTATATTTCTCTAATATTGTCTAACAACAATATACATAAATGAAAAATTTTACTAATTGGAAAAACAAAGCATTAGAAAGGTTTTCCATAAAAAAAAAAGAGAAACGAGCCTTACAGTATTCGTATATGATGTGTAACACCTGACGTGTTATCTTAGTATACACGCAATAGTAACTTATATCGTGAAAAAAATGAATTGGGTATGATTGGAAATAATTTTCTATCGTATAATTATACCTAATGAAAATTTTATTTAATTAATACAAGGAGTAATGCAATTTTTTTTAACAAAAATAATTATTCTTGATCAATTTGGGGAAGAGCGAAGACAATAGACTCATGATAACTAAAATATGACACATATACTTGTGATTTCAAAGTATTTAAAAACCATTGAAAAACAGCGCCAATAACATTACCACTGTTAGCTGTCGAAACATTTAATTTGTGTTAATTTTGAGCTTGAATTTATCATTTAAAAGAATCTATGAGCGGCTCAGCTTTTGGAAAACTGAAGTTAACGTTGAAATCACCACTCAAAATCATGGGAAGTGAGTGACAGTTTTCTTTAAAAGAGCAGAACCATCTTCAGTATATGGTAAGAGTACAAAATGCAGAAAATCTTTAATTTTTTGTACCAATTTCAAGAAATGTATATGACCACCGAAATCACTGTTTGTCAGTTTTCAAATAAGCATTCTGTCGCACATATGTCCCCTAATATCGTTATTAACAATACCCAGTCCACTTGTTTGAAGATAAGTAATGTTCATATGAGGAGTCACAACATGCAAGTTTTTCTGTTTGCGATAGATTGCAACACCAGCTGCTCTGTCGTTTACACTGTACGCAGCTATCGAAGTTAGCTTGGTGAGCTCTTTGACAATTGAGCATAAGGATCGCAAGTTTATCTTGGGTGAAATCGAAGACTTGCTGGTATGTGCGAAGTGGATTTAGAGTATCATTGGGTGGATGACCAGAGTATCTAGTTCTTCTGAGCTATAACCTCTTATCTATAGGATTTTGAGTGACTGAGACGAATTCACTCTTCCCCTTTGTTAATAAAAAAAATACTTAAAAAGTAAAATATACTTATATGAGAGTAAAAAATTAAACTACTAAAATGCTTTAAGTGTTAGAAGAATATCTTCATAAACGGTGCAAGCACTGAGAATGAAAACAAATTTCAATCAGTGGGTGGGCGAGGTGAGGCCTGACCAATGGGAATACAGCATAGAACTCAGTCATTGTAGAAATGAAAGAAACATTGAATGATTTGAAATAAGAAAAACAGCTTTTTTAAAAGCTAATAAAAAATAAAATACATTTTAAAAAAATAGGAAAGAACGTGTAAATTTAATTTGATCTGGATAAATAATTTTTCAGGAAAAACTAAAATGATTTAAAGTAAATTTGAAAATAGCGAGATCCTGAGAATCGAACCAGAGGCGATTCATTTCAAGTCAGCTACTATAACCATTAGGCTACGAAGGCTCAGGGAGGGAGTTAAAGTAAGCTTTTAAGTTGGGTGAGAAGAGTGAAATTAATTTAATTAAGAATTTTTATTGAAGAGAGGATCCGAAAGAATATTATTGGGTCTGTTAAAATTAGGATCAGGGATATATTTTTTAATATCCAAGATCGAAGGATTATTAGAGTTATCAATTTTTTAAAAGTTAGTTGCTAATTTTTTGATAAATTGTCTGATAGACATCAATTTGCTCACACATCTGAGGTCCTTATTCCTCAGGAAGAATCAAGCTTTTAATACTTGTCGGATAATGATGCTTTGAGAAACTTCAATTTGATTAATATGAATTTTAGCTGCATGTGCCCAGATTGGCACAGCATACTGGTTAAAATTGGTCTAAAGATTAAGGATTAGTGTGTAGATAAGCAATTTATTTTCTCTGCTCTAATATAGAGATTCTTGCAATTAAGGGATAGATTTTACAGACCCATTGTGAAGTTAGAGTCAAGTGCTTGATGGCTACTAGAGCTGTACCCCGATGTGCTGTACACCATCATGTGCTCTCATTAGTCAAATCAAATAGCGCACGCTTACGTCACTTCCTGTTACACACATCCGTCCCTTTTCACGAAATCACTCCAACAAATATCCAGCAAGCGAGAGGAAAGATGATACACATCAAAAAAATATTTAGCAATATAAATATATAATACAATCTCTAGCCTTCCTAAATACCATTCTACACAGATTATGTCATGTTGGCACACATGAAATATGAAAAATAGAATTTTGAATAGTTCCATTCAGAATTACTATAAAGATTTGGGAACCACAGGCTCTAACATGAAGAGTAAATTTACAAAATAGGAACAAAAACATTTATTAAATCCAAGTAGTAATATTAATCAACATTACATGAATATTAAATTAATAGAAAAACGAAAATATAACTTTAATTACAGCAAATTCATACAATTTACATACATTTAAAACTTACAAAGGAACAAGTAATATAAAAAAAAATTTTAAATCAATTCCTACTTAGATTAACAAAGAAAAAATTTATTTCAGCTACTTTTTATTAAATAGTTACAATTAATATAAATACGTATATACATATGACAGAATCACAACATTAAGTAGTAATTAATTTTTGTTAATTATCATTAAAGTATCATATTGTCATTCAAAACAATCGTGTATATTAAATTTCAGTTCAACTGAATGCTTTAAAACGTGAGAAAAAAATCGTTTAAAGTTTTGACCCAAGTCGTTAAAAATGAAACCAACATGGCTGTATCTATATAATTTTTTAATATTAGTTTCATTCAATTAATTTTAATTAATTCTAATTAAATTACCGTATTTTTACCCCAAACAATAGTGTATAGAAAATTTCAGCTCAAACGAGTGCTTTCAAATATGAGAAAAGAACCTTTTCAAGTTTTTGACACAAGTCGCCAAAAATGATGCCAACGTCGCTGTATTTGTAATTCTTTGAATAATTAGTTTTAATCAATTAATTTGTATTACTTATAATTAAATTACTGTATTTTATTAAGGATTGAAAATTCCACCAAGATAAATAAATATATAGAGAGTGTAAGCTAATAGTAGGAATTGAAAAATGCAATATTAAATTAAATTACCTTTATGTGGAATCTATAATTTGTTATTTTGAAGCTTTGAAAAGCTACTTCTAGATTCAACAACTGTTTTTGGAAGTTTGTTATGCATACCAGGTCTATTAAGATATCTTATTCACAAAACAACTCGGCTGTTACCAGTGTGCAACGCTTAAATTGTCACTATGACTGAATGCTTATCTTAAGAAAACTGTGATTTCTTAACAATGTGATTTGTTAATGTTTTGTTGTAGATGATGTTTTTCACTTTCTTGAAACTATTAAAAAATTGGAAGAATGAGATGAAAGTTTGTTTGGATTTTTTTGAGACACACCAAACATTCGTAAAAGATATTAAAGTTTAAAAACAAATCTAGATTGCATTTATTAAAAACAAAGTGGTGAGAAATAAAACCATGCACATACACAAAAAATGTTATAAAAAGCAAATTCTTCATTAAAAATAAGAAAGGTGAAATGATGATAAAATACTGGACATTCAAGCTGTCTATGGCATGTAGTATACAGGACATGGCAAGATGAGCACTCCAGAGCCAAAATGCTGAAAAATAGGAACCAATGACTGAAACGGCAGTGTCCAATTCATAATTGACAGAGACATTACTTCTGCTATTACATGCACAAGATCAAAAAGATATTGTTAGTTGAATGTTAAGTTTATTGTTTTTTTGGAAGTCCCAACATCACTGCCAGAGATCATGCTTAAAATGCGTGGCTGCTCTTTTTATGTTAGCTGTAGGAACAAACAGGTCAATGGAGTCGCTGAGTGTAGTATCTGCATGTTTGTTACCTTTAATGTCCATGTGACTAGGAATCCAGCAGAGAAGAATTCTACATCCAATGTAAATAGAGGTATAGTAACATATCATTTCAGAGGATGGTACAGGTTGTCAGACTGCAGATTTTTCGAAGAACTTTAGTGAGCCCGAGTAAACAATGGTGTGCCTAATTTTTTGTGTAGTACATCGCAAAAAATTTTGCTGTAAAGGAGAAGCAAGAAAAATGTAGCTTATAACTGACAGTATGTCACATAAATATGTAGAACTCAAATGTCATTTGCTAGAGAAGCATCAGTAAAAATTTCTAAATGAATAGAGTAGCAAGCCTGATACAAAAGTTATAACTGCTAATATACGAGGGCTATTTTTAAAGTAAGGTCCGTTGGCGCGTATATTTCCCTAGTTCGCATGTGCGCCGCAACGAGTCTCTGCATCACAGACCAGCATCCTTTGCGAACACACATGCGCCATATCCAGCTCTGTATGCCATGGCTAAATTCTAAGCATAGTTTGACAAGTTGTGGATAACTTACATGACATCCCAATGTTGTCAGTAATCCAGGAATATAGTATTATTTGAATGGCAAGCGATGTGGGCATTTCAAGATGTGCCGCCATTGACGAAATGTAAACAAACCCGAAAAACGAGTGGAGTTGAGAAACAGCTTTTGCTGATGGCAGCTGTGCATTAAAGATCCGGTCGCCACTTTTGACGTCACGGTTCTATCTGGCCACTCGGGAGTTTCTTAATAGTTTGTATCGCTAGTTGTGGAAATAATACAATATGCTAATTGTATTAATGTATTAATACTGATCGCTACTGTTGTGTAGTCAGTAGCGGGTGTTTCTCAGCAAGTAGCTGACTCCATACTGTACTCGAATGCTTTTGAGCAAGGTGCTCAGAGTGCATTCAACAGTTTTTCATTTTTAAAATTTCACTGTAAATTTCATCCTTTTGCATCGTCTTTAATAAAAACATTTTGTTTAAGAAATTCTCATCTTTCATGAAAAAGTGCTCCACATCAGTTATTTAATTTTTAAGATCCACTGTTCATAGCTCTATACTGGTTAGTTAATGCTTCACATTTTAATGTTAGAAGTGTAGAACTTAAGATAGGAAAACAGTAGTCGTGGAAGATTCGCTGTGAATCTTTAAAATGTTTAAGGTGATTGAATCGCCCACCAAATGCGAGATACGGCCTGTTATCCGTTTTTTGATTGCAAGACATGTCAGCTGCAGACATTCATCGTCAGATAACAGAAATTTATGGCACAGAAGCAATGAGTGACAGCAAAGTTTGAAAATGGGTCAGGAAGTTTAAAGATGGACGAACAACCGCCCATGACGAAGAACGCTGAGGCCAGCCATTTGTAATCACTGATGATTTGATGCAAGCAGTTGAAACAAAAATTCGTGAGAAAAGAAGATTCACGATAACCAGTCTTTCATTGGAATTTCCCGACGTTTCTCGGTCGGTGGTGTGCAAAATTGTGACTGAAGAACTTTATGAAATTGTGTTCTCAGCGAGTACCCATACTACTCACAGCGGAACACAAAGGTTTGCCATTTCATTGGACTTTTATTCGTTACGAGGAAGGGGATGACACGTTGAGTCAATCGTTACTGGCGATGAAACATGGGTATCCTATATCACCCCAGAATCAAAGCAACAGTCCATGGAATGGCGACACACATCCTCTCCCGTCAAGGTCAAAGCCAAACAAACGCTGTCAAAGCACAAGATTATAGCAACAGTGTTCTGGGGCTGGTGCGGTGTTTTGCTAGTGGACATTATGCCACAAGGAACAATGATCAACTCAGATGCCTACTGCGTAACTGTACGGAAGCTTCGAAGAGCATTGCAAAACAAACGGCGTGGCATGCTGTCCAAGAGTGTTTTGCTCCTCCACAATAACGAAAGGCCTCACACTTCGAGAACGACTCGGGAGTTAATCGAATCTTTTGGCTGGGAGGGTTTGGACCATGCACCGTACAGCCCCGACCTTGCTTCGAACGATTTAACCCTTTTCCGGTACCTCAAACACAGTCTTGGTGGGAAGCGTTTAAGTGACAATGGTAAAGTGAAAGGAGACGCGAACTCTTGGCTGTCCAACCAGGCAGCAGACTTTTTTGAAGAGTGTTTTCAAAACTTAATTCTACAGTACAATAAGTGCATCAATAAACTCGGCAACTATGTAGAAAAATAGACAAAAATATGTACAATCCTAAAATAAAGGTTTTTGAAACAAAATATTGTCGTTATTTTTTTAAAAACAAACGGACCTTATTTAAAAAACAGACCTCGTAGATATAGCTGTCAGTGAAGGACTTTAAAAAGTCAGAGAAAAGTTTTTAAATAGTTACAATTTAAATTATACCAAGAAGTCCACAGAAGAGGAACAAAGAAGGTACAAATATTATGAGATATTGGCTTCAATCAAGAGTGTAAAAGCAGACAGATGCAAAACAAGGAAAGGGATGCTTGTGAGACGATTTTGGTGTAGGTGGTCAAGATTTTTGTTGATCCAGATATCTTTCTAAGGGTGCGTAAAGTGCACTAATATATGGAAATAGAATTTTAACTGGATATAAACTTTTGCAAGAGATGGCACATAGAAATTATTTTTATCAAGGATTCCCCATAAAGTATTTTTAATCCCCAAACATGTTATTTCATAAAGCTTCAATTTATTTAATATTCTGCAAGAATATAAAGCATTGTGTAATTCAAGTGAGCAATCAGGTTAAGGTTTTTCTATATGCACAAATTATAACATCTGCATATAAAATTGTTCCATTACGTTTCCTTCACTCACTTCTTGATTAATATATGGAAGACTGGATGGATAAGGATAGTATTCTAATGTTATTACCAAGTTGGAAAAATGTTTTTCTCGAGTTATAGCTAAAAATCTAGTGAGATAGTCTGAAATGAGATGCAAATCCCATAGTAAATTTATAACACATAACAATAAACATACAAACTAACGATAGTTAGTGACGCTCGAAACCCTTGGGAACAAATGTAAAGTGCCTGGCGATGCACCGAGTCAAATCTTACCAGAACAGGCAGACAAGCAGAGCTGTATACTACACAACCATAGTCTAACTTTGAACAGATAATAGTTTTGTAGACTCCAAGCAACCGAGTACAATCAGCATCCCAAGATGCACTGGACAAAACCTTGAGAAAGTTCTGTTTCTTATTATATTTTAAGAACTGAAGTACATGCAGTAGAAAGGTCCACTTGCAATCAAATAGTACTCAAAAAATGAACAGTGTTTAACACAGATATTTTCAAATATCCCAAGGTCACGACACAGGCTTTTACGACAGCAAAAATGGACACAGTGAGTTTTGTCTATTGAGAAGATGAAACCAGTATAAGTATCACACTCAATCATATGAATTATCACAGCTTGCAACTCTTACTCTATGAAGCACATATATATGCTCAAAAAAATTATGGGAGCAGGATTTAATACATTACACACATATTTCTTCTGATAGCTAACTTAAAACAGCACACCCATGGTCTAAAGTGTAGCAGAAAACATTTGCAAATCAGCGTTCATGACGTCAAAAACCAGAAAAAGTATATAAAGACAGGAATCGTGATTTCATAGAAGCTTTTTGTCATTATCTGAGAGGTGAAATACAACCTTTCAGTCGTTGTTTTAAGAGAAGTGACTGTTTGAAAATTGTCATGACAAAGACATCAACAGAATCCATGACTTGGAGTATTACAGGGAAACTGTGAAATCTGGGCAACCACAATGAACTGCAGTGGACACTGTTGGAGTAGCAAAGTGTCATTGCAAGACTGGGGTCGATTCCAACAGGCATGTGCAAGGTAGGTGTGGACATAATCATTCACATGCTACCCCAGCAAATACTGACCAATATATCCTGTTAACAGCTCATCGAGGCAGAAGAGCCACTGTGACACAGAACCGAAGAACATTTCTTTTAGCAAAAACACAAACAATCAAAAATAGGCTTCATGCGGGTGAACTGTAAGCAGGTACTCCAATGATGTGTATTTCGTAGATAGCATGACGCTGAATGACACAAAGTAAACTGCTGAACATTGAGATTGGAGTCAAGTGCTATTTAGGGACAAGCCCTGATTGAGTATGCCAGATGTCTTTTGGTATGGAGAGAAAGAGGCACTCGATAGAACCTTATATTCGTTCAAGAAAGATCACATAACAGACTAGGTGGTTTGATGGTACAGGCTGGAATAAGCATATGCAGACGTATTGACCTGCATATCATTCGGAATGGCAACTTGATGGCTCAAATATACGCAGACGAGTTCCTGAGACCCCAAGTCATACCTTTGATTCCAAAATCCAACTACGCTGCTCGGCTGAGATGGAGCAAGACACTTCAAAATTGGACCTTAGATGAGTGGAAACAGTTTCTGTGGAGCAATGAATCAAGGTTCAATCTCTACCAAGAGTCTGGGTTGGGCGTATACCTTGCGAATGACTTTTGTCAGAATGCATTGTATGTGTAATAAAGTTTGACAGAAGTGGAATTATGGTCTTTGGATATCTCGTGGTATGGACTGGGACCCTTGACCCCAATTCATAGTAAGCCCAATGCAAACTTTTACTGCACTTTTCTAGACAACAATGTGCTTCCTATGCTGAGGCGATTTTACGGGTTGGATCTCTGTTACTTCTGGGATGACAATGCCCCTTGTCATGTTGCAAGGTCCACCAGGGATTGCTATGATGACAATGAGGTGAACTGACCTTCATAGAATCCAGAGTTAAATGATATAGAAAACCCCTGGGACGAGTTGGATTGCTGAATTTAAGGGGTGCAGCAACTGGCTTTCCTTTTCCAAGCTGAGAGGAAGACAATATTACTGTCTATCATCCAAAAATTTGTGGAAATCTTGCTCCAGAGCGTTAAGGCTGTAATTGTCTCAGGTGGAGGCTCTGCCATTTATTGAATATGAAAAGTTGAAATGGAAAATGAATATAAAAAAAATTGTACTTATCTCTTTTATTACAGGTGTTCAATTACTTATAGGTAGACAGAATATATAATATATATAGTTATACATATGTAACAATTATAAATACTTTGAAATACATCTTCATATGAAAATGGTTGTGAATTGGTTCTTTTAAGAGTATTATTCATAGTGTATAAATATTAGCAAAACTGGCTATACATCAAGATTAATGAACAGAACATTCTAATAACTCTTATATTAGTCACATTAATGCAGGACATGTAACAAAAGAAAAAAACTCCAGGAAATAACAGTTACTTACAAATGGTCGAGCTATAAAATCATCAAATGAATTGTAAACAAAAGTAAGAATTTCAATCAATTCTTCTGTAGATGAACAATCTAAAATTTAAAAAAATATTTTAATAAACAATATGATCTGAAAAATAATAACATTAATGAATAACAGCAAAAGTCCATTACAACTTTTTCTTTCACTATCAAATAAGTACATCACTACAAAGGAAAAATAAATTTGAAAATGTAATAAAACTGAATTCACTCTATAAGAAACCAAAACAAATTTGAAAATTTGTCAAGAATTTCCCAAGGTCTTCAATGTTTTTAGTGTAACATTATTATCATAAATGCTCTTTAATAAATCACAAGCTATGTAATTATAAATGACAATCAGATACCAAAGATAATTAAGTTATCTATTTCTAACTTTAATAAAAAAAATTAAGTTAACATATCACTGACATAATAGCAATTTACTCATCTTGATAGATGACAATATAATTTTAAATTATTTTGAATTCACAAGCATTGTGGAAACAGCAGCACTTAAGTACATTTCAGCTTTGTTTAAAATAAAATTTATATCTCCCAGCCATTATTTCTTCTCAATTTACACATTTCATCACTTAGATATCTATTGGAAACTGAAATATATATTTTTTCTTTTAACATATGAAAATTAGCATGTATCAGAATAACATTGATGAACTAATATAATTTGAAGAAAAATAAAGCGGGGGCAGAATCAATGCCAATAGTGTGAGTGCTTCATTTTAAAATCTTAACAAAACAAAATGCATTGATTGACCTTTTAATATAACCCAGAGCTTTTCAGTGAAATCAAGGTTTGTACGTTTCTTTATCACTGCTTTTTCAAAAGGTGAATCTTGATCATGCATTTCTTGTTCAGTAAGAACAGTAGGGCACTTCTCATTCTTTGATGGATTGGACTTTTCACCTAAAGATTAAAGATAAAATAATTTGATTCAATACACGAAAAATGAAATCAGAACACAACTGAAATCAGTTTTAAAAAATACAAACAGAAATTAATTTTTGAATGCTGAAAATAAAGATGACTGAAAGCTTATCCATAGTTAAATGATAATTTATCATTCATTTCTTGAAATGATCGAGTTTTTCTTTGATTAAAAAAATAATACAACATTAATGGCAAATCTTCTAAAATGGATTTTAGAGCATGTTCCTACAAGTACTACATTAAATCAAAAATGTAGAGGGTCAATTTACTATTATCATTAAATAAGACATTTTTAACTATGGAATACCTACCAATACAGCAAACAAAAAGCCATTAAAAAATTGCAAAAATTCCATGAATTACTTAAGTTTATTTACTCCTTTTTGAGGTATTTCATTCTAAATTGCTGTTTCTAAAAAATACAACACCATGAAGGAATCATCAGAATTAAATGCACAAACGACTTGTATTAGCACAAATAAATGACCAAATTTTCAAAGCAAAAAAACAATGTTAAGTGTCCGAAATCAGTATTTGGTGTAGCCACGACATGCTGCAATAAGTGCGGCTATACGACGTGGCAGAGAGTCAAACAGATTTTGATTGTCTGCTTGTGGAAGAGAATTCCATATTGCTTGTATGTGCAGCAAAAGTTAGTCATTGAAGCTGCTTACAAAAGGCCGTTCGGTTGTCAAATAATATTATGATGTCCACAACATAAAGTCTGTCAATCTATGCCAAGAAATCTGAGCAAGTTTTTTTTTTTCAATGACTAATTTTTTTTACAGATAACTCTCCCTTTGAAAGCTACAACTTCAGCAATTCAATTGAGTATTGGATTGTACTTTAATTGATAAATCGTAGAGCAGAACTTGTAATCGTTGAGCGCATGGGGGAAGCTTTATCATGCTGACCATATTTCCAGTAGATGTTGTCACAGGTTTTTCCAAGGAGCCGTGTCAAGTCTGGTCATATTAACATGAGCTTTGTGTGTAAACTATAAGTCTGAAAACTTTGCAAAGTGAATATCTGAAATGAAACTTGAACTTTCAAGATGCAAAACAACACAGTCCGAAGCCCTGGGTTGGAGCTTCAATGAGACAGTGACTATGTCTGAAAGCTTAATTAAGTGCTGACAGGCCCTCTGACAGTTTGTTGATGTTAAAGTGACCTCAGTAAGAGTAAATAATGGAGAACTTTTTATGAAATGACCACATAACCTTCTGTCTCCTGGATGCAAAATGGGCAAGCAGTAGTGGTCTACAATGAGATTTCCTTCTTAAAAATGAACTTGTTTTTTTTCCTGATGTTATGATAAAGTTTAACTGCCACCTTCTGACAAAAGAAAAGTGAATTACAATTAACAGTAACTACATAAAGTGAGTAAAAATAGAAGCAGAGTTGGTTTCTATTGTTTCCAGCTTTCACTTTAGAAGAATCCTAAAGATTTATTGATCCGAATTTTAGTAGATGTGTATCTGAGGGTAATTCAATTTATACTGCATTTCTTTTTCTGGTTATATAAAATAAGTACAGTTTGGTTTTATATAATTGGACCACAAGCGTTTATCCTCCCGCTGTAACCTAAGTTAGTTAATAAAGTTCATTTTAATTATATTTGTGATGTTACGGCTGCTCCATATCACAGAATTGGTTGATAGGAATATTTTAAAACCATTTTAAAATTGCAGATTCATTCAGATTATATACAAAAGCATAATTATTCGTTTTTGGTCTATGTTATTGGTCATTATTTGTTAGGATAATTTTTTAATGGAGTCATAAAAATAGCTTGTTCTCGCCTTATTCTTAAATATTGCTGATGCTATTATTATTGATTTAATATATTTTTTTTTACTATTCTTAATATATTCTAAGCATAGCAGCAAATTAGACTGTGGGATTACAAAATAAATTCCATTGGATGCATGCTTGTTTAAATGAGGTGCATAATGGTGATATCTGGGCTATGACAGCTTAAAAACATAAAAATTAGACTGCTTAAAGGTACTTTAGTATTAATTTAAATTACAAATGATGCATTAAAAAGCTTATTTGATTTAATCTATGAAATACATTTTGTTGGAACAGAAAAGAGCTATCAGAAGATACAAATAAAAACCAACTCTTACTACAGTAATGAACAATGGAGACAAGTATCTCTTACCTTAGAATTAAAAATTAGTTTTAAGAATTTCTTTTAGTTTTGGTTAAGAAATTCTGAGAAAGAGAGCAGTACATTCAAACAATAACTTTTTAGTATTTCAAAAAATGAATAAAACCTTTAAATAAACAGTTAAAAATGTTCCGATTTAAATAACAAAAGGAATTCACTAACAATTAATTAGCTCCTTTACTTCCTGAAATATATTCCTATCAGTTTCTGTATTTAACCAAGACATCATTCCAGTTTGAAGACCTTCTTGCAAAGCCTAAATAAAAAGATTAATAAACATTCATTTTCAGAAAATTTTTTTCATAAAAACATATCATGAAAAATTAAAACATATTCATCAAAATTATTGGAAATGTAAAAAACAAGTTAATTTTGATCAGATAAGATATTAAGAATAGAAAAGAGTTGAGATTAATGAAAAACGAACATATATATGTGGGAATCCAACCGAAATCTTCCAAAAGGTGGGATGCTTCAGATGGCGGGGTTTTTATGGCGTGGTGTCTAGGGGTTTTTAGGGTGTATTAGTTAATTTTGAAATAAAATAGACAACATAGTTAAAGAAAGAAACTGGTTGAAAACTAAATAATTTATTATGAATTATAGGGGAGTATTTACATGGGGAATATTTCAAAAGAATAGGAAAGTTAGATAAGCATATTTCGAAAGAATAGGAAAGTTAGATCACATTACTTTAAGGGAGGCAATTGAGATTAAATAGAACCTATTATGGTGCTATTAAGACTTACCGCCTGGCGCGGACGAACGATAGAACTCATTATGGTGCTATTAAGACTTACTGCCTGGCGCAGACGCGTGAAATATGACGTTTCTCTTACGGGTGTTAGTGGGCCTCTACCGAAAAAGGTTGATGTCGGCGTTTTAAAAGGGACGCTAGATGGCGTTGATGCGGAATACTGTTTTGATTAGAATTGCCGACCTCGGTAAAGGATATGATCTAACCTTTTACAAATGGGATATCCTACATATATACATTCAGAATACATCTATTCCAAGTGAAAATTATATATCTTTTAAGTGATTGTATGTATTAATTCTAATGGTAATGCATATAACAATGAAAGTGTAATGGTAATAAATATTATAATAATAATAATTCAGAATTCAGATATTACTTCAATGAGCTTAATTTCTTTGTACATAGAAAATGCTCCGGATTCAAAACATCCACCAACAGCTTTTATCTTCTGAAATTAAGAGAAGGAGAAATGGAGTAATATCTAAAACAATAACAAGTATACAGTAAAAAATATGAAATGAAGTTATTTATAATAAACAAAATGAGTAGTTTGACCTCATTTACTCATCACTCTACATAAGCACATTAATTATACTAACTGCAACACAAACACAATCATCAGTTAGAGGTTCAAGGACAAATACACAATTAGACCAAGAACATTCCATGAACAAACTTGCATCCTTAACCGGCTTCAATGTAGAATTTTCTTTATTTTCATGCTGCAAAAAGTCATAGCGAGCAAATACTGATGTTTTCATCTAGAACAGAAAAGCATAAAATTACATTATATAAATCTAAAAGGTTAATGATTTTGTATACATGAAATGACCTGCTACAATAACATATTTGACAAATAATACATCAATCAGTTTTTAAAATGCAACATGATTTTATCATACTTGTATAAAATATTTTTGCTTTTTAACTCAGGCCTAAAATTGTAAACAGATTAGATGTTAAAAACATAGCCAAATTTAAAAATCCTCTATGACTATCTCCATTTCGTTTAAAAATACAATTAACAAAAAAAAACAGTATTATTATATTTATTACAAGAAAATATAATAAAAATGAATTAAATATACACTTTCAGCTTTCACACCATTATAAGTAATGTAAATATACGAAGTTTGATATTTTAAAAGTAAAACTTCTTCGGGCTCGAGAGTGAATGAGAAATTTGCCCAGTTTTGCATTAGGGTGAAAGAGCGAACGAAAGTAGTCTTTCCTCCCCCATCCCTCCAAATCGTCGCCACGGTGAGGAGATAGCCAGCGGGAGGAAAAGGGGGAAGCGGGGACACCACATGACTTCTGTCATATCCGTGAAAAAGTTGGAAGATTGCCCACCTCTCCAATTGGTCAACTTGCCGAACTTCCGATTGGGGGTCCTTTTCACACAGACCCGGGAACATCTATCAACGGTTGTATGAGTTGCAGCGTGAGCATTATGGTGTAGACAAAATAGCTCTCGCAGAAAAAGCGTACCTTTTTGAAATATTTTCTTAGATTGTTGGTTACATGGCAATGTGTTCGGCGGCTAATTTACTTTTTTAATTTTCATTTGCGTTGAATTATTATTAATTCTAGTCAGAATGCCTAAATCAAATGCACAAAGAGGAAAAAAGTTTTGTGAAAAAAAAAAAAAAAAAACTAGCAGCAAGTCCAGTCAAAAAAGTGACAAAAAACAGATAAAAGGTGCAGCCATCCATAATGGAAAATAAAGATGAGATGGATAATCTAAAAACACTAAGTCTGCAAAGCCCTGATTCTATTCCAAATTAACTCATTAAAAATGATGAGGGAATTAATCACCTTATCAAGTTTGTATGAAACCATGAAGTTCTACCAGAGGAATGGAGGATGAGAATCAGCTGCATCATACAAATATTTTTGCAGTGCTCAAATTATAAAGGTATCTGCCTGCTCTGTACCTTTCATAAATTATTCTACAACATACTATTTAACGGATTAGTTGTTTATACTGAGAAAACATCAGTGGCGAGGCCAATTGTAAAACTGATAATGAAACAGATCAAGGCAATAAAGCAAAATTTATGAAATGAAACTTAAGACAAATCACAGAAAATACAAGTTTTTTTTTTATATGAATATCCACTGTTAATAAATTTTTAAAAAACTTATGACTCAGCTAAGAAGAAATTGCTTTTGGACAATGACAGAGTTTAACACAACTGAAAAAAAGATCAGGCTGGTCACTATTACTTTAAGTAAAACTAAGCTATGAGTCAAAATTAAGAACCTGTCAAATCCTATTGTCATTTTAAAATTCAGATAGAGAGATGAACTGGCTTTTTTTATGTTCAATTTTGCTGTCCAAAAGATTATAAAATATTCTAATATTAACACTAAAAGAACAATTTTCAATAAATCTATGCATACATTTGTATTTGCTACTGACATTGATATTATCATTTGGATTCCAGAAACACAAACAAATCTTTCTTTCTTTGGAAGCTGAAGCAAATAAGATGCATCTTGCCATAACTAGAATAAAATCAAATATATGATAAGCTGCAGGTTAAATAATTCTTATTTTACAATAGGAATAGTTAATATTTGAAAACATAAAACTGCTTCAAATATTTGGGCTTAGAGATGAACACACTGAATAACATAATGCCAGTTTCCCAAAAGATTCATATCTGTAAAAAGATGATTTTTTGCAGCAAAAATATTTAAAATTTAAGTCTATCAGTAAAAAAACCAAACCACTCCTTTACAAAATTTTGATCATGCCTGTCTCATATATGATGCTTAAACACGGGCAATGACAGAGAAAAGGAATCTTGCTATAATTTAACAAATTTTAAGTATATTTGATGGAATTAAATGAGATAATTATGAAGAAGAATCAACTCCTAAATTTACAAGCAATTTAAAGAGCCAGATATATTTAAATTTATAGCAATTAAGAGGATTAAATGGGAAGGATACTTAATAAGATTAGATGACAGCTGAGTGAATGAAAAAATATAAGCAAAACCATTCGGTACCCGAAAAGGAGTAAAACCCAAACTAAGGTAAATTTAACTGCCTGAAAAATTATTAAGGTGACAAACTGAAAAAACCTCAGACAAACACAAGAATTTTTGAGGAAGTCCAGGGCTATTGTACCAGTGAAGAAGAGTTTCTCTAACATATGATCATAATGTTTTATACAGTTATTTCACACCACATAGGACATTATAAACATTTTAGCCTTTTAGAATGACACAATATTCTAAAGCATTTCAAATAATTTTTATTGACAGAGCAATAATAGAGCATTTGAAAAAGATAACTGGTAATTTAGATGAATGAGTAAGTGTCAGATTTCATGATATAAAATAGTACTTTGAAACTGGTTTATTTAAAAATTCATAAATTATGAAGGTCACGTTATCTCATCTAAATCCCTAAATACTTCTATGATACAAATGGTGCACTGACATTTTCAAATAAAAGTAGTACACTTCCTTAATTCAAACATTAATAACACAAACATTGCATATATATGTTTCTGTGTTACATATTTTATACACACCTACCCATACAAATTCAACAAAAATTATTAAGTTTAGAATATGGAAATGTAGGATTAAATGACATAAATTGTCTAACTTTTTTCAATGTTTTCTTTTCTTTTTTGTGTCTTTTTCTTCCTTCTAAAAACATTATTTATCTATCTAAAAACATAAACAGGTGGTCAAATTTAAAGTATTGGTGCATGCATATTCCTTACTGGGCACATTTCAAACAAACATTAGCAAATTACAGATGTTTTAAAATTTTGCAACTAAAACTTCAAAAAAATCCAAGTCTCAAAATAATCTTAATGTAAGGAGCACAGATAAAGTTGGAGATAATTTACTTCTCAATTCTTTTTCATGTCAGTCAGAAATTATTAGAAATTAAAAAAAAAGGTTGAATTAATAAAAGTATTTACAAATGATAATGCACTGATACAATACACTATCTGTTTGAAGTACATAAGATTAATTAACTACAGTAACTTCTTCTATTGATTTCATACCTAAATCAAACTTTATGAACAATTTTAGAAAATATTCAGGTTAGCATTTTTAAAGATCAATACTGTTCCCTAAACCAAAAGCAAAGAAATTATTGTATAAATTAACAGAATCATAAAGTTAGTTTCATACAAGAAAAACACATTAAAGTATTTGAAGGTTATAAGTAAGAAACTCCAAAGATGAAAGATTTTAGTAATGATAATTTGTTATTCTAATAGTTAAAATTGGTTTACTAAAAATATTTTCAAATAAGTAATAAAAGAAATAACTTTGTTGAGATTAAGCATACTGTCAGAAAACATCCCATTTGAACTTCATCCTTGACATTTTTAGAATAAAAATATTTTAGCAATCACAGGATTTAAAAAGGAAATTAACAAAACTTAACAGATTTTAGTGTAAAAAATGATAATATTCTAGAATAAAAGTATTTTTGCTCTTCCTATCACAACTTTACACATAAAATAAATGTTATTTTTCAGTCATTAAAAACGTACATTGCAGAAAAATAACCCCTTAAGATGGTCCATTTTCAAAACAGATAATTCAGGTAACTGTTCTTGCTTGATAACCAAACCTATAATGTAAAATCAGTATTTTGTATTATAATGGTCAACAGTACATCCAGTTAATTCTATAAAAACTGTTTTAAAAACTAATAAAATAAAATTTTATGTCAACATAATAGCCAGCTTTCATAAAGAACCTTAATTCAACAGATATGAATATTATACTGCACAGTTTAAATAGGTACAACATTTTGTAATCACAGTAAATACAGTAACGTATTTCCTCTCTCATTTGTAGTAGTGAAATATATTTCATTTTTACCCAATAAAAAGAGCAGTTATATTATTGCCCAAAAAGCTTAAAAAAAAGAAAATAAATAAATTAAATAAAGGCAAAAACATTTTCAAGGACTTAAGGTATTTTATTTTAAGGGCAATATATTATGAATAAAGAGTCTAATCAGAATTTAACTTTATATAACAAGAATTTCAAGATTTAATATTATAAGCTTTTTATGGGGGGGGGGGAATAACCTTATATCTGCTCTCATAACATTTCTTTTACTTTTGTGAGATTCTTTAACATTACTTTCTTTTCATTTAATACTTTGCTATACTATGATAGAATAACTTCATTATGTTTAAAGTATGTAAAGAACTGAAGTACATAAAAAATACTGCTTATTCAAATAATCACATAGAAACATTTTATATTTTTGAGATATTTTTTTACAACTAATTATGGAAATATATATTCATTGCAATATATAGTTTTACTAAAATAAAAGAAATTCCTAAGACCACTGAAAGAGAGTAAATCAAACTTAATTGTTTTAGATACAAATATGCATTGGGGGATAAAATTTTCTTTTTAATTTCATTTAATTCTTTAAAATTCCTGCATTAAGATTCAACTAAATATAGTTAATAAGAACATATTTGACTGAATACCACATCATTCAGATTTGGCTTCAACATAACTAAGATAAAATATAAGCCATAAAGTACATAGCACATATTTTGCTGCTTCTTTAGCTCAAAATAATTAATGTGCATATGATTTAGATGGGGGAGAGGAAAAACTAACCAATATATTTTTTGAAATTCTACCTTTTAGAAATTATATATCATATACAAAAATTTCGAATTTTGTAAAGTGACTTGATTTAAACAAACCATGAATAACACATTAAGCATAATCCAATTTACTGTATATGGTGTCAAAACTATTAAAATTTTGAAAATTACATCATGAAATAATTATAATGCAGTTATATTATATTCTAATAAAGTATAAATATTTAAATACTTATTATAATGCAAAACTATTTATCTGCCTTCATTCATTGCCTTCTGCTTCAAAGAAAAGCTTTGCAAATATTTTATACGCAAAAGTAAATGCAATATCAGGGCGAGAGAATATTTGTATGAATCAAAATTGTACCCTAAAATGTATACATGAACAACATACATTTTTATGTATATCAGTATGATGCCACAGTCATATTAGACAGATTAAGAACAGTATTTGCAAATATTTATAAGGGCAGATATTCAAAAAGTCCGCTATGAATATCGAGACAGGCCTGAGATGCCATGGAATGGATACACCCATTCTTTGAGAATGCCCCGTAGGCAAAAAATTCAACAATTTGAGATCTGGAAATTGTGGCGGCCACAGACCTGGACCCCATGTCCAATCCAACTACCGAAGAATACAATACTCTACCAACCACGTACAGGAGCACAAAAATATGTTGGAGCCTCATCATACAAAATCATTAATTCATTACTATGCAGTATTTACCGTATTTTCCTCGTAAACAATGGATCGTATGCGTACAGTTCTTTGGGACACCCTGTATATTTATGTTTATTTACACCCAGCACAAAAAAAAACTAAAAGAATACTGCATTACTTTAAAAAATAAAAACTAACCCACACTTAACCCCAGGTTTGGGATCAAATTGAGAATTTCTCTGAGTCCACTAGGAAGCATTTATGGATATGTTACAATAGATTTTTTTAATATATAGAAAAACATTCAAATTATCCAAAAACGTCATGATAATTAAACTCATTCATTATCACTACTAAAATTACATAGCAAAGTTGTATGTGAAGATATTTTAGAATAAAAATGTCCAGTAAAAGTTTTTTTTAAATTCTTTCTGTAATTCATGACAATTTACAAACACTATTTAAATAGTCATTTTTTTTTCAAGGTTAATGTTTTCTTTTTCAAGTTAGATGTTTAGTTGAATGCAATTCAAACAATTTCAAGCATAATTAAAGACATTCCTTACAATCAATATTACATCTTTAAAATGAAAAATACAAACCTTGGTTTATTGCATTAAATCTTGAATGTTTGTCATATCTGCATGATCCAAAAAAATTAGCTGGTTTGGAGTTTTTACGATGGCAGACAACTAGAATAGGCAATTGTTTTAGAATGTCACTTTCAACAGAGTTGCACATTAATAGCAGCTTTCTGAAAATTAATATTCTATATTAAAAATAGTTAGAAAAATATCACATTAATATAAAAAAACCCAACACATTCAAGAAACACACATTCTACAATTTCTATAAATACATAAATACCTACAATATCTAAACCAGTTATAAGGTTTGTTACATCTATAAAAGCAAATTCTAATTAAGCAGATCCCATTCATATGGGTTAACTTACCATGCCACTTAATCCAATTAGGCATTTAAAAAGAAATCACAATGCACACAAATAAAAAGCAAAGTTAAGATCATTCCCGGATATTACGAACATTTCAGGCAACTATAATAATTAACCTTTTAAATGTCCCCTCTATATTTGAAAGGTAATACAAACAATACTTGCGTATTAACGTCACTGAAACCAAATTTCAGTCATGTGAATTGCACCCTGATATAAAAAAAGCAAAAGACAGAGGGCGGCGGTGCGGCGTCTTAATTCACTTGTTTATATTTGAGTTTCAAAGATTTCAAAAATTATATTTTGGTGGAAAATGGATTAATATTGACTTCATAATAGAGTAAAAACAGTGTAATTTCTTTCTCCCAATGCTGTCACCATATGAATTCACACGCATACAATTTCAAATTTCATGTTTTTTACCCTATATTTCTTATTTTTATATTTTGCACAACCCCAAATTCTTTTAACAGTTTGTATATGGACACCTGTTTCAGGATCAATAAAATTCTACTTATAATTG
Source organism: Trichonephila inaurata madagascariensis (assembly GCA_019973955.1). NCBI lineage: Eukaryota > Metazoa > Arthropoda > Arachnida > Araneae > Nephilidae > Trichonephila > Trichonephila inaurata. Next base: position 28,019 of record BMAV01011855.1, on the reverse strand, counting down.
ACCTTTACATGAAAGAATCATCCCTTCTCTTTCTAGTTTATTAGTCTGATAACTTTTCCTCGGCATGATTTTTACGTGTATGTTCGATATCAGGGCATGATTTAAGCAGTGAAAATTTGGCTGTGGTGAAGCTAACACGCAAGTACCTCGCAAAATAATAACTGACTAGCTGCATGGTCCAGTGTTGCACGGGCTTTCTTGAATGTGTAAATTTTCCCTATGAAAATTTCCTTTTCCCAATCAATATCAGCATTTTAGGAGCGATTGAGATTTCCATATTAATATGCCATTAAAATTATCTTTTTTGAAATTTTTTTGCTCAGTTGAACAAGTTTCTTTCAATTCCGTTTAGCCCGACGTTGCTTACCGAGTGTATAACTAATCCCCATTGGAATTTCCGCTTTCCTTCATGACACTAGCACTTCTGCATGTGTGTGTAAGGGTGCAATGCGAGTGAGTCTATAATGCAATGTCTTATGCTAAACATTATCTTATGCTAATGTAAGCAGCATCTTATGCTTTTTCAGATGCATAAGATATTGCTCACCAAAATTCTCCATCCCTTCTCGGTGTCAGCACTTTCTAGTGTGTGTGGTTTCTATATTAATGCCATCACAATTCCCTTTTCCGTAATTTCTTCTACTTCTTTTCATTGTCATTTTCTATCCCTTTAGCCAAGCATTGCAAGAGGCTTTTTGAGTGTAAAGTTATTTTCCCTCTTTTTTTCCCCAGGGATAAGATCTTTGTTCACACTTTGATCAATGATCTACAAAAAACAATACTGCTTTAGTAACAAAAAAATATTAATTTAAAGCAATAAAACGTAAATTTTTCTGATACTAAGAATATTATAAAAAAACTATGTATATTCATTATTTTTAAACAATACTTACTTTTTAAGAATCTAAATTAAATGGATTTTCATTTATCAATCGTTACATACATTTAGCTTAAAAAATATATCTCTAAAAACTAATGCAGTTTCATCCAAAATAGAAGATGTACTATTTTATTAAATATTTAATTGAAAAATGAAATAATAGAAAATACTGTATTAGTTTTTTTAAAAAATATATTAATTTGAATACATTATTGTTAAATAATGAATAAAAAACTTCTTAAAGTTAGCCATTAAAACGATTGCTTATTTCTGTGAGTTTGAATGTTTGATTAAAATAATATATTTAAAAATAGTTCTTTTAAGTGGTTTCTTTCAGTATCTCATAAATTAAGAGAATAGTTGATCTGAGGAAGAATTTTTTTAGAAAAATGGAAACGTATCTGATGTAAAATGTTTTATAAAAAACTAACATATTTATTGTTTTACAATAATAATTTCCTTCTTAGAATTTGAAATAATAAAACTGATTAGAAACATTAATTTCCTAATTAATCATTACATACAGTTTGCTTAAAATAGGGCACTAAAAACAAAAATCTAGTTTAATGAAATTCCTTGCAAGCGTCAAAAAAGAGAGGTTGCCGAGGTTTCACGTGAGACATAAGCACACAAATTCTGTGGTAGGTTTAATACAATTAATTATTACTGCCCTTTGCAATTTAAGCGATATTTCTCATAGCATTTTTTAGGGTCCCCAGAAATGAAAATGTACTTTAAAAAAAAAAAATACTTTTATGTATGAAAAAAAAAAGACAGAAAAATGTAAATTTCTAAAATTACAAAAATCTATAACTATTTTGAAGGAATTTTACAACATTCTGTTTCAGCTAGTAAGTCAAAGGAGTTAAGTCATGAAATGTAGTTTGGTTGAAAAACATATTTTTGTTGCCAATTACGCCATTTGCTTTTCATAAACATTCTTTTCAAAAATTGTTTTGAAGTTTTTATTTATTTATTTAATTTTTGAGGGCTTAATCTTTAAGTTTAAGTTTCAAAATTTAACACATTGACAACAAACAACGATAAATTAAAAAAAAAAATTAAGAAAAGTATTGCATAAACAAATACTCGGAAAAAGTTTGTTAGACGAAAAACACAAAAACTGTTTTAAAATCCATAATTTCACTCAAATTTTTCAATGCTCCGTCAAAGCAAAAACACTAAAATTTTACACGCTAGAAAAACGTTTTGTATGATTATTTTTATACAAGGCAAAGTTATTAAATGTTTAAGTCAAATTTTGAGCATTTTATTAAAAATCGTAAAAAAAAAGTTTTTGAGAAAAGAATTTTTAAAATTGATTCTAAAAGAACAATAAATCAACTTTTAGAGAAGGTAAATTTAATTCATCAAAAGAACAAGAAAGCAATACAATGCGATTGAAAATTTTCATAAAAATGTAACGAAATTGACTCCTTTAAAAAGAATCATACCACATCGTGACAATAAACGGTCTTTCCGATTCTGGAATTATTTTTTTTATCCGATTTTGATAAAAGAAGGATCGTAATTTAAATACGACGAAAAAGTAGGAACTCTTGCCTGCTTCATCCGGACAGTGACTTGGCTCAATAAACTGCATACAAGCGCAGACAAATCGTGCATTTTAAAGTTTTTAATTAATATCTTTTTAATTAATTGCAATATCGGAATTTTAATGGTCAAAATGGTTCATTTCCAATCTTTTGGTACCTTCGGCGTGTTTCTGTTTTCATCAGTTTGTGAGAAAATAGCCTCACATACATAAATATGTTTGTTTACACAAATTTTAACAGTATAGATTAAAATCAAATAGAAAAACTTCGGTGAAAAAACCTATTTCCATTAAAGGAATATTGGCATTTAACACTTAGATCTTTATGTGGTTTTAAAAAACTTTATTGATGTTTATGCTCAAATTAGATTTATGTACACAATTTCTGAGAATATAACACATGTTCAACAGAAAAATCAAGCTGCCCTACTAACTTCAAAAAAATATTATATAATTGGAAAAATCGAATTTGTACATTCAAAGATTTTTACAATATTTATTGTCCTTACACTGAAACAAGAAAAGCAAAAGTAAAGTGAAGGAAGTAACAAACAATCTTCATATTAAAATTCCCTAAACAATAATCATGTGGATGAAAAGCTAAAACATAAAGAAAAACAGAACCCACGGAAATTCATTAAAATAAGAAATAAAGGCAAAAAATATTGTTTCCTGATTTTTATGTTTTTGTGGGTTTTTTACTGTCTGTGATAGTCAGGAAAGCATTTCCCATGAAATCTTTTCTCACACTCAAAACATTTACTTTTGGTATCCTGACATACAGCCCAAAGTCCTTGTGTTGAAGGCACAACATAAAGTATATACAATTGTCTAAACATTTAGAGCTTTCAGTGTGGAGTCTAGTAACAGAACGGATTTACAGTTTCATGCAAAGGAAAAGTTAGTTTGCAGAATCTGAGATGTGATTGTTCTACTTCTGTACCTTTGTGTAAATGTGAATGTAATCCATCTGATTTGGTAATAACAGCCATATTTAATGCATTTCTCAAAAGACAATAATACCAATTTTGCTACTAAACAGAGGTTGATACTATCCAAGAAATCTGCTTAGAAAATGAACTCCTCCCATTCCATCATTGTACATTTTTATTACATTTTTCTGAGAAATATTTTCGTTTTTTTTCTTCGAGTTCATCAAAATCTCAGGATTTTAGTGACAGGTTCATACGTTGAAAAATTTGATGCTATAGTCACTACAACACCGTCTTTCCAAGGACAAAGGTACATTTACCCATCACTCCGCGGATTCATCAGATAATTCATCATCATCTACGTATTTGTAGAAATATCAACTGTATCTCAAACTGCTGGCAGAACAGTTTAAAAAAATATCTTTCTTTACATCTTCTTCATCAATCGAACATCTACTTTTTTCTAGAGACAATTAACTAATAAAAATACAAATATCATCTGGTAATGTGTAACCATAATGTAATGCTTTTTCTACAATCTCAAAAGGTTTTCAATCAGACATCTGATCAGTATTTTTTGTTTTCACTAACATAATAAAGAAGAAATCAGCAAAAGAAAAAACTCATGCAATTCCCCAATACAATTTTGTTTATACCTTGTTTTGTATCACTTATAACTCATCCAATATAAGTAAGTTATAAGCAAACATCTACCAACAAACATGCATACTTTTCTATGGCAGCTATGAGTAATCCACTTTACTTATGAATGCATAAAACAAAGAGGATATAAAGAAATTGAGAAATATATCAAGAGTTATAAAATTTTATGGCGACTTTTACAAGAAATCTTGGCATTCAGAAGATTTTTTCTATTCTTTTGTATACTGTAGGCAAACTTTATGTTAAACACACCTTTACATGCAATTGTTTCTTTCACGGAACGTCCAAATTTCTTACCTAATATTAAAAAAAAAATACATTTCTTTACTTATAAGCTATCTCAACAAAATGATTTTTCTTTACAAAAAGTTGAAAAACTTCATGGTTCAGCAGCAATATCAAGAAAATGCTGCTGAAATAGTATTTTGATATTTTTCATCGAAATACTATTTCAGCAGCACATTTTCTGGATATTAAAAAATTAATCTATGTTTTCATTCTGCAAAATAACTTTTACAGAGCAATATGAATAAAATTACAGAAAATTTTTAAAATCTTCTACTTATGGAATATTGGCATGTAACGGGTTAACTGTTTAAGGAAAAACCGCAAAAGGGGGAGAAAACAAAACATTTATATATTTCTTCAAACAAATGAACATGTCAGGTGGGGTTTGTGAAGATATGCCTGGATTTGTCATGTTCAAAGTAATTTTTTTCATTACCCCCTTTTTTACTTAATATAAATCATTCAGGCAATACATTGATTTGAATTCTCACTTGTAGAATAATTTACCATTTTGCTTTGAACTTCAGAGCCAAATAATCTGGATTAATGAGGATCTACAATAATTTATATCTATACATATAAAGAAAAGGATTTGTGTGTTTCAGCTGTACCGGCAAAACTAAGCAACATAGAAGTCTGAAACTTGGCACGTAGAAGCTGTAGGTCATTATCCTGAACACCTTAAAGAGTTTTTTTCGAAATTTGCTTTAGATTTTTTTTAAAATTCAATTTTCAAGTGATTTTTCAGCTAAATGGAGATATGACGTCATCAGACATGTCAAGTCAACTTTGTGAAAATTAATGTTTAGAGCCGTTCTTGGGGGGATTTTAGCACATTTTATTATAAGCATATTTATTTATGTTTTTTTTTTTAACTCTTTGTGGTGGAATTATATTTGTTTTTCAAAAAAGTTGTCATAAAAAAAAATGTTCTTTCTAAATTTCATGTTTTGGATTGGCAACACAAATATGATAACATTAGATTGTCGTTGAATTACCAAGTGTGTTGTTTTGCATTAAATTAATGCTATAATTTCTATTTTAGTGACACACAGTTTTATGCTTGTTTATTTTCTAAACTATAATTTTTTCTTGCTTATTGTAGTTTAAATTATATGATACTGTGATTCAAGTTTTTAAGCCAAAAAATGATTTGGGAAGCTTTTCGTAAACAGAAGCTTAGATAATGTGGTACTTAAGTATTAGCGTCACCACAGCAAAATTGGTGCCATGCGAATCACACCTTGATACCAAAACAACAAAGATTCTAAAATATTTTATATAAAATCGGTCAGATTTTGGTGGAAAATGACGCAATTTATAAGGCGCCAATTTGGCTGCGATAATGCTAATACGTAAGTACAGATAATAATTACTTATTCTTCAACAAAAAAATATCAGTGGATTTTAATTTATCTAATTAATTTATATTGTTATTTATTTGTTAATTTTTATTGTATTTATGGCTTACACATAAAAGATAGATATATGCTGTTGTGGGCTATTTTGTATAAGTGATTACATATGTGTAACTAACGGTTTTTACAGCACACGCCAGAATAGCTTGCTGTTATCGGAAATTTTTTCCTACTTACTTGACATTTATCGTTATATTTTGGACACTTCACATAATATCTTTATAAATTATAGCCTATGTGTTATTCTATTGTATAAGCTATATTATTGTAAAGTTTCATAAAAATCCATTCAGTTGTTTTTGCATGAAAGAGTAACAAACATCCATACATACAAACTTTTTATTTACGTATAAGATTTTCTGAGCTGTTTATGGTAGTTTCATCAAAATCAAGCTTTTATCTATTTAAGGTATCTTTTCAGTTTGAATTAATGTTATAATTTCTACTATATGCTAGGTTACTTCATGTTTATTTTATGTGTTTAAATTTTTTATATTTAAGATTTTACGTCAAAAAGATAGGGCTTAATTATTCTTAATTTAAATTAATGCTATAATTTCTATTTTAGTGTCACACAGTTTTATATTTGTTTATTTTCTGAACTGTATTAATTATGTGATACCATGACTCAAAAGTTAGTTTTTATGTCAAAAAATGATTTGTGAAGCTTTTTGTAAACAGAAGCTTCGATAATGAGGTACTTATGTATTAGCGTCACCAAATCAAAATTGGTGCAAAGCGAATCACACCTTGATACCAAAACAACAAAGATTTTAACATATTTTATATAAAAAAAACCAATCGGTCAGATTTTGGGGAAAAATGATGCGATTCGTGAGACGCCAATTTGGCTGTGGTGACACTTATACACATGTACTGAAAATAATTACTTATTCTTCAACACAAATATCAGTGGATTTTTTAGACAATGAAATTACTTGCTTTTATTCTTATGCTAAATATAATAATAATCTGTTAGTTACAAAGTTTCTATCTATTAAAAAAACTTTATTGCTTTTCTTTATTCAACGGAAAATTCTAAATCTCACTTATTGTAACCTATTATTCAACCTAGCAGAATAACAAAAAGAAAATAGTACTAAATTAAACTAATTGCTATTAACGGATTGGCAATATTTGAAGGGAAAAAAAAACCTTCAATTTATGTCAACAACTGTTGTTTAACCAGATTTTGGCATATTTGCTACATGTCGCTTTTTTTGACCACATAGTTTTTATAACCGATACATACTCATCTTTTGATCTCATGGAAAGATAGTTAACTTCATTCATCAAGAAGATCTTCAAAGAAACTATGGATGGGATTGAATGCTCAACAAAGTAATTTTCTTTAGCACTTTAAAATTCAGAGTTAATGAAATTTTTGTTGTGTGGCATTATGGTTTAACTTTTTTTCTTACAATCTGTTCTTCATATAGATTTTTAAAGATTTTATGCATGTACATTTCTATGACATTTTCTTTGGTTGAAAAAAAAAAGATTATTGCTTTTCTTCCTTCATCAGCAGATGATGATCAATGTTGAATATCACGAAAAATATGCACAATTATTTAAAATCGCATTGCAATGGTGAAATGAATAAAAAAATGGACGATATCGAACAATTTGTTGACAATTAGACGCTAAAAAAACAATGCAAAAAAAAATCAGATTACCGTAAAATCTGTCGTATAATGCTCACCTATACTTTTGAGCCGCATTTTGGAACTAGTTTGTTATCCAGGGTAATGGTGCCAAGCACTGCTTGGTGCCATAAAGATCACGCCAAGCAGTGCTTCTTGTTGATGGAATGGAATCCAATATGGTGGCCTAGCGGTAATTTAATGATGCACAATAATTTTAAAAAATTGCTTTGAAATACATTGAATTATTTCAAATGAAGGATGTAGGAAGAGATTGAGAATAACCTAGATCAATCAATAAATAATGAATATAAATATAATAAAAAGTAACATGTACTAATAATAGTATTATAAGCAGTGTATAATAATCTTATAATATAATTTTATCGTAATTATATATAATATTCATAAAGTACGATTTAATAACAATTATTAGAAATAATAATCATGATATAATTTAATAGTAATTATAAAAAAGAATAATTATCGTATTGTAAAAAAATAAAAAGAATGCATAAGAATACTTGTATAGCATAATTATAAATAACAGCATAATTATAATTAAATAACATAAGAATAGCTATAAATTAACAACAAAAATAGTTATAAATAAATTACATAATAATTATAAATAAATAACAAAATATGTAATATTTATAAATAAGTATTAAAGAAACAATTATAAATAATGATTATATGATTATGACATACAGTAATAATTGCATTTTTATATTACATTCTTAATAAAATAATTGCATAATATATGTTAAAATTAATAATGAATATCAATTAAAATGTACTGAAAGCTTGCAATATAAAACTTGCACTGCAAGTTCCTTCAACGAATTTCATTGAAAAAAGAACGTAAAAAAAAGAAACATTTTTAAAACGTAAAATAAAATGAAAATGAACGATTAACAGCGATAATTAAAAGAACAACACTTATTATTTTAAGTAAAAAATATTCTAGAACTCAATCATATTAGAAATATCCATATTCGAAAAAAGCACAAAATGAAACAGAAGACGGAAACAATTGAATAATTACACTGAAAATGGATAAATTTTTAAAGAAATTGTCTGAAATTAACAGGCTTACCATGGGAAAAACCAATAAAAGTTATTTCTAATATACGTTATTCTCATGGCAACCACATCGACAGATGATAAAAACATGAAGGTAACCATATTGTAATACTATCGCCCATCTTGGCGAACATAAACAACAACTTGGCGCTATTACCCCGGATATCAAACTCGCACCTGCATTTTTTAATGTTTGTTATGTTCGCCGTATAATGCACACCCTCTTTTTTACGAAGAAACCTGAAATGTACATATGCAATGCTCTCATGTTTTTGAAGTTATTTATTCGAGGTATTATTCCAAGATACAGAAAAAAATAGTATACTTCTAGAATTACAACTCCTTATAAGAAGTGTCATTTCTTTTAAATAAACAGTATTTCGATATTTGTAAAAGTCTTAATTTTTTTCTATACTGATCTTTTTTTATTTTTAAAGCTCTTGAACCCGTAAATTTCGATTTAATTTTTTGTGCTCAAAGTGGGCTTTATACGCTGGATTTCATGGTATGTAAGATTTTCTGTTATTATTTTTTTTTGTTGTTGTTCAAAACTCTGTTTGTGGCATCATTATCTAACGTTCCTTCTGACAATCTATTCTTCATGTAGTTTTTAGCTAATTGTACATATACATATGCATTGCATATCTTTTTTACATATCAATACATTGCTATAATATTTTCTGTTGTTGAAAATAAAGATTTGTGCTATTCTTCCTTCATTGGCCAATTCAACGCTTTCTTCATTGTAGAAAAATATTGCCTGAAGTATAACAGAAAGAAAATGACCATAAATTCAAACTAATTGCTATGGACAGATTGGTAATATTATGAGCCATGTGTTTTTGTATGTCACTGTTTATGGCCTTATGATCTCTATGACCGATAAGATCTCATCTTTGTTTTAAATGAAAAAAAATCAAGAAATTATTTTTAAACAAAATGCTATTTGCTGAACTATGATGAAGTGGATCTTGAAACAATATTCTCATATTTTCTTTTGGATTCCTTTAAATTCAATGTTGACCTGATTTTTTTGTCATGACTTAACTTTGCATCTGACAATCTTGCAATACATAAACCAATCATTTGTGATCAAAAAAGTTTTTGCAAAAAAAGTATGCACCTTGAAAAGATTTTCTCATATCTCCTTTTGGATTTCTTTAAATTTCAGTGTTAATGTGATTTTACATCTGATGTTTTAATGTTGCTTCTGATAATCTGTTCCTCATGTAGTTTTTTGGAGACTGTATACATATTTTATATATTATCATACTGCCCATATATGATATATATATTTCAATTATCATTATAGTTATTTATGATTGTGTGTACTTATTTGTTTGCTCTTTCTAATAGAATTACAATTGCTGATAGAAATATTGCAAAAAAGTATTGTCTGAATAATTAATTTTTTAGCAACATGTTTTATTGTTTGTATCATTCAGTACTGTTGATTTTAGATTATTTCAACAGGGACATATTTTAGATAGATTTTTTATTTTAGTTCATACTAATTTAATTTTTTTAGTATTGAATTACATCTAATACTCTATATTAGATGTATTACGCGGATGGTAGATAGTATTACACTGTTCCTCATGTAATACTAATTTAATTTTTTTCCTGTTGATGGCTTCCTAATATTTCTTATTTATGGTATTATTTTGTTAATCAGTTTATCCTCATTAATTTTTTCTTTTGGTTTATCTATTTCAGGTTATTTCACCCATAGTTCAATCGCAGAAACATATACTGCTATTACTTTTCTAACATAATTTTTTTTTTTCTATTTGCATTCATTCATTTCTGTTTACTTTATAGCATGCTAATTTTCTCTCTTACATTGAAATATTTGTTTTTGTTATATTATTTAATTTGAGGCCAAATTGTACTTTGTTTAAAATATTTATAAATTAAGCATTAATTAAAAAAAATATTTTTAATTTTTGGTTATACCACTTTAAAAAGGGTTTTACCCTCCCTAAAAAATATTATATGTGTTATAATAGGGGAATTTTATGTTTTTAAAACAGTTTCACACTCAAAAAAGCCACTGTAACGCCGGGCTATGGAGAGATAAAAGAAACGTGTCTGACAATGGAAAGATGCGGAAAATATTTCGAAAAAGGGAATTGTAATGACGTTATTATAGAAATCATACACACACAATAGGAAGTGCTAACAGATAGAGAGAAGAATTTCCATGACAATATGTTATGCATTCAAAAATGTTTGTGCAATGCAGGGGGTAAATGAAGGGGAAAGAAACCTGTCTGTCAGTGAAAAGTAAAAAAATTTTGAAAAAGGGAATTTTAATGACATCATTATAGCAATCACTCACATCATACACGTACACACATGCACAAAAGTGCTGTGTCATGAAAGAAATAGGAAATTAAGTTATACAATCAGTAAAAGCCCGCACTAAGCGGAAGGGAAAGAAACAAAAAAGTCTAAGTAATTTCGAAAAAGAATAATGGTAGTGCTGATGGAAAAACTTATAAAAATAGAGAAAGCCCGTGCAATGCCGGGCCATGCAGCTAGTTACTCAATAGAAATACACTTAGATCCAAGGAATGTTCAAAAATATATATACACATTTTAAAGCACAATTATTTCTTGGGATTCATTATATATGCGTGTATGTGCTCATGCAATGGTATTTATCTTACCCATTACTTCTACACTTTTAGTGTTTATTCTAGAAAAGTTCACTTATTTAGCCTGCCCTTTAAATCTCATCTAACACTTCAATTATTTTTATTATTATTACTTATGAGTTAACACTTAAATTACTCAAACATTTAAACATTTTTCATAGTTGTAAGCAGAAATATTACACCAGTAAATAATTACTGCCTTTAGTTTCATTAATTTTTAAACAATATTGTACCCTTTTATGAAACAAAATCCCTATCCCCATCCTAATTTTTTTAAGCAACGTACCTTTTTTTTCTGAATAAAAATAAAAGCTGATACTTTCTTCTAAATTTTTTTAATTAAAAATTACAATAACATAATTTGTAATCAATATGAAATACATGTCCAGTATTTCAAACATAATTATTGAAATTAGTAATAAGGCATACTAATCATGTTATTAGAAATTAAAAGGTAAATAATATCAATCAATTATTGCTTGCTATATTTAATTTTAAAAGAATAATTCCATGAAAAAAACTAAGTCAAAATACTTTCTAAGCTAATATTGAAAGATAATACCTAAACTGAGTAGTGAACACGTGGAAGAGTATCAAAAAGGAAGTAAGAGGAATCAAGTTATAATGAGGGCAAATGAGATTAGGAATATGCAAGAGAAATATTTAGCTTGTGTGACAGATATTGTAACAAACCCAAAAATTGGTTAAAAAAAGACATTTAAAAACTTACCTTCCAATGTTAGGTGACAAAGGATACAAAACCATGTTCTGTACAAAATGCTTCATTGAGCTTGAAGAACTCTTATTAGAATTAACTGATGGAAGATAATCAAAAGGTAAAGGTAAAGGAGAACCTGAAGTTTCTGGAAACACCTCATTAGAATTGTTTTCAATCTCTGAAACTTTTCTAGGCTAAAAAATACAAACATTTATATTACATAAAATCTTAAATTCAAATAAATGAAAAATAAAATCAGCAAATAATTGTAAAAAAATTTCAATAAAATGAAATATTAAGATTCAAATACCAACATTGATAAGGTTATTTCAATACAATTATAATACAGCAAACATAAAACAGCAGGAAATCACTAAGCAATTAAAATTTAAAAGAGTTTAACAACAGTAGGAGTAATTATGATAGTTCTCTTGATTATAAAAAAAAAATGAATAACTAAATACAATATTTGAAAAAACTGTGTCTATTACATTACATACATACTGGGTGTCCCAAAATAGACTGACAGTTTTCAAAAATTTATAACAAGAAAACCCTTAATACCGTATTCCTGCCATAAATTGTTTTTTAACCTAATCAGTATTTGGTTAAAATACAATTCATGCAGCAAATGTGACAGGGTTTAATTTTTTTTTCTCTCCTAGAGTTCCAGGTTTTAGTTAAAAAATTGTCCAGCAATATGGCACTGCAAATAGTAAACTTGCAAATCAAAGAAAAATAAAATCACAGAAAAATCGTCCAAAATCTTTAAATGAAAGCCAAATTGCAATTTTTTCAAAATGTCCTACATCAGCCACCATCACATGTCATAATCGGAGAAAATTAGACATTTTCTGTAAAGTGGCCAATAGAATGGCTACACATGCATCACTGATAATTTCAAGTGTTCAGGGATCCTTCAAATGATCCAAAGGGAAGAAATCACAGATTCAAAACCATTGAATAGTGTGTGAAGTATGGGTAATTAAGAGCAAAATTACATGATTATCAAAATACTCCTCTAAGAAACTGAAAACTTAGGTAATCTGGTGAAGACTCACACCATGCCGCATAAACCAGGATGTTGTAGATGATCCAACCAAAACATTTTCAATGGCCACAAAATTGTGCAAAATTTTAACATTTAACACAAAAAAGGATCAAATTACACTTCTACCGAAAACCATACGGTAACTTCGAGAACATATACATAAAGGTTCTCAGTTTGCCAGTTTTGCTTATTGACAGATCTATTGAGATGGAAATGTCATCTGAAATCATAGAGTTTACCTCAACAATGCCAGCATTAATTATTTCCAGCAATTCATTTGTAAACATGTTCCTTTTCTCTACAGTCATAGTCTGAGGCAGTTAGTGTGTTTGAATTTTGAACAGAAAAAAGGGCAGGCATTTATGTATTTTCTTATGCACTACTGTTTCGCTAAATCAACAAACAGTTTCAGTTTTTTTTTACTGATTTTTTAGGGGAGCATGCAGTTATTTCCTCAACGACCAGTACATTTGTTTCTGTAATAGCCAACAAATCCGACTTTCTCATCTGCAACACTACCTGTTTGAATTTATCGTATTATGCCTTTATTGTATTCAGAGATTATTAGCAACTTGAAATTTGCACTGAAAGTTTTTTCTTGTTGAAGTAATAGCCCCAATCTGTGGAATTTTAATGCAATGAAATTCTTTCCTCCAACAAATATGTCACTTTCAACACTACTGTAGACAGAGGCGGATTAAACAGGTGTCAGACCTAACGGCCGCCAGGGGCCCCCCAGCACCAGCAAGGACCTCAAAGATTGAAGTATATTCCATTTATAAATTTTATGTGGAAAAAAAGATCTGGAACCAATATTGAAACTTTTATTTGAGTTGTGTAGCAGCCATGAACATAATTTTTCCAGATATCTGTATTTTTGCAATCTGTACAAATTTTTTGCAAGCCTTTTTCTTTTTGCCAAAATTTTATTTCGTACAAATGAATATTATTCAAGTCACAAGTCAAACAAGTTCCTTTTAGTCTACAGCTGGGCTTAATTACTCTCGGGTACATTTTACACAAATGGAAAAAAATCCCAACACCAAGAATAAAATATTGTCAACTAATAAAACTTCTGCAATACATTTGTATAGGAAACAATATATAGCTATTAATTAAATATTCATTAAAATTGGGAATACCATACTCCAGGGAATAATTGCTACTAGCAAATCATTGAAATAAGTTGAGTGTGAACATATATAAATAAAAGAGGATGTAGCTTATACTAAAACCTCTAGAAAATTATATTCAAAATTTCAGAAATGAATTTGGAAAAATGGATAAAGAAGCAACTGATTTATCAGGGCTCTCGTTTGAAGAGGAAGCTGGACAAGCTCGCCGGCTGTAAAAGGGAAAAAGTTATTTTTAGTGAAAGTTAAGAAGTAGGTTATGAAATTTTGAAAGAAGGGAAATTTCACAGTGAATTCATTTTATGTCATATGCGATAGGGCAAGAGCAGAACTAGATAGCTGAGATTAATCAAACTGTTATAGAACATTTTATTGTATTTTTGACAAGAGATCATAACCTGAAATTAAAAAGAAAGCTACACAAAAATTAAGGGAAACTTACAAAGACGATATTGAATCTTTTAATTTTGATGTTACGAATGAATGAAAAGAAAACAAAGATACAATGAAAGCCTCCACTAAAAATTTATCTATTTGAAAGAGAAATCCTAATGTGTAAATACTTTTAAAATATTTTTAACAATACTGATATCGAATGCATCAGGTGAAAGATCTTTTTCAGTTTTAGAATGTGTTAAAAATAATTTCAGTACTATGGGAGTAAAGACAAATTAAATAACATGGCCATATTATACACGGAACAAAATGTTTTGGACAAAATAAATATGGTAAAAATAATTGATGAATTTGCTGAAGAGAAATCAAGCTGCATAGCAAAACTGTAAGCTCTTTCAGTAAGGTTTTTAATTTTTTTTTATATACAGTTCAGATTTTTCATTAGCCATTGAGTTTTATTATTAGCCATACATTTTATTTTGAGAATTTAAATGTAAGTGAACCTTTTCACTATATTTTAGTTTTTCGACTCTAGAGGCTATGGGTCTCAAACATTTTACTGCCAGGGGCCTCCAACTACCTTAATATGCCTCTGCCTGCAGATTTCGCAGTTCTGCTTTCTACTGCTCATCCATTCACAGATAAAACTCCTGTTAGATCAAAGCATCAACCTCTTCTGTAGTTGTGTATTTTGATGGTTTGTACTTATCAAAATTGAAAAAAATAAAGAAAAAATATTGACGGGACCTATGACGCCATCTGATAGGAAATTTTTGAACTAAAATAAGGAACCCAGGGGAAAAAAAATTTATGCTTGTCACAACACATTTGCCACAAGAATTGTTCTTTTACCTTAATCATTTTTCCCGTTATAAATTTTTGAAAACCGCCAGTCTCTTTTGGTACACTAAGTACACACACATATTTATAAGTATAATTTTATTTGCGTAAATATAATTTTAATACTTCCAAATAGATTTTGGAGACAATAAGTTTTATTAATCAAGAGGATTTTTTCAAAATTAGATGATATACATATCATTAGGATATATTTTACTTCAAAACTACTAAATCAATGCAAAAAACTTACTTTAGCACCACAAATGAAGAGTGTTGCACGCATAATATCTCCCAATGGGTTATGCCGATTACATGAGTTATTTACAATCATAAGTTGGTACTTTCCCTAAAATCAATTATATGTATAGAAAGAGAAAAAAATTCAAAAAAGTAATTTACTAAAATTATGATAAGATAAGAGGCAATTAAAAAAATACATCCAGTAATACAGGAAACTTACAATAAAGTAGAAAGGAATACTGTGTGTTATATATATATACACACACCCGATATACAAAACTTTAGCTATTCAATAGATACATTTTCTAATCAATTTACTTTACATTCTAAGAATAATTACAAGGTAAATATACACTTTATAGCTATGAAAAAATTTACATGAATATCAGACTTTTTCTTTCTCACATAGCATTTTAAAGTTAGGTTCTTTTCTATAATATTAGGCAAAGACTCCCTTATTGCAAGACTTCCTGGATTATAGCAAATGTGTCAATTGGTCTAAATCAACATTTAAGCAGCATAAACATTGACAATCTTGCAATTTAGAGTCACAAGTGACAAGAATGACATTTGAGCACATTAACTTTATTTTCTTATCAACTACACAATACCATACAAGAAATTTGAGGTTAAGTTAAACTAAAAAGTATCAGTAACTTATTTTGCACCATTGGTTTTGAGGAGAACCAAGAATTGAATCAATGATTTAAGTCAAAGCATGCATCACTGACCATTGGGATATCACAGTACTCCAGTGATTAAAAATAATGTTATAACCCAACAATTAAGTCACAAAATATTTTAACAATAACATTTAATTTATAAAGTATTAGGAATAATATATGAAAACACACACACACTTTTCAGCTTATTTTATTAATCTATGATTACCTCTAACATTAAAAAATTGCATTCCCCACCAGACCTATAAGTTATAAATTTTCACTTCTACCTACATAGTAATTTAACATAATTAACAAATATTATATCAAAAGGATTTTTATACAATTTACAACAATTTGTACATACCTTAAATAATGTAGAAAATGGATTTTCTTTGTTCAACCTTTTAAGAATGTGGAGAAAAACAATTATTTTAATTTACAGAATTTAATATTTATCAGAGCATATTACAAACTAAATATAATAACTTAATATTAAAAAAATGAAAGCAATGTTCAATAAATCTTAGACTAAACAGTTAAACAATTCAAAAAAATAAGTCATTGAATAGAAAAAGTAAAGAACCAACAGAATGCAATGTAGGAGGGAATAAATGCCATGTTTTTTGTCAGCCTTTAAAATTTTACTAGCTGCATAGCTCGTTGTTGCACTGGCGTTCTCTGCTTTTATAAATTTTTCCTTTCTTTCAAAAAATCAGTACTTCTAATACTCTTTTTCAAAATGACTCCCCCCCTCCTCCGCTTAGGTCGCCGTTGCTCGGGCTTTTACTCAGTGTATAACTTAAAATTACCTGCTTCTAATTTTTTTTTTGCTTCTTTTCTTTGTCAGACAGGTTTATTTTCCCCTGAAGTTGCACAAACATTATTAAATGCATAACATATTGTCCTGGAAATTTCCCTACCCCTCTCACTATCAGAGCTCTCAAATAAGTGAACAGTGAGACTTATAATATTTGCTCACTCACTTTGCAACTTTTTAGGCCCCCAAAACGAAAATGTACCTTTTTAAAAATAGTTGTATGTTGAAAAAAGTAGAAATTTTTATAATTACAAAATTTCACAACTGTATTAAATGTTCAATTAAAATTGTGAGCATTTTTTGAAATGTTCGATAGATGGAAAAAAAAAGTTTCATACAATTAATTTTATTAATGAAGAAGTTATAAAAAATTTGAAATTGATAAGTAGATATTAAATATTTAAAATTTGAGTATTTATCAAATCCATAAAAAAAGTTTTTGACATTTTATTTTTTAAATCACTAAATCTAGAAGATCAAAGTACGAGTTTTTCAAAAATCATTTTCATATAAATGCATTGATATTGATTCATTTTAGAAAAAAATCATAAAATATGTAAAGTATTGTTGTTTTGGAAAAAAAATAATAAAAATACTGGATCGGGATGAAATAAATTATCTTTCCAATTACAAAATCATTTGCGAAGTTATTAAATACGGGAAAAAAATTTTGAGTATTTTTTAAAAAATCATAAAAATTAAGTAATAATGTTGTTTCGAACCCGAGCACAACAGTTAGTAATGAAGTGCTTTAAGCGATCGCGCCGCGAAATCTTCGAGAAAAAGGAGTGAAAAAACCTTTTTAAAATTTAAAGAGATATTCAATTTCGCCAAATCTGGTGATTTACAATATTTATAGGCGCATTTTTAAGTTAATGCCTTCAAACTTCATGTATCGATTGCAAACAACGGTAATTTTTAAACAAAAAAATATTCCAAAAATAATGCTTAAATATTTCTCACAAAAAGGGAAAAAAAACGAAAAACACAATTTTTTTTAAAAACCGTAAGCTTTAAGATATTTTATCAATTTTTGTACAGAATACATATAATATTGTTACGTATAATATATATTATGAACATAGAATTTTTTTATTAAGTATTTAAATAAAATTTTGAGTATTTTTTGAAAAATCG
>BMAV01011854.1:235205-342242 GCA_019973955.1 Trichonephila inaurata madagascariensis | reverse complement strand
GAAGAGTAAAATTTCAGCCCATTTGCTGAAATGATCGGTTATTACTAAAATATAGCGGTTACGTCTTATTCTCGATATAGGATCGGTTTTAAAAATCTAACGTCATACCATTCGGAAAATTTTGAATAATTATTTAACCGACCAGCTGGTAACCGTTTTTATAGTTATTAACTTGGCACATATGGCATGTAGAGACATATTGATCAATAAATTTTCTCATGTACGGGAAATAACAAACGTCCCGAATTTTATGATACGTTTTAAATCTGCCGACGTGTCCACTTATTGGCTTGTCATGAAATTCTCTCATTATTTCATTCCTAAAGATTTTGGAATGTATACACGCATTTCACCTAATGACGTTGCGTGTTTCGCATAAAATAACAATCCTTCAATTAAACGGAAATCGTGGACCAATTCTCACATATCGTTGCATTAACCGAGTTATCTTCCGGGTTTTCTAAATATCTATATATATGACCTAATTCTGGGTCATTTTTCTGTTCCTCTATTAATTGTTCCCGCGAAGTAAGTACCAAATCTTTGATTACGGCACAATTAATTTTATCACCAATTATACTATTCCCATGGTTTTTCGGTAAAAGTGTAGCCACCATGTTTAACTTCATTTCTGACCCAATAACGTGTAATTTCCTTTATTTACCTTTTATCTTCAACAGTGTATTTTGAATTTTTAACGATTTCTGATCAAAATCTAATACTATTTTGACGCTATTATGAAATCGATACCCAGAATACATGGGTATTCTAAATCTTTCAGCACATGAAATGACCAATTTCTTTCGAATTGTCTGATGTGAATTTTTAATTCTACAATCCCCATGTTTTGGCATTTCGCACCCTGTGCTGTTATTACCTGGGCTCGCGATTTTTTATTTGTTTATAGAAAAAATATTTTCTATATACTTCTTCCGATATAAAAGATTTATCTGCTCCGGTGTCCCATAGTGCTTTCAAAAATGTGTTATTTAATAATATAGGTACGTGTGGAAGTTCTACTGGTGATATACATATCGGAGAAAGTCTAATTGTCTCTCTTGTCGACACCTCTTGAGGTTGATCATTAACCTTTACAATATTTAATCGTCCCCTTTGCGTCCTATCGCCTCGATTGAAATTATCACTCGAACCCTTATTTCTACGGTCCCTCTATTAAAATTATCATTTCGCTCATTTCGAAAGGGTAACCCCTGTTGCTGAATCTTTGATCATTATTATTAAACCTATTCCTCTCAAACCCCTCTATTATTTTGACGGCTATTCTCGTAAAACCTTTTCTGTTATTTGGCCCCACCCTTATTTCCAAAATTCCCCCCTTTTTTCTACCATTAGTTTCCCAAAAATTGGGCACCCCATGCGCTTTTTGGCCCCTCGTTTTTTCTATATTATGGTTCTGATCCCCCAATTTGATGAATATCTCTTTCGAATTTGAGGATTTCCCCAAAAAGTTGTATCGTTTTTTTGTGGTTTTCCCGGACTTCCACGTAGTCCTGTACCCTGTGGTTCGAGTCGAACCAAAAATATGACCCACTAAGCCCGTTTTGGGACTTTCCCAAAATCCAAAAAACTTCTCTCTATTTTAGAAATCTATAAACGAAATCAGTCGCCTCCTGATTTCTTCCCTCCCTTGATGAAAAAAACTCCGACTGTAGTTTTTTTTTTTTTTGAGGGGGGCCTTTCGCTAATTCAGCTTTGAGCTGCGCAAAACCCGTGGCTGTTTTTTTGTACTAACAACGCCCCAAATATCGAATACCAATCTTGACCCCCTTCCCCCTGAGATGACTTTTTAAGTAATTTTTAGCCCAGATTACTTGGGATTTAAAATAACTGAATATTGTTATGGGATGCACCTGGGAAAAATTTCAAAAACATTCTCCGACCCTGAAAAGTCCATTTCAGGTAGAATTGTATTTCCACCTCATTCCCAAACCCCAGAATTAAAACGTTGGGGAATTGAGACATAGCCCATCCTTTTGATGACCATGTCTTCCCGGGTTTCCCGGGTAAGCTAGAGGTGGGGGATTATAAAAATGAAGAGACATAATTCTTAATACAACTTTTATTAAGAATAACTTATATTACTTAAATTCTAATTTTGGGCAATTTTTTAAAAAAGTGAGTCAAGCCCCAATTAAATCACGTATTTTTAAAAATCAATCGGGAATTAGATCCCCATCTCAAAATTTTCCTTTAAAAAATCCTGTTATTTTAATTACTTATATCTAATATTACCCTTTTTCCCGTTCGGTTCCCCTTTACCTGGGAATATAATCTATAACCTTTTTCTATGAAGATTCTTTTATCCCAAAAGGCCAACCCTTTACTGCTTTTTTCTTTGGGCCCAAAAAATTTTCCCCTAAGCTTTTTCACCCATTGACCCGAATGACCCCCACTACAACCTCTGAGCCTGCTACGCTTTATTATCATCTTTTATCTAGGTTTGCCACGCTATCCTTTTTTTAGTATATTCATTTACATGTTACTTTCGTTTATCTTTTTTTGGTTTTGGGGTTTGGGAAAAAGGTTTTGCCATTAATCGTGGCCGTCAAAGAACATAGGAGTCATGTTAATCAGAAAGACGCGAGAGACGTCACATCTCTCTCTCTCTTTAATTAATTAATTAGCTGTAACGGATTAAATTTCCCAAAGTTGAGTATTTTTTTATGTATATCCCTTAATTTTCAATGTAGTGATTCAAAAAAGAGTACTGCATGAAAAAAACTGCAGTAAATCATAATGCGGGGTAGATAAAGGGTTAACCGAAATAAATATCTAAAAATATGATGTACTCGAAGGGGTTCTTTTTTTTATTTGTTTACGCCAGTATTAGTTTTTTTTCAATCTCTAATACTCACTAATATGTGCAAAACATGCACTTGAAACCAAAGCTAGACTTTTCTAAGTACAGGGTGTCCCATAAATAGCCCCAAACTCTGCACAGCCGTATTCTTCGTTGGGGTACATAAAAAGAGCCCAAAGAACTGTATTTGCATGATCAATAGCTTACGAGAAAAACAACGGTATATTATGATGCAGGGTGATAAATGAATAATAATGCACACACGCATGATGGTTCATGATAGGGTTCCAGCGAATTTTTGTGCTCCACTAAGTGCTTAGTTGGATATATGGCATACTTCGGCAGCTGGATCAGACGTAGGAGTTCGGTTTTATAGTCAACACGAAAGCCGTATCTAACACCATTGGATTTTTTTTCTATAGAGTAACATCAAAAAAGTTGGTGTTTTGAGACGTAGCGACTACACAAAAGGATTTTGTTGCTCTTTAGCATGCAGCTTGTACTTCGATGGACACCACGCGCTGCGACGTGTGCTCTGATCCATTCCACGACGCGATCACTATCTGCTTCGATACTCACTGGGGATACTTCCAACACCTGCCTTCATAACTGTTTTCAAATACTTTTTGATAGCCCAGGGCCACTAATAGATTTTTCTTGCACCGGCGACGTCATCGCGGTTTAGTAGTTTTATTGGCGGGTACATGTACTCCCAACGAGGAAACTAGCTGCGCAGTTTTGGACGGTATTTTGTGGAACAACCTGTATATATGTATTTCAGATTCTTCGAAACTCTGTTCTTCTCCAATCTTTGCTTACCAGGATAGTATTTTGCATCACTTATATTTCTACATATTTAAATATGTGTGTGGGTGAGTGCATGCGCTTTTTTTCTGTGTGTGTCTGTCTGTCTGCATGCGTATATATATATATATATATATATGCACTCACTTCCAAAAGTTAAGCACGAAGATGTAAAACGCAAAAAATTCCACAAATACTTATTTGATTGACACAAAATTTGGCAGTAAAGTAGCATATATATTTATACATAAGACAAAATCGATAATTATATACAGAAATAGAAAGCAATATTAAATTTTGTAAGTTATCGAATATGTCATACTGGAGACTTAAACAGAAATATGTATAAAGGGAAAATAAACAGCATAAAATGAAAAAAAGGACATTAATAGGGTATGTGATCCCGCCTCATCTGTATGTAAAGATTACACCTTCTGACCATGCTTTCAATTAGGTGGTCAATCACCGCAGAATCAAGCAATTGCCATTATTCTTGTAGAGCAGTTTCCAGCTCAATAAGATTGGCTGGAGGTGGGAAACGTGAAGATACTGCCCGGTCGAGAGCATCCCAAAGATTTTCAATGGGATTAAGGTCGGGAGAATATGCTGGCCATGCCACACGCGCAATCTCTTCTCTCTCCAGCTGGTCATCGATGATGTCAGCTCTATGGGGACGTGCGTTATCGTCCATTAAAACAAAAGTAGTACCAACTGCTGCAGCGTACAATCTTACAAAGGGTTCTAGGACTTCATCTCGATACCGGACGGTCGTGACATAAAAGGAATATTTTTTCGGGTAATAGTATATAAGTAAGGGAATTGAAAATTTCTCACCTATGCATGAGCCAATCTAGATCGCCATCTACGTAGTATCTTATACATGAAAGATATTGAAATAAACTATATTTTATCGTCAGTATACAACGATAACAGCACGATGTACAAATTCCCAGAGTTATCAAACCATATCCAAATCTTGGCCACCTGAAAAAACAATTAGTATTTTCAATAAATGATTCATTTTCTTTTTATCCAAAAAAAATGATTTAACTTTTCGAGTTAGCGGTCAACAAAATTAACACCAATAATTCTTTATTTTTTTACGTCATTAACATCTCAACTGGAAGAAGTTCCCCCCTGAACCACTTACATCATTCCATTTTACATGGGTATCTTGAAATGTGTTGATGTAGCTAGTAATTAATGTTTCTTTGTATATCTGTTACTTCTGCTTGCTTTATGTTGGAAGACTTCACTTGAATCAAACACACACACAACTTATATGTGTAGTGTCCATCACACACGTGTGCGAGGAATGTACCGAAAGTAAGTTACGTTATTTTTTCACACGGAATCTTTATTTCTAAAGTAAAATACATCATACTATACAGTGTTCCATGCGATTCAAGAAATTCACAGCTTTCTGCGCCTCAACATTGTTCTGAAAGTTTTTTCCTCATAGTAGCTGAGAGGGATGATCCCCTCCCAAGTCTATAAAGCGTTCTTGGGTTTTTGGGTCCATTTGTAATCCTATGTCTCATTACCTATGGTTATTCTGAAAACGAATTCACACTTTTCTTCTCCCCGGACTGCATAAAGTGATCAAAGATGATTTCCTTTTTTGCACTCCTATAATCCAGGATCAGGTCTCTCGACATATTTCTTGCAGTAACTTTTCGGTAGCTCAACACCCACGGAGTCGTTAAAGGGTCTGAGCACGACCTTTAACGCATTGTGGATGCCATTCTTGATACCGTGGATGAGGAAGCTGGGTGATCTTCATCACCATTTCTTCATTCATTAGCGTGTTGCCATGGTTTCACTAATCATGCAACACTAACCTTCTTTCAATTGACAAGCCATGACCGTACATAATTTTGTGGGCTTATATGGATGAATGAAACACTAGTCCCACGTGCCCGTCCATACCGGTCAGCACATGTCTGTCTGACATCGTGATTTATTTCCAAATTTCCTCGGACACTCCAGTCTACTGTTACTCTCTCTTTTTTGGTGTTATGCGCATGTGCCATTTGTCTTACGTTGATGCGCCTTTTAGTCGCTTAGCCAGCGATGGTTCTGGTTTCTTACGGCAATTGTTTATTTCACCGTCTACCAATTTCTTTTTTTAAAAAATGACGGATATTACTTCCGGAATAGTAAATATTATTATAATGTATAAAAAAGTACTCTTCTCCCCCACCCCGTAACAGAAAATATATCTCTTAAACCAGGAAAAGACGCGCACTCGATATTAACGTTACTTGATCACGCGGGAATTGACGGAGGCCCAGTATTTTTATATAATTATTTTTATTGTACATGCAAAAATCGTAATTCCAGTAAATAATTTAATTAAGAGAAAATATACTTACCTTGTTAATTTTTCTCTGTTAGTGTGAGAAAAAATCTAATCAAACTGAACTAAAAAATTTTAAATATGCGTCACTTTAAAAAGAGACACAAATCACAAACACTTTTTGCTAACATTACTGGAATGATATTTGCAGGAAAAACTGGCAGATTTTGCTCAAATTATTGTAGTTTTGTTATCTTTTGATGATTGAACTTTTTCTTTCTTGTGTCATTTTGACAGGGCGTAGTGTCTCTTGTGGTACAATTTTGACTTCATATCTTTCTTGATGAAGTTTTTTAGGTAGCATTTGAAAATTTTCCTTTCAACTAAATGTTTCATGTTCATCGCATTTTCTAAAATTTTCTTTCGCTATTATGATCTATTATTTCATCAGGTTCTACTCTTCCTAGATCAGTATCAACTTCATTCAATAGAAATCGCAGATGCTCATTTGTTTATATATATATATATATATATATATATATATATATATATATATATATATATATATTCTGTTCATTTACATTTATAAACTTTAATGAGTCGTACAACACCACAAACAAAACTACTAAGTCGTTCACAGAGGAAAATATAACCGGTTCATAGAAAATATTTTGGAACAAAAGTCATCGCGGGGACCCCAAGAACCTTAAGATTGCAAAAATTTTGCCACTCCCAAAAAGGACGGAGTTGTGTAACAAATACATTTTAGTTCCCCATGTAGACTGTCATTTAGGAAAATATTGATGTCATTGGTAACAAAAATACCTTATTTCCAAAGATAAAGGTTTCGTGAAAACCTGGGGTGACTCAGTCTAATGAGAGAAATCTCCTGGGTTAAAAATTTATATCAAAAATCTATTTATTTCGATAAGAGTAAATTATATAAAACAATACTTACCTGAATAAAGAAACCATAAATAATGGAGTCATCAAGTGAAATTGCATGTCGGTTGCTGTGTACCAGGTTGGAGTAAAAGCACTGAAATTGTTACGATAATAGGCGTGAGTTGGAGGAATTAATAAATACATTATCGAGATTGCTTAAAATTAATTATAGAATAACTAAACACCTTAAATGCAGTTAAATGCTGTGAAATTTCAAGTAAATTTTCTGATTTTGTAGCAAAATTTATTTTTAACCTTTCTGTTCACTTTTATTATCTTTTAAATTTTTCAGAAAAAATTACTTTAGTTAAATAATGTTCTAAAACATTATCCTAAGGAATGTTCTTAAGATAATAAATTAAGTAATAAAATGTTTTGCATTTACTAGAATTCATATTACCAAGAATTTTATAATGTGCACACTAAACTACATGTTCCTAAGAAAATTCAGTAAAAATTTTTCAAAATAATCACAAGATATTCCGATGGATTGCTTAAAAGTTAATATATATACGAAATTTTGTAACAAAAATCTGGATTTAGTTTGATGTCGGATTAAATTCTTGTATAAATGATAAGTTCTTTCGTTTTGAAGAAGTATATGAGACACTTACACATCCTGAGAAAAATGTGTGATAGCTCACTACTGGCCATAAAACTTGCTACACCAAGAAAGCGACATACTATAAACGTAAAACTTAAACAACAGGAAGAATGTGATGTGATATGCGAATTATAAGCTTTTCAGCGCACTCAGACATAGCAGGTGCCGGTAGCGACACCTACAATGTGATTAAATGAAGAAATTGTATAGCCGCTTTCTCACTCATAAATTGGATTTGAACCTTTGTTGCCTAGTGAAAAGTTGCTGTGATGCCTCGTGTAAGAAGCTGAAATGCGTACATGCAAGTTTCTGACTTTGATAAAGGTCGAGTTGTAGCATGACGGGATTGTGGTTTATCGTATCACAGTAATGCTGCTCGCATCGGTCGAGATCCAATGACTGTAAGCAGATGAAATCCATGGGTTCCGGACGGTAATACGGAACGCCGTGCGGAATCTCAATGACCCCCTATCACTAGCAGCTGAGAAGACATGCCCATCTACATGGCCTTAATGGATCAAGAAGCAACGTCACAAACCCTAAGTCAAGAATTGGAGTCGTTTCCAAAACAACAAATGTCTGCACGCACAGTTCGACGATGTTTGCAGCAGCATGGACTCTCAGCTTACAGACCATGGCTGTAGCTACACTTGACGTTGCATTACAGACAGTAGCGTCTTCAATGATGCGATCAGCGACGGACTTGGGCCCACGAATGACGATACGTCATTTTTCAGATGAATCCAGGTTCTGTTTACATCAAGATGGTCGCATCCATGTTTGGCGGCATCGCGGTGAACGCACCTTCACAGCGTGCATTCGTCATCGTCATCCTAGCCTATCACCTAGCGTGATGATATGAGGTGCTATTGAATACAAATCTGGGTGACCTCTTGTTCGCATTGAAGGTACTTTGAACAGTGCTCCTTACATTTCTGGTGTGTTATGACCCGTAGTTCTAGCCTTTATTCAAGCCCTACGAAACCTTACGTTTCACGCACGAACTCATGTTTCCCGTATTGTACGGGACTTCCTTGATACGGAAAATATTTGGTTGCTGCTCTGGTATGCACGTTCACCAGATCTCACACCAATAGAAAACCTCTTTCCCATGGTTGCCGAACGACTAGCTCGTCACCATACGCCAATCACTACGGTTTATGACCTGGGGCATCATACTGAAGCACACATATGTTCTAGTACACGTCATCTAATCTCTGTTTGACTAAATGCTCAAGCATATAAGTGCTGTTGTTACTGTCAAAAGTGGTTTTTCTAGGTCCTGATTTCTCAGGTTCTATGCATCCAATTTTTTTGAAAATTTAATCACTTGTTATTTTTAGTATAATATATTTGTCCAATGCATATCATTTTGTTATCTGCATTTCTTTCTGGTGTAACAATTTCAATGGCCAGCAGTGTATTAATTGTATTGAAATGTAATCCGCACTCTAAGAATTACTGCATTTAAATACACTATAAAATAGTTCTTTCAAATCTTGCAAAAAAAAAAAATACGCGTCAATCTTACTGTCGCAGACGTTTTAAATCAGGCTCGTTAAATTAGGCTTCTTTAGTTTTTATGTTATAATTGAGAATTTTAAAGTAATTTTGGAGAATTGTTACCTGTTTCCATGAAGATTGAAAATTGTTAATGAAAAATAAATTCCACCACCAAGATTCTTTGCATACTGGATTAGTGCCATAAGTCGGCCACACAGGACCAGAACCCGTGTAGGAAAATAAAATAGCATAAAATCCCAATATCATTGCATATAAAGGTGCAGTTCTGAAAGAGAAGATGCATTTAAAGGCAGGATTTTAGTAAAATTATAAACTGTGTATAAACTCTTTGAAAAATGATTTAAAAATACACTTTTAAAGCGACAAAAAAAAAAGAGTCAAAAATAAATTACACGCATAAAACAGCCTTCTTTTTATGTCGAAATGGTGCAAAAATATGTAATCTTCGAGGAATGCTTTTAATAACCTATAATCTAAATATAACAAGTTGGACTTTTTATTTAAAGAGTATGTCGATTTCGCAATGACATCAGATATAAAATTATGTTACCGGTTCATCCATAAATAGTGTGGCCAATTTCAGAGGATCATAAATTTTTATTGATTAAAGGTATTTACGCGGAATTTTCCATGTCGTTACCTCTAGGACAGTACACTTTACGTAAGCGTTTCGATTCAGCTAAAAGACTTTTTTCTACCATTTTGGGGGTATTTTTCCTTCCTCTTAAATTGCTTTTTGAAGCCCTTCAATTGCTGTTGCTTAACGTCTACTTAATTGTTTTTTTAAGAATTTCTATAAAAAATAATCGCAAGGAACAAAGACAGGGGATAGTGATAGTCATGTATCAAGAGGAAGAAAATTTATTTTCTTATAGTTCAGACATTTTACAGTTGACTTTACATTATTTAGTGATTTAGTTTTTTTGTTTTTTTTAATATGATTTGGTGCCCAATGCTGGTGAAAAACGAAGTTTCTTTGAGTATAAAGACTTTTACTTTATGTGATCAAGTGTTTCAAAACTTTATTCTGATAGTATTTGGCTTTAATTTTGTTGGTTCTGCAAAAAAATGGTTTGTTAAGCCTTGAGAGGGCCTTGCGAGGGTTTAAAGCCTTCCATCCATATCATAACACCTGACGGCCGCTTAAATTTTTAGCTTTCGCTCCATATTTTCGACTTTTTTTTGGTTAAATATATTGTATCTTCGTTTTGTCAGTTGTGAATGACAGATGAAATAATTCTTCATTCGAAGTTATCTATGTTTTGTATCTACCTTTGCGTAACATTGAATACAGAGACCAAGAACGTTTTCTTCTTTTTTCAACAATCTTAACAGACATTTGATGTCATTCTTGAAAATTTACTTTTTTATAGCCAATTTTCTTTATCTGACGATAAATTGTCGATTGCTATATCTGTAGTTTCTTTGCCATAGAATTTTGAGGTAAAGAACTTTCTAAGGCGATAATTTTTTTCAACTTTTTTTTTCTTTTCTTTTTCATTAAGGACTTCCTTTCGTTCACATTTTTTCCCTTGGAGCTTTTGATTGTGAGCTAAAATTTATTTCTTTTTGCAATTTAGATAGTTATGCAATAGAAAAATGTCTTTTTTTATTTTTAAATGCTTTATTTCTTACAGAATTTGAAGAACCATCCTTCAAAAGCTGTAAAATTTCGTTCCGGGTTTGAGGATCTAATTTCAGAGCTATAATTTACTTCCACTAATAAAAATGGTTAGACTAATAATTTAAATGCTTCATTTTTAAAATGAAACCAGTAGTAAGACGATATAAATTCAACAGAAATATTTATATGCTTTTAAATTTGGTCACACTAATTTTGAACCAACCGGTACTTATGTTACTTATCACACAGTCTACCTATTTTGCCAAATAAAAAAAAAAAGCATCGCCAGTTCCGAGTTTCACAGCAAATAGTGGAAAACTATTTCCCTGATTATTCGTAAACAATAACGACGATGAAAGCATTCAGCGACAATATTTGAATTGGCGTCGTTTCTTAACTTGGTAAAATTGGTCTACGGTATAATACCTAAGTACCCAAATTATTATATGAATTAAAACTTTGGCACTTTGAATCAGTACCTCTTTACAATACAATCTCTTTACACTTTATTGGAACCATTTTTATTTCATTTCATTTCACATTCAATACGTATATTATTAGTATAAATTTATTGGTAGGAAATGTGAATCAGGTGGAATTAGAGGTAAATATGAAACAAATAGTAATCCAGAACGTAATCCAAACCAACATTTTATTTACAGCTCATTATCTCGGTGAAATTGTATTTTATTGCCAGAAAAACATTTTACATTAGCCAAGAAATAAATTACGAAATAAATCGTCTGCTAAAAAATAATATGTGGCAAATAAGAATTATATATCATTTAAATAATAAACAATTAATTAATATATAATCAAGTAATTAATAAACAAATAATAATTTGTTCATTTTAATCATATTTTTTAAATATACAAAAACATGTTTTCGATTTTAAATTAAATGAGTTGCCAAGAAGAAAGGTAAGAATTAAATTTCCTATACATTACAATTAAGGGGATTACGTTCCAATTGTATATAGCGGTTCGTTTATAACGTTGATTTTTGTACCTTATCTATAGATATTAATTTAATTATTTAAGGCTGTCTTCGGCATAACGTTAAAGAATAGGGCCCAAATTTGGAAGAATCTTTCAGATAAAGAAGTAATACAAAACTAATAATATATTTTGTCTTCGCAATCCTATATAAAGCAACATACTTCATCATACTACTAATTTTTTTTCTGAGTTGACCCATTTCTTATTGTACAAAATGTTTTTCGCGTGTTTTACATACCGTAATGTTAAATGAGATCTCCCTTTACATGTCAAAAGGTAAAATAAATTATTTCTGGAATAATTGAAAATTTTAAAACGCTATATTATAAACATATGTATGAATTACAGTGGTGTAAATTTTCTTGAAAATTGAGATATTTTTCTGTCTGAAGATGTGCTTCGCTTTTAGTTCAGGCTCTCGTACATTTTGCGAAGACAGCCTTATTATACATTATTGCGTGAAAGAACTTTATAAATCAATACTTTTTTTCTTATTTATCCTAAGAATAAATATTGAATCTATACATTTGTACTGAATGTGTTTTGTTAATAAAGAATTTACAAAATTGGAAAAAAACAATCAGAAAAATTCACATTGCGTAATAAATTGCATAGACTGCATCAGCTTCGAATACTTTTCGACTTCAGCGATGCAAATATATTTCTTTCCTTACTATTATTGTTTATTTACTTTTAACGGTCGCAAGTCGAATAAGTTGTAAGTCGATAAGATTTTTCAATAGAAAAACAAAGCCCACATTTTTTCACTGTAATATAAAATCTTTATAATTAATTCATCACGATAGTAGAAGAGATAAAAAAAAGTCAGCTTACAACTTTGAAGAAGTATGGTACATGAGTGGTCCTGGTTCTTAATATTACAAAAAGACAGGACTTAGAATCCGTTGCTTTTAGAATCTGATTTTCCAATGCATGGATTTAGCAATTCATATTTTTCATAAAAATATTATTCTTTTCACTTACATTTCCTCAATTTTAGATAAAATATTTATCTTGTTTAGTGCAAAAATAATAATAATAATAATTAAATACATTAAATTTTTTGTTATACGAGATCGTATATCAGAAAGCATTCTTTATAAATCAAGGACACGATTTTCAAACTATAGGGATTACTTAGGTTTTGTTTCAAGTTGATAACTTGTACATAAAAGGAAATCAGGATTTATATATGATATATACATGCATGAATTAGTTGATGTAATTTAAATTTTTCTTTACATTTAGACTATACCTTTTTCTCTGCAAAGAAAACTGCGAAATTTATTAAGTACGAGGTGTGACACAAGAAACTTGAATGGTCCAATAATTCTTTGTACTTACAGAGTCCGTTATCCATGACATTATCACCTTCAAAGTAGTCCCCTTCAGAATTCACATATATCTACATTCGGTGCTGCTATTGCTAGTAACCATTATGGAAAGAAGTCTTTGGAAGTCTCTATATCCTATGTAGCAGCAACACTCTCGAATCCTCAATGTAGTTTCTTTACCTCGCGTGGAATGGTATCCACCATGACTTGAACTCTGGAATATCGGCTGACTTCAGCTTACGCGTTTAAACTCAGACTAGCATAATGACTTCGCAAAAGACCACACCGCTTACGCTAAACTTCTGCTATTTAAAAGGTTCCTATTTTGCATAATCACGCTTCGCTTCTAGATTTGGTTGGAAAGACTTTGCCTTTTTCGGCCCCAAAAGACCCAAAAGGATAATTAATAGAAAGCGTGGTGAGCCCGTCACAACTTGTCTCGTTTTTTTTCTTATGTGTCATACTTCGTACGTCTCATTTTTTTAACGCGACTGTATAGTTTTCCAATTAGTTTGAATTGATTTAAAATTAAATCTTAAAACTTTTCCAATTATATAGGATGCCGTTATATGTGATTTAGATTAGAACAGGCACTTGTATGTTAAATAATCTGCTTAAGACTTGAAGTATATGTTGAAAGTTTCAGTTTTTCATCATATTTTTCCTTGCTTGTTTTAAAATGTTGAATGAGAAACGTTTTAATTAATAATCTTTAATAATTTAATAATTTTATTTTTCATTCATAAATCGCATAAAATGTAGGTATATATATATGTGTGTGTGTGTAATGTAGATATATGTATATATACCTTTCAAATTTCTTCCAATAGTAATAAAACCACGGTATCGCTCCATTCTGGAAATAATAACGAGAAATAAAATATCCATTTAAGAAACCACTGAAAATAAAAAATAAAGTATTAGTTCATTATAAGAAATCTACACACACCTTAGAAAAATATTGCATAATTGTGCATGAAATAACAAACGTCTCTTTTGTTTCTCATGGAATAAACACTTACAAAAAACTAATACGACGAAACATTATCGTAGGCTAATGAAACTTTGTCAGTACATTTGTCTAGGTAACGTTACATTCATTAAAGTATCAAGCTCATATTTTAATATAAGCACAAGAAGATCTATTTAAAATGTGAAATGATGTACATAATTAACCGTTGTAAGCGCCAGAAATTTGAATGCAAGCATCCAAACATGCATGCAATGTCGTATAGGTACCGAGTATCAGTTTGTGGGATGAAATTACATGCTCGTTCCACTTGGCTGGTCCATATAAGGGTTCTTAATTGTGGTTGTGAATGACTCTGGAGTTGCCGTCCAATGATGTCCCATTTGTGCTCGATTGGAGAAATATCTGGTGATCTAGCTGGTCAAGACAACACGTCACCACGCTGCAGAGCGTGTTGGGTTACAACAGTGATATGATGTTCTCGTTATCCTGTCCGAAAACACCCCCCTTGAATTCTGTACCCAAATGGCAACGCAACAAGTTGAGCCACAAATTTCCAGCTCCTACTGTTATAGAGAAATTTCTTCCCAGGTCATATCTCCAAGTGCAATTATAGTTCAGCGTATTTAGGCTGCAGATGGACTGGTTGTAGACTCTCACCTGGTATTTCGTTATCTTTGGCACGAAGGTAGAACCGGCTTTTATCGAAAAACACAACACATCTCTATTCCGTCCTTTAGTGAGCCTTAGCTTGACACCACTGACGCTGCCGATAGCAGTGGTTTGAAGTCAGTGGAATGCACGTTACATGGCATTCGGCTCAGAGTTATCCTTAAAGTGACTTTGTAATAGTTCGTTGTGTCACTTTTCTGCCAATTTTAATTCGAATTTCGACGTACTACGATACGCCACAACCATTTGCAAAACATGACAGTCATCAGTTGTGCCACATGGCCCCAGAACTTCGTTTTGTTGAGACAGTATCTGATTTATGAATACCCCTACCGATGCCAACAATCATTCACAGTGGATACATCCCAGTCAAGTATTTGTGCCCAGGAAAGAAAATCCCCTTTTTCAATTCCTAATATTAACTCACACTATTTACCTATTTATTTATCTTGGTGAAATTTTCAATCGTTAATAAAATACATTTTAAAGCGCTCAATTGAGCTGAAATTTTATATACATGATTATTTTGGATGACAATAGAGTAATTTAATCATAATAAATAAAAATTTATTGATTAAAACTAATTTTTCAAAGAATTACAAATTCAGCCACGTTGTCATCATTTTTGGCGACTTGTGTCAAAACTTGAAAAGGATTTTTTCCTCACGTTTTAAAGCATTCAGTTGAACTGAAATTTTATATACACGATTGTTTTGGATGATAATACGATACTTTAATGATAATTAATAAAAATCAATTACCACTTAATGTTGAGATTCTGTCATATGTTGTATATTAATTGTAACTGTTTAATAAAAAAGTAGCTAAAATAAAATTTTTCTTTGTTGATCTAAGTAGGAATTGAGACTTAAATTTTTTTTTATATTACTTGTTCTTAGACCTGTTACCCTACTATATTTAACCTCAATCAGCTGTTAATGATGGTTTTTTCATCTGCTTAGAGGCATTTTTGATTAACATGAACCACTGTTCCAAATCTCAAGAAAAAACAACTCCCAAGAACTTTGCAGGGTGTATTATTTTGGTTTGCCACATTAATGTACCTTGTGCGAAATTTCAATCAACGTTATGTATAGACACACCCACCGAATTTGTGTTTATCTTGAAGAACTCCTTAGAGGGTTGAGATATTCTACTCCATCGGGTATATCACAAGTTGCATTTCAAATACCTTGAAAGTTTTAAACAAAATTTTAGCGCTATAAATTTCTTTCATTAATTAGCCAAAAAACTTAAATAATTTTTATTCTTTCTGTAATCTGTTGGCTGTTGTATTCCATTTTATATTTATAAATTAATATTATTCATAGGCATATAGCTTTCCTTAAAAGAAATTATCGAATCAGTGGATTAAAAAATTAATTTTTGGATTTTAATCTCATTTAAATTAAAACAATCAAGTGTTCTATTTGAATTTGAAAAATAACTAAAATTGGTTGAAGAATTTTGGTGCTATTTTGCTTAAGTTTAATATGAAACATAAAATCGTTTTCTTAGCGTAAAAAAGAATTGGTACTTAAAATTCAGTCAAACTTTGCAGTTTCAATGCATAAGTGTTACTTATTTCAATAAAAAAGAGAAGTGGGAAATTTACATAAAATGTGAATGGAGAGAAAAAGCCTTTATATCTTTGAAACAAAATTTACAAAAAAAGGTAAAGCAATAAGTTTCCCAAATAAAAGTAAAAAACAAAAGAAAGATAAGAAATACATATGTTTGGTAAGATAATTATTTATGTATAATATATAACGTGATCAACAGTCAAAAGATATTGTTACGTAGATCCGAGGGTTCGTGGATTTTATGCAAAACAATCACAAAGAAAAAAAAGTTCCCTTTTTGAGGATGCAATTTTTTTTAAAAAATCCCAAACTTTAAAAACAGGTTCAGTAGTAAAATTACAGAGTAAATCTCCCAAAGGTCTTCACACCTTCAACGCCATCAAACACAATAACCAGTGTTTAAAAAAAACACTAAGTAAAGATTTTCCAACACGCCGAGCTAAACACTAGTCAAAACAATCCCACTACCCTGGTTTAATCCAGACCTCCCCGTCCCGGAGCATCTTATTTATAGGCGCAACAGAAACTTCCAGAAATATAGCCGCTCGTGACATTAGTGGTAAGATCCTCTATTTTCTAGAAGCTTCCAGAGGGTTCCGAACTCGCCAACATGGTCGCCAATGACGCCAAAATCGCCAAATTGGCCACCAACTTGGTCGCCAAAAATGATGCCAACTTGGCTCTAGCGCCAAGATTTCGCCAAGTTCTCATTGAATCGCCATTATAACGTAAGGGGCCGCATTGCTTGTGAAGGTACAATTTTAACATGCAATAAATATAACATAGAGTAATATAAATGCATTAAACACTCAAATACAAATTATTTACACAAATTTCGTAACAATATTTTAGAAATTTGAAATATTTTGAATACCTCAGCACGAAAAAATAACTAATCATGTGTGATCCATTTAAGATGAAAGGCATGAACCGATAATCAAACCATGGTTTTAATCCACTGAAATCACCTAGAATGAAATATACTTTTTTGGCATAAAAACAAAATTGCAAGCACACATATACGCAACAATATGTTATAATATGAACATATAAGTTAAAAATCTGTATAACATAAGATAATGCCATTGATGTGAGTCGGGATATAGTTTATAGAAATAAAAGAGAGGATGTATTTTTGTTTTAAATTTTTTACAAAGATATATTGTTATTGGTGAAAAAAGACAAAGCGAATGGTGAATGAAGTAAGATTTTGAAGCTCCTGTTCTCGAGAACTCCATGCACAGCTCAGAATAGTATCAAACGAAAAATTCCCATTTTGAAAATTCATTCTTACTAAAAACTTTCGTATGAAATGATGATAATTACTGCACAGTAAATCTAAGACCATATATAGGTTTTGAAGTTCTTGCTATTTCACTATTGAGAGGTACCATATAATTTCGAATGTAAGTTTATCTGCGTATTGACCGAAAGTGCATTGTTTTATTTTTTCGAAAATTTAAACAAAATCCGAAACCTATATTTAAGTCTAATTGAAAAAAAAATTCTGTAAATTTTAAAATGTCCCATTTTGGGGATGAAAATATCATCAAACGGGCAATACTTTTTCATTTAAACTGTTATAACGTAAAACTTCAGAAGCCAAAGATGATATTTTTCTTTTAGTAGACCTTTCTGAAACTAACACATTTCTTCCTTAAATATGTTATCTACACATATCTTAACATCTACACATATCTACACATATCTTAACATATCGTAACATATCTTAAATATGTTACACTGTTTGATTAATTTAAATCACATAATAGGTCAAAGGTATAGTATCAATGATTTTTGAAATAGCATAGTGTTTGTTCTGTTATCATGCAGCTGTATTAACGAAATGGTTGTATGGAAGTTCAAACAGCAAGTCACAGGCCAGAGGATTAACGGGTATCCCGTGTTGATTCCAGAGGTGAATTATGTATTTTTCTCGACATGGTCGAAGGTCTACAACTACCAATAGTACCAGAGGGTACAACAATGGTTATTCCATCGAGGTGTGCCTTCAACATGCAATTCATAGCTCATTCCTGTTAAATATTGTTTTAAACAGTTGGTACTCGAGTCGCGTTCCTTCAATAATATCACGTTAACTACCAGCAGCGATAGCAAGGAGTGATAGAACATTGCCATTGGACCTTTGAAGAACTGAAAAAAGTCACTTGGTCTGACCAATCCCGTTTGCTTTCTGGTCAACCACATTGATGAGCAAGTGCAAATATGACGAGTTGCAAATGACCCATCTTGGGGACTCTGCTGGCTGGATAAAAGACGGACAGCAATATTTTGGAATGACCAATTTTTTCATTGGACACATCATCCATACCCCCAATAGAAAATCCCTGACGTCTGTGCACTATTTGAACATTATTAAAAACATGGTGGACCTCTTCAAAGAAAAAGTGTTCTCGATAGCTAATGGCGTTTATAAGCAGGATAATGCACAATTTCTTAAGGGTTCAATCTTTGAAAAGAGGTTTATGGAGCTTTCTGGGGAATTATAAAAGTCATGTCTTGACCTCCAAATCAGCCTGACTTAAATTCAATCGAACATTTGTAGTTCTGTTTGGAAAACTAAATTTATGCAAGTATGCTACCACTCCGTAATGTGTGAGAATTGAAGGATCAGTTGGCGAGAGCCAGCTACCATATACCTCAAGCAAGCTGTCAATACCTTGGGTAGGAAAGACGTTAGTGGTTTTGAGTGTGAAAGGGGCTAATATTAATTTAAATAAGTGGTCGGAAGGTAATGTATATTTATAATACACACATAGACCAATGTTTACATGACTACACTTTAAAATTATTTATGACCAATCAAACTTTTGTGACCAATCAAATTTTTATGACCAATCAAACAACTTTTTACCATATAATCTGGTTTGCATCAAATACCAAATAATTACACTCTAATGTGAGAATATGGATCATTTGGATTGATATGGCATTGGTGGGAGTTATGAGCAATATAGAAGTGGTGATTGTTGTAAGAATATGAGAAATCGTTCAGTAATTGAGAAGTGAAGTATTGATAGGATGCTCTTTAGTGAGTTTTTGATGATTTACACTATTCATTTGTGGATATACTGGGTTTTTTTTAATTTGAACTTTCGGATTTTAAATATTTTTTCTTATTATTTAAAACTATTTTAAAGATGGGTGCCTCATCTTTGATGTTCGATGTTCAATTATATTGTGCACTTAATTATTTTAGAATTTTAACATTTTAATGTTATAATATCTTTCAGAATGCGATGGCGAATAGTTTAATTTTTTAAGTATTAATTTTCTAATTTTTTGAGAATTGGATATTTCTTGATTAACTTACCAAGTGAAAAGAGGGGGAGGGTTGGCGCCATCAAACTAGTTTAACCCCACTTATCGATCCTAAGTCCGAGGTTGCACTTGGATATTTTATAAATTTTTATTTTATAAAATTTTTAATTTTGTTTGAAAACGTTGGTATTTTATTTTCTATATTCGCAATTGATACTTTGAAATTAGATTTAGTATTACAAAATCCATATAATTTTAATTTTTAATTGATTTATATATATTTAAATATATATATTTCTAATGACAAATTATGAACAGGTAAAGCGCATCTAAAGAAGGAAAAAAAGCTGAAAGAGTTTTGCATTTTTCTAACACTTGGATTGGTGCAGTCCACCAGCGTTCCACTGTAACACTCAAAGAGTATCAACTTGAGGTGGATAAGACATAAGGCAGAGTTGTAGATCTTTTAGCCACTAAAAAGTATTTCTAATTTATATAAGCAACCTTATTCATTTTTTAAAATAAACAGTAATGCATCTAATCATTCCAAAGACCATTAGAAATATATTTGTTTCATGTGAAATCTGTAATTTTAGTACTTACTTAAAGACACAAAATAAGCCATATTGACGTGAATTACAATGGTCAAAATAGTTCCCAAGAATTTAAGTCCATGTAACCACGAAAAGTCTTCTTCATTACAATCACTTCTAAATATTCTCCTTCCATTAGTGTAAATGCAAAAGCAATTGAAGAATGAACGGAAATTTTTAAAGGACGCTATAAAATAAAAACATCACGAATTAACAGCTTATTCCAGCAACATAAATTGAGTCACAAATCTATACTAATAAAAAAGACATGTTGTGTGTGGAGGGGGGATATAGAAAAAAAATGAAGCAATTTAATTAGCACGAAACTTGTACATTGAAACCATCAATGACGATAAGATGCGTCTCGAATAGATTAGCTCGAAATTCGTTTGAGGTTTTAAAAGAACTACGAAACTATAGGACGCCAAGTCTACATTTTTTTAGGGGAAGTTATCCTTCGTGTACTTTTTTGATATCACTATTTGTTTACTTTATTATTACATTTATTTATCACAATTTATTTTCATTTATTCTTTGTTGCAAAATTAAGTTCTTTTCCGTATGATTTATAAAAAATCATTCTTTTGATGTTTAAATTTTAGTTTTGGCTATACACAGTTTATGTTTGTACTCTAGTTTCGATGTAGATGGATTGAAAAGGGAAAAAACTTGCTTTTAATTTTTCAGTAATTGATGGTTAGATCTTTGTTTGATTATCTGTTTTAAATTGTTTTTAACTTCCTTTAGCATTATATATAATATTTAAATTAGTTTTAAGTTCACACTATTACTGTACTGTTCAATCAATTAGCCTGTAGGATAATACATTTTTGGTACTTTTCTTGACTTCAGTTATTGTTTTACAATTTCCTTCTCAGTTTAAATTTGTCTGACATATATTATAACTGTACTTTAAGAAATGCTAAATGTGGTTTTACAAGGTAGATTTCTAAGCTAATTTTTCTTTCAGCTTTAATCTTCTAATATCAACTTTGAAGGCATACTTTGGTCCAGAGAGAAAAAAATACACATCATTTGTCAAGCCATCGAGATATTATTTTTGCATTACATAATTTCTTTTAATAAGTTGCATATATGTTATATTTATTCTTTTATATAGCTTTAGTAACGCTTATCACACAGGTTAAATTTTTGAAAATAAAATTCAGCTAACAAGCATAAAAAATTTCAATAAGATTTAGACACGGTGCCAAATAGTACATTAAAAAAACTAAAAAAATTTTTTTAATGAGGACCATCTTTTAAATTATTTTCAATGAGATACAATTTAGTCTTAAGCAAAATAATTATTTAACATGAAATAGTTGAATTTCAAAGAGAAAACGAACACGCCAAAGAAGTAAGTAGAAGTCAATGAATACAAATATGAATACAAATTTTAACATGAAAATAATAACTGTAGTTGTAAATTTCAGCCTGAACACTGTGTAAATGTATGAATGTTTTCAATATGTAAATAAAAAATATATAAATGAAAATACGAAAATACTAGAGGCAATGCAAATACACTAAATATATGAAAATAATTTTTTGTTATTTATAAATAATATTAAGTAAGTATATGTAGTGTAAGTAAGTGTAAAAGTGAAATTAATTAAGTATTTCATAAATCTAATTTTCATCACAGTTTATGGAATTTATTTCAAGAATTTTTAACTTCCCTTCTATCAGGCTTTATTAATAAAGTTATTTTCGTTCGAAAATGATTTAATCAGCGTTGTTGAACTAACACTATTCATAATTTTTTATTGCTGAAAATCTCTATTAATTTAATAACCGTCGATTGCGAAGGATTAATTCCACATTTTCTAAAATAATATGCAATTTTTTTCAACAATATGAAACATTTGGTTCAAATAGAATTAATTTCATTCTTCGTAAAAGTACTTTTTTAATTTACGTCTTCTGATCAGGTTACAAATAAATTAATTTCTTTAAAAAAAATTTTTTTTATTTCAATTGCGGTAAAGCTTAATAATGAAAAAAATTACACACACCTATTTTTAATGAATAAACATGTGATTAGGTAAACACGATAACTTCCAGTTTTAGATTAAGCTTACTATATTTTTTCAATTCCTATTATTATAGTTCCTCTCTCTCTCTCTCTCTCTATATATATATATATATATATATATATATCTTATTCAAATTTTCTACCACTAATAAAATACATTTTATTTGTCCATTCAAGCTCAAATATTTTTGTTTAAAATTGTAGTGGATGACACGCTGTTATGCAGTTTTTTAAATATTAATTCATCAATTAAATTTTATTTTTTAATTTTAAATTTATTCTGCCGTATTTCTGTCGTAGTTACAACTAACTGCCACAGATGGCGCCAGTGTGTTTTTCTAACGAAGTAGGAATTTAAGTTTAAAAAAAATTTTAATTACTTGTTTTTCAGAACTTTCATTTATAGGAATCTGTTTTTGATTCAGGCATAGAAATTAAATTAATAGTGAATTTGTACAGTAAACACACACGAAGTTGATAGATAAGAGTATTTCCAGAAAAGTTTCTGAAACGAGGCGTAACACCTTTTACACAAGAAATATTTCTTAAAATATGACTAAAAGGTACAGATGTATTTGGTAAATTTCAAAACTTGCCTCCTGTTTATAAAAAGCTATAAAAATAATTCGATATAATATCACTCTGTCTTTTAAAATTTCTGATTTATTTTTCGGAAGATTAAGTTTTACCTTCATTTGAAGTCTTTCCTGTGTGAGAATGGATGTTTTTCTTAACATTGATCTCTCCATCACTCGAGCGACGCTTTTTCTTTGGTCTGTAGTAATTATCGTAAGCAGTAATAGTAGTTCCTATCGCAGCAAGTATTAAGAAAATGGAAATGATAAATCTGAAACAAAAGACTATTTATTCAGAAGCTATGCATTTGGATGGAATTATATTTATTATTATTCTGTACTTGTATTATTATTCAAACTATATTTTTATTATTAATGTGCTTTGTATGTTCATTTATATGTGCTACATTTTATTTCTAATCAATTCTTAGTATTATTGCGGTGGTATCTACATAAACCAGTAATAGCATCCATGCCATGGCGATCATTTTGGCATGGTGGCTAAGATACTCGTTTTCGGATCAGAAGGTACCCAGTTCTAATCTGTCCTTCATTGGTGACCCTGGCCGTGCAAAGAGAACCGCAGCATTCGTGGCGCCATCTATCCACCGCAAATGCAACCAAGCCATCAGACACATGACGCAACCAACAAAGCCGTCACACACGATGATGCAACCCACAAGCCGTCACGGCGGTGTGATATCTATATAAACCAGTAATAGCCTCCATGCGATGACGATCGTTTTACATGGTGGCTAAAACTCGTTTTTGGATCGGAAGGTACCCATTTCTAATCTTCCTTCAGTATTATTGACAATGTCTATTTTATATGTATTTTCTGTATAATAACTAGTTTATTTCTGGTGCTTTTTCACGATGGCAATGTTTTGTTTGTTTTTTGAGCTTCTGTGGAATGTTCTTTTGTTGTACTGTCTTTCGCTTGGAGAGGTACTCGCTGCGAAGCTGTGGCATTTGTTCCAAATCTTTTTACGCTAAATTAAAGTTGTTGATTTAAAAGCAAAAGTCATCATTTAGTTCCGTGTGGCGGACACTATGCTCTAAATATATCATCAGATTCTATTCTCATAATGACGAAATAAAGAAGATAAGGGGATGTAACTTTCTATAATCATAATTTTACAGGTAAAATATTTGTTCAGATGTAATTTTATTGCTTATTTAATAAAATAAGTTAAAAAGATTCTGCTTAAATATTGTGGTATTTTAAAACGTGCCATTTTAAAGTTCAAAAATAAATATGCTTTCCTGATGTCATTTGAAAATTCTGGAGAGATTTCATATATTGAGAGATTTTGTAATACTTTCTAGGATTAAACTTATTTGATCATATCCCTTCATTGAATAATCATATTATAGATAGAAGAAGCTAAAATCCTGCTGCTGCCGGAATTTCGGAAT
This sequence comes from Trichonephila inaurata madagascariensis, assembly GCA_019973955.1. Lineage (NCBI taxonomy): Eukaryota > Metazoa > Arthropoda > Arachnida > Araneae > Nephilidae > Trichonephila > Trichonephila inaurata. Next base: position 318,156 of record BMAV01011854.1, on the reverse strand, counting down.
TTTATGACATAATACATGCAAATTTATGATAAAGTTAAAAAATTCGATCTATTATTTTAAATCCATATACACACAAAAACTGTCTAGAACGCAAACTTTTCTACTTATCTGTGCCTAAAATCTCAAGCCTCGACGTTTCGTCTAATAATATAAAATAAAATAAAATTAAATAATATAAAGATATATTATTATAAAAAGAATTACTGTAAAATAAAAAGATAAATTAATATAAATTTTTTTTAAAAAAACAAATTATTATAAAATAAAGATAAAGATATAAAAAATAGCCAATTATTCTTACGGTTAATAAAATAATTTCGTAATTTTTTTTTAAGTTTGAAAATTCTTATTAATATTCCAAGTAAAGCCATTTATAAACGGATCATTTTCCCTCTGCTTTGAAAATAGTTTATGAACACAAAATAAAAATTCAATCTAGTGTAAAGCTTTTCAATTCCCAAATACTTGATGAGTTTTTTTTTCTAAACTTTAAAATGATTCTTAAAATGAAAAATAGTACGAAGTGATTAAGGTAATACATATTATTTTTCGGTGGGAAACTTAATTACAATTTTACGTACTTCTCTCCCTTTAACAATTCGTAACAAAGATTCTACCAGAAATTACATAGTATCAAAATTCCGAAATTTTATTTAATGTAATTCAGGAAATATTTTTAAATTTTTATTCAAAACATTTACGTGAAAATATTTGTACTATAGTCGACAAATTATTATTGAATTAGCTCTTCCTCAAGAATATTAATAAAATTATAGAAATAACTTCTGAATGAATTGTTTTTTGCTAGATATAAAATTTGGAAACATATAAAATGTTTAAAAATATACTAACATCATGAATTTGGCTTCCGTCGTTAGTTTCTTGGGAGCATGTTCTTGATACGTCACAGATACATTCGTATGTGCTTGGAGTTCATCTGTTGTAATAGAGAAAATATAATCTACGTAAGCATACCTTTTACAACAATGAATAAAAACGTTCAATTTTGATATAACCTCTGACAATAATATTCGGTGAATAGTGCTGTAACATACACATTAACGTAAATGAAATTTTAATTGAAGTTACCGAATTGTTCTTCGAAATAGCCCCCTATAAGCATGCACCGCTGAGATCGGTTATACATGTCCTGAAAACATTGCAAGAAGTCTTCATTTGGGATGGAGTTCAAAAGCCTCGTCACGTTCTGCTGGATGTCAGGAATATCATCAACATTTCCTTTCAAAGCGAGTTTGAGTCGTGGTAATAGTAAAATGTCTGGGAGGATTGGATCTGGCGAGTGTGGAGAACGTTCAATTTGCTCCACCCTCTTTTTTTGCTAGAACTGTTTGGCGATATTGGCTGTGGGGAGGGCGAGCATTGTCTTCAATAAGAAACTATGAACCTTGTTGTGCGTATTGGGGTCGCACCCTGCTTAGATGTTTCATGAAACCAGTGAAAACTGCAATGTACCTTGCAGTATTCATCGTCGTTCCCTCAGGTATAAATTGTGGACAATGCCTTGACTATCAGAAAAGATAACACTCACTTTCTCCATATATTCGCCATTATTGGAGGTCGCCGGTCTTCCGCTATGGGGGTTGTCAGAACCACTGTCCCGACCTTCTCGAAAACTAGCGAACGACTCGTACACACATTTCATGGGCAGCGTTTGATCTTCACAAACACGTACAAGCATCGCATTAGTTTTTTTAGGTGTCTGGCCAAGCTTAAAACCAAACTTTAAGTTTATCTTTTGTTCGTTGATTTTATTGTTCTCAGTTAAGAACCAACGCACTAAATAAGCCCTTTGTAAAACAAGACTTACACGGAACACAAGCAAAGCTCAACTGAACAACGGTGAGAGCATAGGGTCAACACCTGAGCTACGCAAGTGCAGCGTTTTGTTTCGCCAGTGTTGCCAGATCGGCTGTTCTGACTTCATTTACCAAACTTTATTGCTAGAGGTTATATATCAAAGCAACCCAAGTACTTTGGAAGTAAATTGTTTTAAAACTTGGATGGAGATCTTGTCTTCAGTCAGTGTTAAAGAATAGGAACCTAATTTGGAACATTTTTTCAGATACAAAAGAACTGAACAATAATTCTCCGTTAGGAGCATGAATCTCTGAGATGCATAATAAAAATAATTTTGATGTCGTTTCCACACGGTGAGCGAGAACACGCCTCTACTACTTCTATCTGTCTTTCATCAATCGCGCTACGTTTCAGTGCTAAGGACGTGGTTGACCACTTCCTATTTCAGGCGGGAAGTGTCTTTGAATTTGGTAGATGCAATGCGCCCTACAAAATAATTTTAATGTCTCTCCAATTTTTCGTAAACTTTCATGTTTTTCTATAACATATAGTTTTCAGTTTTGTACTAAAATAACTCGAAACAAGTATTTTATAACTTCTTTAAGATGCCGTGCGAAGACAACCTTAGAATAACATTCACATGTCTTATTCATTACAATTCAGGATTGAAGAAGTATCTGATATACAATGCTCTCGTGTGTGTGTGTGTGTGTGTGTGTGTGTGTGTGTGTGTGTGTGTGTGTGTGTGTGTGTGTGTGTGTGTGTGTGTGTGTGTGTGTGTGTGTGTGTGTGTGTGTGTGTGTGTGTGTGTGTGTGTGTGTGTGTGTGTGTGTGTGTGTGTGTGTGTGTGTGTGTGTGTGTGTGTGTGTGTGTGTGTGTGTGTGTGTGTGTGTGTGTGTGTGTGTGTTCAAGTTGAAGAATCAAGACAAACAACACCAATAATTTTAAAAAGGAGATACGGTTCCTCTTGTTATTAGATTAAGAAAAGAAGCCTATCAAAATTTTGTTGTGTAAAATGTAAAAAAAAAATCCATCCCTTTCAAACATTGTAAGAGGATTTGGGAAGATTACAACAAAGTATCTCAAAATGTATATAGGTAGTGGTGGAAAGAGAGAGATAATTAATTACTAAACTACTGTTTATATTGAAATTTCAGACTATTTCTTAAATATTATGCTACGAAGTGTGTAACATACGTATGGACCTACGGAGTCCAGTTTGAGCCAAAATAACTTATTAAAAAAGTAATATTTATTATTTTTTTTATAGACGCATAATACAAAAATTAAGAGTTTCAGTAACAAACACTGCCCTTATGTCAATATTTTGGGTATAACATTACACTGTAATGTCAAATCTCGCATTATTAATCTTCTATATTAACCTTAAGTAATTTAATGTTAATCATCTTCAGTATCAGGTACACATCTGAGAGTGCAGCGTATCTATAGAAGGAACTTTTTGAAGTGCGCCTAGTGGAGGGTTAATAATATATTCTGGTTTCGCTCTATCCTATTGATAAACATTTATTTCATCAGATTATTCAATTTAATCTGAGTTGATGCATTTTTCTGATATATAATGTAGTCGAATTTTTTCTTCTATACCGTAAAACTATAAGAGTTATCACTTAGCATGTTAAAACAAAAAAGTAATTATTCATGGAATCTTTTAAAAATTTAAAAACTCTATATTATCAACAAATGCATGAATTACAATGAAACAAATTTTCCTGAAAATGTAGAAATTTTTGTGTCTGAAAATGTGTTAGGAATTTAGTTAGGCTTAGTTAGGTTCTGGTACATTTGACAAAGACAGCCAAAGAGTAACTTTTATAAAAATACAACATATTTTATGCTTACATTATACTAGATGAAAAAGGTGAGGTATCATTACAGTATCAAATGTCCTTACACTTTACTCAAAAATTATGATTAGAAGTATATAAATGTTAACGGAGCTTTGGGCAATTAGGTTCCCCATCTCAGGAAATCATGGCAGATAAATTTAATGTTTACTTTTCAAACGACACTTATGAAAGTTCTGGATATATACGAGGGTAAATCAAAAAGTAAAGGGACTCTTGCAATTTCTCTTTCCAATGTTTGGCAACAGCGCTTGTACCCAGCGCTGAATGAGGCGTGGTCGGCTACACTTCCATGAAACGTGTCAATCGTCTTCCCTCGTAGACGTTAGGGCATAGCAGATCGTTCAACATGGCAGCTTCGTTGTTGCTATGAACCAAGGAGAAAAGGAGGACAGTGATTCACTGTTTGTTGGAAGAAAGTGTGAAACTTGCTGTAATTATTCGTCGCATGCCAGCGCAGTATGGTGACAGCTTTTATAGCGAAGAAAGATCTACGAATGAATAGAGTGCTTCAAACGGGGAAGAACTTCTTTATGTGACGTCGAAAGATCGGGCAGTCTGTCGACGTCTACCACTGAGGATCGTCATCGTTGAGGGTATAGTGATGAAAGGGATGGTAATATCCAGCGCAGGTATCACAACTTCCACAAACACAAAGCGAATCACTGCCCCCTTCCCTCCTTGATGCAGATCGACAACGGAGCTGCCGTATCGAACGGTCTGCTATACTCCATCGACTAGGAGGGAAGACAAGTGACACGTTGTATAGAGCAGTGTTCCCCAACCTTTTATCGCCGCGGACCGGTCAACGTTTTTTAATTTTACCGCGGCTCGCTGAGCGGGAGGACGTTGATTGTTTATATTTTAGACTGTTTTGTTTTAATAATTTTAATTTAATTGCATTTAATCGTGACTTCAGAATAAAATATAGCTACACCAAAAATGAATATAAATTGATTTAACAAGGGATGTAAAGTGATTTTCATAAAAAGTAGCCCAAACCCAAGAAAAATATACCACAGTAATTAAAAAGGAAATAATTAAATTTGCGGAATAATTTAATGTTTCCATGGACCGGTACCGGTCCACAGACCGGGGGTTGGAGACCACTGGTATAAATACAAGTTATGGAAGACTACTCTAATTAAGCGCTGGATACTAGAGCTGTTTCAAAACTTTAGAAAGATAAACTGCGAAAGTCCCTTTACTTTTCACTTAGCCTAGTATTAATTGCAATAATAATTGATCTAATATCTCTCAGAAAATCCTTAACATGACAAAAAGTTTTGTGTTCTATGCTAGATGTGCCGTACACGATCCAGAACTTCAACTATAAGAGAAACTGGGACGAATAGGATCAGTAGTAAGGGACTTTTGCATTGGTCTAATGAGTAATATTTGCAGAATTATAAAGATGTTATTTAAACTTGCCTCAAAAGTAGCAATCATCGATAGCTGGTAGTTGAAGTATGGACCCGCGAGAATAATATGTATCACCGACGCAAAAGGATTGACTTTCTGAATTTTTTCAATTCCTACTGTTAACTCCCACTTTGTACTTATTTATTTATCTTGGTAGAATTTTCATTCGTTAATAAAATACATTTTAAAGCGCTCGATTGAGCTGAAACATTAAATGCATGATTATTTTGGATGACAATACAATAATTTAATTACAATTAATAAAAAGTAATTGATTAAAACTATTTATTCAAAGAATTACAAATACAGCCAAGTTGGCATCATTTTTGGTGACTTTGCGATCATTTTGGCAACTTGTGTCAAAACAAGAAACGGTTTTTTTCTCACCTTTTAAAGCGCTCGTTTCAATTGAAGTTTTCTATACACTATTGTTTCGGGTAAAAATACGAGAATTGAATTATAATTAATTGAAATTAATTGACTGAAACTAATCATTCAAAGAATTACAGATACAGCCATGCTGGTTTCATATTTACTGGTTTCTTACGCCATCTTAGATTCGTCTCTATTGTTGTAACAATGTAACTGTTAAAACAAAGACAAAAGTTGGCGTCGGAAACCTGTTTTTCAGCCAAACTAACCAAATCGGGTTTGCATTGTTACAACAATGCAGGCAAATCATGCTCTTTTTTCAATTCCTACTATTAGTTTCCTCTCCCTATATATATATATCTTATTCAAATTTTCAATCGTTAATAAAATACTTTCTATTCATCCATTAAAAGTAGGAATTGACTTAAAAATTGTTTTTATATTACTTGTTTTTATTGAAAACAATTATAAAATCCTCGTGCATCACAAAGTATCACATGGGGTTCATAGAAGTAAGTATTAATCACACATTATAAAGGAAAGAAGGAAAAAAAATTCAGGTTATGAAGGATTACAAATATTTATAACAAATTCACAGAACTTTTAAAAGCACTTCTGTAGGAAAGAAGTTGGCGAAAATTTGGAGACCAATTTATTTAAGTCCGTTGAAAGCCAGTCTTAGGATCTTTCTCTGTCTCTGACATACTTGGAACACAGAAGGAGCACATGTTCTATATTTTCCTCGCCACCAATATTACATTCACAGGAAGATGACGGAACTAAATTAAATTTTTGTTCAAGTAGCCTTTAAAATTACCATGACCACTGAGAAATTGGGTTGTTTTGTAATTAGTTTTAAAAAATGATGACATGACAGTCTCTTATTAATGGTAGGAAAAAATTTCTTTACTAAGCTCCCTTTATTTGAAATCACTTTCTGAATTTAAATTACTATAATCATCCCGACTAGATTGGTTCGTGTTATACACGAACTTGTCTTCAAATAGGGTACCACGAAATTCTATGCAAATTTAGCTGTTATAAATTTCTTTGAAAATCTAAATTTAAGGTGAAATCTAAATTGTGTGTGTTACTTTTAAACACCCTTGCCTATTAATTTAATAATTTTACTTTCAATTTCAGTTTAAAGCTAATGCATTTGTTAAATACTTAAAATCATGAGACATTGGTACAAATGTTAAGAAAAAAATCTATTTTTCAGCCAAAGCATCTTACTGCATTAATTTAATCCTTTATTTTTATTTAAATAGCCGAGTTAAATATTTATTACACATCTAAACACGTAAAATCATATATTTACGTTTAAGGTGTATCGAGATTCCTACGAATGTTGCTTGCCAGTGATGGTCATTAGGGACAATTTGAGGAAGTATCCATTTCCATAGCTGAAAAAGTTGAAAGAAAAAATACATGGTAATATTTTGTTATAACTAAAAATTATCCTTATTTCTAAATTAGAGCAAAATACTTTCAAGTAATATATTCTTGTCTGGTATAAGCTTTGTGCTGAGCTTAGGTTTTGCTCGAGACTCTTTGTATTGAGAAGGGCTAACAAACTTACAATTCCGAATATTTAAAGCAGCTCCCCTAGAAATATTAGCACTGAAATACCAAATTCTGGACCATATTCAAGAGAAAGTAACCTTTCCAAAACCACCTTAAATTCACCACATGAGAAATATCAGACCCTTTTTCAATTAACAAGCAATTGCTTTATCTATGCAAAATATTATTATTATAGAAACATTTTTTATAAAAGGAGAACATTTTAAAAAAAGGTTTTTCTAAGTTAATTTTTTGCAAAAATATTGTTATTTAAATAATTTTTTTGGTCATAATGTCCTTAAAATAGTTTTATACATGTATTCTAATCTTGACACTAAATATCATAAAAATTTTTTTCCTTATGCTTTTTTTTAAAATTTTGGGTTCGAACGTAAATTCCCAATTTCTAATGTTCCCCCTTATTTTTTTTTTTGTTTTTGTTGCATCTTCCCAAACGGTGGATTTTCCCCTCATACATAAAAGGAACATGCCCCAAATTTTGTTCCTTAAAATTTTAAATTTTTCTTACTTATTTTCAACTAAGAGAATTCTTTATACAAAACCCAAAAATTAAATATTGAAAAATAAAGTTTTTTTTTCGATCTTGTCATTTTATTTTCATGTCTAATCAAAAAAATCCTTAAAGGGGAACTTCCCCGATATATCTATTTTAAAAATAAGTTTGATTTGTATTTAAATGTATTTTAATTTGTAATATATATATTTAAAATTAAATTTTTAAAAACATTCTTAATATATTACAGTCCTTTTTTAACTTTAAATGCTAGTTTCTTGGTATCTATAATGTATCACATTAGGATGACATTTTAAAAGCTTTTGAAATAGATATTTAATTTAAATTTTCGATATAACATACATACGCATACATAATTATTAATGATGTATCCAATTGTTTTTATCCTAACACTATTAAGGATACAGCAAAAGAATACAGGTAAAATTAAAATATTCATCTGCGTATATATGATTGTATGCATATCTAACTTCGATTCATCTATCAATTTATATCTATCTATCGATTCATCTTTCGATTTATATCAAACTATCGATTCATGTATCTATCTATGTATACACAGCATAACAAAGTGCGCGATTGAAATAAAAATGAACTCACCTTAGCAGAAATGGATTTATTCTACTACCTGTTTCTATAAATCAGGTGCAATTAGATGATATTGTAGATTTAACGCTTTCTGCTGTTTGTGTAAATGCTTTTATAATGCATGTAAAGGTAATAACAAATGAGTACAGCTGTTTTAAAGCCTTATAAAAATATGGAAAATTTATCATGCTAGAGATGTGATTATTATATTTTATACCTACATTTCGGTGACTACATTTATGAAACTTTCTCTATGCCATTAATACATCCCAATATCAAAAACTGTAGAACAGCTTTTTACTTTCTTTTTGTATTTTTTTCTTGTTATTTATATGAATAATCTTGAAAATATTTTTGGGATATATACGATGCATGATAACTCAAATAACTAAAAAATATATTTATTCTCCCTAAAAAGAAATATACTATCTATTTATATTTCGAATGCAATTTGCTGTGATCTCAGCACAAGTCTGGATTGAAGACGGTTCCACGATCTGAGATAATTATTCGAAGAGCTTCATGCCCTAGAATAATTTATTACAACAAGAACTTCGCAACTTCAGCGGCTTCAACGGTCCGTAAGGTTTTGTGAAAGCATACCTTGTTAAGTAATCTGTCAGACACGATCTTTTCAAAAGTAAGGGCTAAAAAATACTGATCAAGTCAAAACTGGGAAATATGAAGTGCCTCCCCATGTTTTTTTTTTCTTTGATACCTGCCAAGCGGGGGTACCCAAAAATTCGAAAAAACCAAATTGTGGGGCGTTTAAAAATGATTGCTGCTTTGGCGATCATCAAAAGTATACCAGAAAAGCAAATGAACAGCTAAGTCCAGAACTCAACGGTGGCGGAAAAGTACACTGTCATTCAAGCAAAGTGTCTTGGGTATGCGTCAAAAGTTAATCCTTCAATGTTTGATGATGAAAAAGTTTCTTAATTAATGAAAAGGGATAGTGGGTTTTTAGGCCCTTCGCGAAAAAATCAACAATGATGATGTCTCCTGGTTAAATGAAGGCAAAAAAACCACCAAAATACTTGAACATTTTTGGAATTTTCCCAAAACTGACAAGTCGGCAACGCACGTACAAATTAAAAACTGAATCCACACTGGTATCATGGTTTTAACCGAAAGGGGACACGTTCTCGCCGAGGAAAAAAGCATCATTCGAATGAATAGAAATGTGGAGTAAAGTATCACCAACCCTCCGAAAATCCTTAGTCGTCATCCCAAAAAGAAAAAGACGGGAAAGGGGTTTTTTCCTAGATTATCGCAACAAATAGGGCCCAAAAAGACGTTTTCCTCCTTTTTAAATTTTGATTTTGGGCCTCCTCGATAACTGACGAGAATATTTCAGCTGGACCCCCCTTCTCCAGACTTGGGTCGTGGGAATTTGCGTGTATCATACCTGTTCCGCTCCCTCCTTTTTAAAAGTCCTACAGTTTTTAAAAAAAATTTTATTTATGTTACTTAAATTACTTCTAAGCTTAAGCATTTTTTTTTCTGCTTTCGAAAACTCTGCCAGAGTAATTTAAATGATACCTATTTAAAACCCCAAATCCTGTTTTTGAAGGGATATTTTTCCTGAAATAAAAGTCTCAATGTTCTTTTGAACTTTTCTAGCTCAAATTCTGTAAATAATTTTATATCAAATTATCTTTTGTTAAATTTCTTAGACAAATTATACATTTTAATTTCATTTCACCGCACATGAAACTAGACGGAACACCATTTGTTTCTTCCGAGTTTCAAAGAAAAGAATTACCTGCACATATTTATTATTAAAAATGTATTTGGATACAATTTTTGAAGAATTTTAACCCTATAAAGAGAAAGTGAAAATTAAAAATTAAACCTTCTTTACATATTTTTTTTTTTGAAAAATAAACTTAGGGTGATATCATTTACACTCTAGATTAAAGAAAAATGATAAAAAAAATCCTAGTACAAATATATAATAAAAAAAAATTCTTTTTTTTTTAAAGTAAGATGGAAATATCCATCATATGATGCAAATTTACATGTTAAGCTCAGTACGAAATAAAAGAAAAAAATAATATATATTTGTATCATTTTTATTGCTGATTATAATTACAAGCAATTATTATTATTATTATTATCATTAAATTTTCATCTGCATCAAGGTACTCGTCTTCAGAATTTCCTTCATCAAGGCCATCTTCTGTTAAACAACCGCCTTCTAACTGGTCCAAGTATTCTGGTTCAAGTTTGCAGCATGTCATTAGACTTATCGACTTTATTAAAAGACTCAGATGATATCAGAAAAATTTGCTTTCACCGCAAGTATTCTAGTTTCACAATTTCGAAACATGAGAAATCTATATTTATAAATGATAAGAGTAGAATTTACTACATCCATCGTTTCTGTCACTGACAAATCCGTTGAAAAGTTAATCGATATATGCTATGTAAAATATTGTATTTCAAATGCAAGAATGGAAAAGAAGATTTTTTATTAAAGAATACTTTTCTTTAAAGTTGTTTTCCTAAAGCTCCTACCAACATTCCGTAAGTTAAAAGAGTACCAAAACAGGTGATAATCAGAGATCTGTCAATGATGTAGATTTTCCACAATGTCAAACTATACTCCTGCACCAAGTTCTTTCTTAAAATACATTTTATTCTTTCCGATTCTTTTGGAATTCGATAGGGCACTTTTTCGAAATTTTGCGCGATTTCATTTGTTAGGGAACCGATATTTTAATGATTAGGGGGAATGGAATATTTGGAGCAAGTAAGCGAAAGTATGTATGTGTTGCTTGCAGTTGCTTTCAATGTTAATCTGTAAATTCCCCAAAACATACTATCATATCAAGAAAACAGAAAAAAGGGCAAAAAATGAAAACTCATCATCCATGACACTCAAAATTTTGAGATTTCACATAAACTTAATTAAATTGTAATTTTTTTCCGATAAACAACCAACCTGAAATTTCTTATAATAATTGTCAATGAAATTCGAATAACTTTGAAAGGGAAAGGCTATAGTAAAAAAAAGAAAAAACGCTAAAGTTAAAAAAAAAATATATTCGGCAAAAAAAAGGTGCAAAGGGGCCGATGCTCATAATGAGTATTAATAAGATTTTAGTTTTATTTCCTTGAGACGGTTTAAATAACACCCCCCGGGGATGATCCATGCAACTGCCAAATTTGCATAATGCGAAAAGGCAATAAAAGGATATTTCTTCCTTTAAAACTGCACTGTGGTACCATTTCATAGATGGGTTGTTTTTTTGAAACATGGAAAGCCCCTTTTACAAAGTGACAATAAAATGTTGTCATTGATATTCCCAAAAAATGTGAATTAAGTGAGTCAATTTTGTAAATTAAAAACAATAACCAAGATATTGTTATGAAAATTTCTATTGCTTTAGGGAAAATCAGTTATCTTGAAAAACGATATACGATGAAGCAATCCATATTTCCTTTACCCAATTTTTGCATTCATCACATCAATGCCGATTAGTTGAAATAATTTAAATATTACGAAGAACCCTCGGTTAATGAATTTTAGAAGTATTTTTGACCGGGACCATTCGAATATTGCAAACTTTACCCTTTTATTCTTAAAGGCACAAAATTTTTTTTAAATTTTATCGTCTGAAAAATTTTTTGATAATTTTCCGAACTGGTGAACATTTTTCTGTAATTTAAAATTTATATATCTTGTTTTAAAAGAGAAATTTAAATTTAACTAATAAATAGACGAATGTAGTAAAAAATGCAAATGATGCTTAGCTTTTAAAATGTCAGTATTTTTCATTGTAAGGAAGAACCTAAAAAAAACCCAATTGACGATAAAAAAATTTATTTGCAGTTCTTCGTTTTCCCAAAATTTTTTAATCTGAAATAAATTAAAATACCAATTTGTTGTCCGACAGAAAAAAGAACAAAAAAAGGGTATTCTGAGAGCTTTTTATTTTAAAATGACAATATTTAACTTTAAAATAGAAAACGCTTGGTATGATTAAAAGGGGAATAACCCCTTTCTTCATTGATTTTCTTTTAGAGTTAATCAATATTGTTTCATGTATCCCTCCGAAAACTTTTTTTTTTTGAAACTACTATAAAAATCAATTACAAATGGCCATAATTTTAATAGATAAAAAAAGAACATAATGTGTTAAACTCTTATTGACTCGTTAATTTATGTTAGATAAACATCACCATAAGTAGAGGTACTCCTTCGAGAAGACCACTAATTGCGGGATTGCATTTAAATTTATCATCGACCAAATCGACCATCAATAATTAGTATGCATATGCAATAATGACAGTGTATCATACGATCAATTTCAACCAATTTTGTATATTGCTTTTTAATTTATTATTTAAAACTTAAATTTTTTTTTTAAAACGATAGATTTTTTAAGCTTATTTTGGTGTTTTTCCTCCCACTTTGCCGAATTTATCTAACTTTTCCACAGTAGTAAAATAAATTTTTAATTTAAACTTGCTGTTTACATATTTAAACGTCGACAAAATTTCGACAAGCAAAACGACGTCACCAACTGCAGTAATCGTACATTGTTTTCAAGGTCGGGGTTTTTCCAATTTTTCAATCCCCTTTGGTGCAAAAATTCTCCTTGTTGTATTTTCTGCTTTTTTAAAATTGTAAATACCTGGATTTTTAATCAATTTTGTAATGATTATGTAATTAAAAAAAAATTTTGTAAAACTAAATTTAAACACTACCCCCTTGACGACTAGCGACAACCCGGGGGAACCCATTGTTCTTCTGAGAAGCGAGAATTCCCTTTTTTTCCCCGCGCTTTTGCCCTGATCGCCCCCGGAAAAAATCGTTTAAAGTCGAGTTAAGGGAATGCCTGTTTCCCCTATAACTACTTTAATAGATGTGTGTTGTTGTTTTATTATGACCCTTGTGTTTGGTAAATTAAATATTATTTGTTCCTGTACGCCTTCTTTTTTTCCCAAAAACTGAAAAAGAGGATTTCATAATTTTAAATTAATTTTTTTTTAATTATTTAATTATTTTTTTTTTTAAAAATGAAAAAAAACTGTTGACCTTTTAAAAATATTTTCCCGTTATAAACATTGAAAGTAAAAAATCGTTATCAAAAAAACAATCCTGTTTTCTCTTCTCATTAATTATACGTAAATTAATCAAAATCAAAACCGTTTAACGAATTCTAACATTTATTTTTAAAACTTAAACTCTCAAAAGCGGTTCGAGCCGTATTTTTAAGAATGCGGCTAGGCCGCTTTTGGGAATCTTGCTTGAAGGCAGAAAATGTGTCTCTGAAATGGAGGAATTTTACGTGCAGACCGCTTGGAGGGTTAGGAAACAATAACAAACGAGTGTGATCCCCGCGACCTATCACTTGCGTTTGTTCGTAATATTTCATAGTGAGTTTTGTTATTTTGCAATAAAATTCAAACCCTTTTGATCGCTGTCGTACCCAAAATATTGTTTTGCATGCCATTGATGGTACGCGTGCCACAGATTCGTCATCCCTGCTCTAGATGAAGGGCATTTATGTGTGTGTTCCCAACACGTTGCATGTGTTCCTGTATGAAACAAGAGATGTCCGATGGAAACAAAAAACAAGAGAATCATCAGATGGACAGACCCCTGATGATGACTCCTGAGTTAAATGAAGAGCAAAAAAAGCCACCTAGCCAAACTGCTTCGAACATTTTCTGGAATTTTCACGAAGACTGATAAGTCGGCAACCGCACGTACGAATGTAAAACTCAGAATCCACACTGGTGATAATGATCCAATCAACCTAAGGGCACACCGATTCTCGTCGATGGAAAGAAGCATCATTCGTAATGAAGTGCAGGAATACTTTAGTAAAGTATCATCTAACCCTCCAAAAATCCTTAGTCGTCATCCGTAAGAAGAAAAGACGGAAGCTGGCGTTTTTGCGTAGATTATCACAAGCAATATGGTCACAAAAAAGACGTTTATCATCTTTGTCGAATTGATGATTTTGGACCTACCTCGACAACGTGACTAGAATATTTCAGGTGGCACCCCCTTCTCCTAACTTGGATCGTCGGCAGATTTGGCATGTATCATACCCTGGATACCCTGTACATCCTTTTATAATGTCCTTGCAGTTTTAAAAAAATATTTTATTTATGTTACTTCAAATTACTTCTAAACTTAAAGCATTTTTTTGGCATGACATTTCTGAAAACTCTGCAGAGTAATTCAAATGATACATATTTATAATCCCGGAATCCTGCCCTTGAAGAGATATTTTTCCTGAAAATTAAGTCTTAATGTTCTTTACAACATTTTTAGCTCAAATTCTGTAAATAATTTTATATAAATTTATCTTTTGTTAAATTTCTTAGACAAATTATACATTTTAATTTCATTTCACTGCACATGAAACTAGATGGAACACCATTTGTTTCTTCCGAGTTTCAAAGAAAAGAATTACATGATTGTATTTATTATTAAAATTGTATTTGGATACAGTTTTTGAAAAATTTTAACCCTATAAAAAGAGAAATTGAAGAATTAAAAATTAAACCTTTTTTTACATGATTTTTTTTTTGTTTTTGCGAAATAAATTTAGGGTGATATAATTTACACTCTAGATTAAAGGAAAAATGTTTAAATAAATCCTATTACAAATATATAGTTAAAAAAAATTTTTTTTTTGAAAGTAAGATGGAAATATTCATTATTATGAAAATTTACATGTTAAAAGGTGACAGAACACCTTTAAAACTCAATTTTTGGTCAAAATATCGATTTTTTTTTGATCTTATATTAAAATTCAATCTTTTATTTTTGTAAATCTGTTGAAACTTTGTTTCTATCTTAATTAGAAGCCGAGTTACAGCTTTCTAAATATTAGTTATTCATAAATTTCTCGGACCGGAAATGGTTTTCTGCTAACCGGAAGTGGCCCGAGTTGTTTGTTTATGTTTCTCTTTCATGGTATATGACATGAAATATTATAATTAATATACAAATATTTAGTCAGAAATTAAAATGGAGCATTTAAGACTAAATACAAATGTATTTGGAAATACATGCTTCCTTTTTTATGTTGAAAATCTGGCAGCAAGTTTGCTGTTTTGACTTTGTTTACATGTGCGTCTGATTTTCTTTTTGAAAGAACTGACAGCGTAAAAAAGTTTATTTGATTGTTTTATTCTGTTTTATTTTAACTTAAAAATGGTTAAAAGTATTGCTAGAAAGCGCAAGCGGCAATTTTATGGAAATAAGTTTACAAAAACTTCGAAAAGTAACATCACTTCAGCAGTTCCTGAATGTACTGCTAGCTCTTCAAAGTTAGGAAATGAGAGTTTATCAACTGCAGAAGAAATACCTGGTCCTGTGTTTGGTAACAGAATCGTTGACCTTGAACTTATTGTGGAAGCCTTTGCTCAACTTTGCTGCCCAAAATGTTTTGCTGAAAAAGTAGAACTATTTGAGGATTCCAGATATGGATTGTGCCCCCATTTTACACTAAAATTTAAGTCCTGTGCCTTTTTCTTTGCATTTGCTTCTTCAAAAAAAGTTGTAAATGCACCTGTCATAAATACGAGGCTTGTATATGGTATGCGGCAGATAGGCAAAGGTTTTGCTGGGGCATTTAAATTATGCTCAACATTAAATTTGCCTCGACTAACCAAAACTGCTTACAAAAATCAGGAAGCAAAGCTTTTAAAAGTGGTTCAGGAAGTAGCTGAGGAATCCATGATAAAAGCTGCAACCGAAATTGTGGAGAAAAAACAAAATCTCTCATCTGATATTGTAAAATGTGGCATATCGGTGGATGGCACATGGCAGCGAAGAGGCTATACATCTATGAATGGCTGTGTTGCTGCAATATCAGTTGATACTGGTAAGGTGTTAGACATAGAAGTTATGTCGTCCTACTGTCCTACATGTAAGAGACTTCAGACTATGCCAAGAAACTTTGAATATGAGTCGTCAAAAGCCGACCACATATGTCAGTGTAACTTCACAGGCTCTTCATCAAAAATGGAAATTGTGGGGGCTTCCCGAATATTTCTTCGATCAGAAAAAAACCGCAGACTTCAATACACTCAATATTATGGAGATGGTGACTCAAAAGCTTTTATGAGTGTGAAAGACACTTATGGAATAAACAGTGTGACCAAGTTTGAGTGCATTGGCCATGTACAAAAGAGAGTGGGCTCACGTCTGAGAAAACTGAAATTTAAAACTAAAGGACTATCTGGTAAACGCAAATTAACTGATAATTTTATCGACAGACTTCAAAACTACTACGGAATTGCTGTTCGCAGCAATGTTTTGGTAACTTAAATGCCATGCAGCAAAATGTAATTGCTACGTTATATCACTGTGCATCAAGTGATAAGAAACCGATGCATGGTCAATGCCCAGTAGGGAAAGAAAGTTGGTGTTATTTTCAGCGG
Source organism: Trichonephila inaurata madagascariensis (assembly GCA_019973955.1). Taxonomy (NCBI): domain Eukaryota; kingdom Metazoa; phylum Arthropoda; class Arachnida; order Araneae; family Nephilidae; genus Trichonephila; species Trichonephila inaurata. The sequence continues at coordinate 301,572 of BMAV01011854.1, read as the reverse complement.
GGGGTGGCAAATGGAACAAAATGTTCCACAAAATATGCTGGTTTATCAAATGTTTTAAATAAAATTAAACCAGTATATTTAGAACTATGCGACAAACAGATATTAGGCAAGTGCTTACATGGACGTACGCAAAATGCCAACGAGTCTTTTAATGGAATAGTTTGGCAAAAAGTACCGAAGGAAGTATTTGTTTCGCTCAAAACAATTAAATTTGTGTGTGGGTCGTATGATGCTATTATACACTTCAATGAAGGATTAAGTGGGTGTCTAAAGGTTTTTAACAAGATGAATATAGAAAATCCTGGGGTGTTTACCTTACAGGGATATAAACATTTAGATAAATGCAGAATCCGTGAATCAATTCATAATGCAGACCCCAAAACAAAGAAACACAGGAAAATTTTAAGAGCACTTAGAAAAACAAATAGTGCTTCAGAAGTAAAAGATGGGGAGAATTATAAATCTGGTGCATTTTAATAAGAAAGTAAGTGTTTTTCTTGTAATCAGATGAGTTTAATGTTATTTTTGTCGTTTTCTCAAAATGAGTTTTTTCACATTTTTTCTTACCGCAAAACACAATATCTCAAAAAGTTATGCTTGAATGAAATAAAAATTTTATATGTATGTTTTTTAAACACTTATACAGGGAATAGACCTTTTTTAAGATTTTGTGTTGATTAAAAATTTTTTTATACAGCAATAAAGTAAAAACCACTTTAGCTTTTAAAGAAAATTTCAACGTATAGAAGTTCGAAACACAATAACTTCCTACGTAATGGTTACATTACCAAAAATAAGAGTCTATTCCCTAGATAAGGTTGTATGCTATATTATTCAATTTACAAAATGTCAATATATTTATATTTTTTTCAACTATCATGTTTTGCGTAAAATCTTATTTTTGCTTATTTTTTTATAAAATACCCCTTTGACAGTAAAAATGTACACTAATAAAACTTTTCTTGGGTGTTTTTCTAATTTTAGAGACCCATAAGGTCATACAATATGCATTTACTGGCAAAATTCAGGTTAATTCAAAAAATTTTCTTCAAAAGTATATAAACATTTAGATAGATGCAGAATCTGTGAATCGATTCATAAGGCAGACCCCAAAACAAAGAAACACAGAAAAATTTTAAGAGCCCTTAAAAAGAAAAAAAAAGTGTTTTAGGAGCTAAAGAGGGAAAGGATTATATATCTGGTGTATTTTAATAAGAAAGTAAGTGTTTTTCTTGTAATCAGATGAGTTTAGTGTTATTTTTGTCGTTTTCTCAAAATGAGTTTTTTCACATTTTTTCTTAACGCAAAACACAGTATCTCAAAAAGTTATGCTTGAATGAAATAAAAATTTTATATTTATGTTTTTTAAATTCTTATACAGGGAATAGACCTTTCTTAAGATTTTGTGTTGTGTAGAAATTTTTTTTATATAGCATTAAAGTGAAAATTACAATAGCTTTTAAAGAAAATGTCAACGTATATAGAAGCTCGAAACACAATAACTTCCCACGTAATAGTTATATTACAAAAATAAGAGTCTATTACCTAGATAAGGTTGCATGCTATATTATTCAATTTACAAAATGTCTATATATTTATTTTCTTTTCAGTTATCATGTTTTGCGTAAAGTCATATTTTTGCTTATTTTTATTATAAAATACCCCTTTGACAGTAAAAATGTACACTAACAAAACTTTTCTTGGGTGTTTTTCTAATTTTAGAGACCCATTAGGTCATAAAACCTGCATTTACAGGCAAAATTCAGGTTAATTCAAAAAATTTTCTTCGAAGGTGCTCTGTTACCTTAAGAGCTCAGTACGAAATAAAAGAAAAAAAATAATACATCTTTGCATCCTTTTTATTGCTGATTATAATTACAAGCAATTATTATTATTATTATTATTATTATTATCATTCGATTTTCATCTGCATCGCGGTACTCGTCTTCAGAATTTCCGTCTTCAAGGCCATCTTCTTGTAACCAACTGCCTTTTAACTAGTCCAAGTATTCTTCAATATCCTTCTCTTCTAAATTTCTATACAAAAATAACATGGAATAAACTTAAAATAAAAAACGTTATTGTTATACATTGTAAGTGAAACGTAGCGTAGTAATACAATTACATTCCCCAGGTTTTGGAAAGATTATTTGGGGTATTCGATATAAAATGCATATCAGAAATACAAAACACAAACCCTTTTTCCACTCATTTGCTCTTTTATCAGTAGATTACTCAGAAAAAAATATTCAAGAAATTGCACATTTCTTGCAACCACAGGAGACAGCGGAATGATAAGTTCAAACACGCTATAATTATTGTGACATTCGATTTGTTTTCAATTCTCCTCTACTATTAGTTCCCACTCTCCCTATATATCTATATATCTTGTTCAAATTTTCAATAGTCAGGAAAATACCTTTTTAATATTCCTCCACTCAAGTTCAAATACAATTTTTTAAATTTGCAGTGGATGACACTCGATGTTAATACAGTTATTTCAAATATTAATTAATTAATCGATTAATTAATTAGTTGAGAGTAAAAAACAAAAGTAATAGTCCAACACCATATAAAAAAAGAAAATCGCTCGCTATGTTCCTGTAACGAAATGGATAACGCTTTGGACTTTTAATCCAAAGGTCATGGGTTCAAATCCCACCAGGGATGGCCTAATTTCTGAGAATGTGATTTATTTTTACTATACTAATTTAATAGAGTAATTAAATTTAATTAATGAATAAATCGCAAAAAACAAAAAAAAAATAGTCCAACACCATATATAGAGTAGAAAATTGAAAGGAAAATCGCTTGCTGTTTTGTCACTTAATAATGTAATTCTGTCATATGCATACGAAATTTTTTTATATATATTATTTGTTCTTTTGCTACGTTCCTTATTCCGCACAAATCGTGAAAAAGTTGCCAGCAACAGCCAATTTACAGTATACCGGACTTGAGTACAATTTTTTTCACTAAATGTTATGATGGAAATTTCCATCATCATGCAAAAGAGGGTTAAAACTGTACACTCAAAGAGAAGTCCCATATACACTGAGTGACCAAACATTAGAAACACAATCCAATAACGCTCATCTATAGGCCTGATCAATGCCGAGATAATAGAAATCTAGATGAACTTTAGGAATCTAGCTGTCGCGTATATAAAACACATTTCTTGGAACCCAAATAGGTACATGTAAAATCGGAATGAGAGAGAAATATGTAATATTGATAATGTGCAAACCAAAATCATCTCTTCTATGCGCTTTTGTCTTGTCTGGTAAGAAAAAGGATTTCAATTAGTAACCAGTAGCCAGAGCATATTTCATGCAAATGATCTTCAATTACCGGATACAACTTGTTTTTATAGACAAGTAGACTCAACTGGACAAATAGATAAAAATCTCACTTTCGCTGTCTTGAATAAAAAGTCTGCAGCATGTCATTCGAATTATCGTCTTTATTAAAAGACTCACATAATATCAGAAAAATTTGCTTTCACCGCAATTAATCTAGTTTCACAATTTTGAAACAGGAGAAATCCATATTTATGAATAAGAGCAGAATTTATAATATCCATTGTTTTTGTCACTGACAAATCCGTTGAAAAGTTAATCGATATATGCGGTGTAAAATGTTGTATTTCAAATGACAGAATGGAAAAGATTTTTTTTAAAAGATTTCTTTTCTTTAAAGTTGTTTTCCTAAAGCTCCTATCAACATTCCGTAAGTTAAAAAAGTACCAAAACAGGTGATAATCAGAGATCTGTCAATGATGTAGATTTTCCACAAAGTCAAACTATACTCCTCCACCGAGTTCTTTCTTAACATATATTTTATTCTTTCCGATTCTTTTGGAATGCGATAGGGCACATTTTTCATGAAATTTTTAGTTTTGCTTGAAGTTTCATTTGTTAGGGACGCCGATATTAGAATCAATAGGAGCAGGATTGTAAAGGACATTGTGGAGCAAGTAAGCGAAAGTATGTATGTGTTGCTTGCAGTTGCTTTCAATGTTAATCTGTAAATTCTCCAAAACATTACTATCATACTCAAGAAAACAGTTAAAAAAGCAGAAAATGAAAACTCATCATCCATGACACTCACACATTTTGACATTTCACCATAAACTTGAATTAAATTGTAACTTTTTTCCGATAAACAATCAACCTGTAATTCGTATAATAATTGCTCAATGAGAATTCGAATAACTTTGCATGAAAGGCTATAGTAGACAACAAAGAGAGAAAGCGCTGTGAATGTTATGAAGTAAAAAATATATTCTATGGCAAGTAAAAAGGTGAAAATTGGCCAGATGCTCATAATGAGCATTAATAAGAATTTTTAGTTTATCATTTACCATCTGAGACGTGCTCGTGGTAATCATACACCACCGCAGGATGATCCATGCAACTGCCAAAATTTGCATAATGACGAAAATGGCAATAAAAGGATATTTCTTTCCTCTAAAACTGCACTGTGGTACCATTTCATAGATGTGGTTGATTCTTTCTGTAACATGCAGCACAGCTCGGCGTCGTTTACAAAGTGACACATAAAATGTTGTCATTGATATTCCCAAAAAAATGTGAATTAAGTGAGTCAACTTGTCAATTGAAAACAATAACCAAGATATTGTTATGAAAATTTCAATGCTTTGTAGGGTAAATACAATTATCTTGGAATACCTTGATATACGATGAAGCAATCCATATTTCCTTTCACTTTCTTCATTCACCTTTTCGGCATTTATCACATCAATGCCGATTAGTTGAAATAATTTAAATATTACTAAGAACTCCTCGGTTAATGAATTTTCAGAACTATTCTTGACCTGGACCATTGGTATATTACAAACTTTACTCCTTTTATTCTTAAAGGCTACAGAATTTTTCAATTTTATCGCTCTGAACAGTTTTTGATAATTTTTCCGGAAGCGGGTGAACATTTTTCTGTAATACTTAAAATGTTATATATCTTGTCTCTAAAAGAGCAATTAAATTAACTAATAAATAGACGAATGTAGTATAAAATGCAAATGATGCTTATGTCATTTTTTAAAAATGTCAGTATATTTCATTGTAAGGAAGCTCAACCTAATGAAAACTCCTATTGACGATGAAAAATTTGTTTGCAGCTTCTTCGCTTTCCTAAATTTTTAATCTGAAATCAAATGTAAAATACCAATTTGTTGTCCGACAGCAAAAGAACATAAAGAGTATTCTAGAGAGCTTTTATTTTTAAAATGACAATATTTAGCTTTAAAATAGAAAACGCTTGGTATGATTGAAAGGGAACTAATCTCCTTTCTTCATTGATTTTCTCTTTAGAGTTAATCAATATTGTTTCATGTATCCCTCCGAAAACTTTTTGTCTTATGAAACTACTATAAAATTCAATAACATAATCCTTATGATTTTAAAAGATAAAAAAAGAACACAATGTGTTATACTATTATTGACTCGTTAGTTTATGTTAGATAAACATTTTAACATTACCATAAGTAATAGTACTCCATCGAGAAGACCACTAATTGCGGGGATTGAATTCAAATTTATCATCGACCAATTGGACCATCGATAATTAATGTGCATATGCAATAATGACAGTGTATCATACGATCAATATAACAACCAATTATGTATATTGCTTTTTTTTTAATTTATAATATTTAAAACAGTAAATTTTATCTACTTTTCCAAAACGATAGATTTTTTTACAGCTTAGGGATTTTTCCACCTACTTCTGCTGAATTTATCTAACATTTCCACAGTAGTAAAATACATTCTTAATTTAAACTTGCTATTTACATATTATATCGTCGACAAATTTCGACAAGCAAAACGATGTCACCAACTGCAGTAATCGTATCTATTTTTTTCAAGCAAGTTCGGGATTTCCACTATTGACTGCACATCGCGGCATTTGGTGCCCAAAATTCCTCCTTGTTGAATTTTCTGCTTTTGTAAGATTGTAATATGCCTGGATTTTAATCCAATTTTGTAATGATTATGTAATTAAAAAATAATTTTGTAACAACTACATTTAAAAACTACCTCCCTTGACGATTAGCGACAACCAGGGGGAACCACTTGTTCTTCTGAGAAACGGGAATTCCCTTTTTCCCGTCGCGCTTTTGCCCTGGATCGCTCCCGTAAAAAGTCGTTTACACGTCGAGTCAAGGGGATGCCTGTTTCCCTTCTATAACTACTTTAATAGATGTGTGTTGTTGTTTTATTGAGTGACCCCCTTGTGTTGTGGTAAATTAAATATTATTTGTTCCTGTACAGTCTTCTTTATTTCCAATAAAACGTAGACACAACACGAGGGATTGTCATAATTTCGAATTAATTTTTTTTCAATTATTTCAATTTTTTTTTTTTTACGCAGCTGAAAAACCTCTGTTGACCTTAATAATATTTTCCATTTAGTCAAACATTGAAAGTCACAAATTTTAATCGCTTATCAAAAAATTACAATCCTTTCTTCTCTTCTCATTAATTATACGTAAATTAATCAAAATCGAAACCGTTTAACGAATTCTAACATTTATTTTTAAAACTTAAACTTTCAAAAGCGGTTCAGCCGTATTTTTAAGAATGCGACTCGGCCGCTTTTGAGAATCTTGCTTGAAGGCAGAAAAATTGTCTCTGAAATGGAGGAATTTTACGTGCAGACCGCTTGGAGGGTTAAGAAACAATAACAAACGAGTGTGCTCCCCGTGACCTATCGCTTGCTTTTGTTCGTAATATTTCATAGTGAGTTTTGTTATTTTGAAATAAAATGCAAACCCTTTTGATCGCTGGCGGGCCCAAAATATTGTGTTGTGGGCCATTGATGGCACGCTTGCCACGGTTCGTCATCCCTGCTCTAGATGAAGGGCATTTATGTGTGTTTCCGACTCGTTGCATGTGTTCCTGTATGAAACGAGAGATGTCCGATGGAAACAAACAAGAGAATCAACAGATGGACAGACCCCTGAAGATGACTCCTGAGTTAAATGAAGAGCAAAAAAAGCCACCTAGCCAAACTGCTCCGAATATTTTCTGGAATTTTCACGAAGACTGACAAGTCGGCAACCGCACGTACGAATGTAAAGCTCAGATTCCACACTGGTAATCATGATCCAATCAATCGAAGGGCACACCGATTCTCGCCGACGGAAAGAAGCATCATTTGTAATGAAGTGCAGAAATGATGGAGTAAAGTATCCTCCATTCCTCCGAAAATCCTTAGTCGTCCTCCGAAAGAAGAAAAGACGGAAGTTGGCGTTTTTCCGTAGATTATCGCAAGCAATATGGTCACGAAAAAGACGTTTATCCTCTTCGTCGAATTGATGATTTTGGACCTACATCGACAACGTGACGAGAATATTTCACGTGGCACCCCCTTCTCCAGACTTGGATCGTCGGCAGATTTAGCGTGTATCATACCCTGTATACCGCCTCTATCCTTTTATAAAGTCCTTATTTTTTTAAAAAATATTTTATTTATGCTACTTCAAATTACTTCTAAACTTAAAGCATTTTTTTGCATGAAATTTCTGAGAAAACTCTGCAAGAGTATTTAAAATGATACCTATTAATAAATCCTAAATCCTGTCCTTGAAGAGATATTTTTCCTGAAATAAAAGTCTCAATGTTCTTTTTAACATTTCTAGCGTAAATTCTGTAAATAATTTTATATCAAATTATCTTTTGTTAAATTTCTTAGACAAATTATAAATTTTAATTTCATTTCACTGCGCATGAAACTCGATGGAACACCATTTTTTTTTCTTCCGAATTTCAAAGAAAAGAATTACATGCACGTATTTATTATTAAAATTGTATTTGGATACAGTTTTTGAAAAATTTTAACCCTATAAAGAGAAATTGAAGAATTAAAAATTAAACTTTTTTTTTACATGATTTTTTTTATTTTTGCGAAATAAATTTAGATTGATATAATTTACACTCTAGATTAAATGGAAAATGTTTAAAAAAATCCTATTACAATTATATAGTAAAAAAAGTTTTTTTTTTTGAAAGTAAGATGGAAATATTTATTATTATGCAAATTTACATGTTAAGCTCAGTACGAAATAAAAGAAAAAAATAATACATCTTTGCATCCTTTTTATTGCTGATTATAATTACAAGCAATTATTATTATTATTATTATTAATATCATTCGATTTTCATCTGCATCGCGGTACTCGTCTTCAGAATTTCCGTCTTCAAGGCCATCTTCTTGTGACCAACTGCCTTCTAACTAGTCCAAGTATTCTTCAATATCCTTCTCTTCTAAATTTCTCTACAAAAATAACAGGGAATAAACTTAAAATTAAAAACATTATTGTTATACATTGTAAGTGAAATGCAGCGTAGTAATACAAATTACATTCCCCAGGTTTTGGAAAGATTATTTGGGGTATTCGATATAAAATGCATATCAGAAATACAAAACACAAACCCTTTTTCCAATCATTTGCGCTTTTATCAGTAGATTACTCAGAAAAAAATATTCAAGAAATCACACGTTTCTTGCAACCACAGGAAACAGTGTAATGATAAGTTCAAACATGCTATAATTATTGCGACATTCGATTTGTTTTCAATTCCTACTATTATTTCCCACTGTCTCTATATATCTATATATCTTGTTCAAATTTTCAATCGTCAGGAAAATACTTTTTATATATTCCTCCACTCAAGTTCAAATACAATTTTTTAAATTTGTAGTGGATGACACTCGATGTTAATACAGTTATTTCAAATATTAGTTAATTAATCAATTGATAATTAGTTGAGAGTAACAAACAAAAATAATAGTCCAACACCATATAAAAAAATAAAATCACTCGCTATGTGCCTGTAACGAAATAGATAACTCATGGCACTTTTAATCCAAAGGTCATGGGTTCAAATCCCACCTGGGATGGCCTAATTTCTGAGAATGTGATTTATTTTTACTATGCTAATTTAATAGAATAATTAAATTTAATTAATGCATAAATCGTAATAAACAAAATAAAATAGTCCAACGCCATATATAGAGTAGAAAATTGAAAAGAAAATCGCATTCTGTTTTGTCACATAATAATGTAATTCTGTCATATGCATAAGCATATTTACGAGAATATTTATTGTAAGTATTGTAAACTAAAATAAAAAATTTTTTGTTGAACCAAGTAGGAATTGTCTTAAAAACAATCTTTTATATTACTTGCTCTTTTGCTACGTTCCTTATTGCGCAATAATCTTGTAAAATTTGCCAGCCACAGCCAATTTACAGTACACCGGATTTAAGTACAATTTTTTTTCACTAAATGTTATGATGGAATTTTCCATCATCCTGCAAAGAAGGGTTAAAACTGTAAACTCAAAAATAAGTCCCATATACACTGTGTCCAAAAATTAGAGGCACAATCCAATAACGCCCATCTATAGCTCTGATGAATGACGAGATATTAGAAATTTAAATAAACTTTACGGGTCTAGTTGTCGTATATTGTTACGACCTGAATGTGCAGAGAGGGCTAGTTGGCCTTTTTGTTTACATTTTGTCAGTATGCATGCAATCTAACCACAGAGCACTACACGTACCTTCCGTCAAAAAATACACAACTCATTTTTAACTACAATCCAATATCTTTGTTTTTGTACATATGTCACAGTAACTCAAAGTCTGCTTATAAACTGTTCAATATACATTCATAGAGCTACCACACCATTTGTGGTCGAAGTTAAACCTACCCGATCACAGAAATATAAAACATAGATTTTCTTGAGACCAAATAGAAACATGTGAAATCGGCTTGAGAAATGAACATGTAATAGTGGTAGTAATGAGCACGTCAAAATACTCTCTATTCTCCGCTTTTATCCTCTCCGGTAAGAAAAAGGATTTCAATTAGTGACAAGTCGCTAGATCATATTTCATGTAAATGATCTTCTGTTATAGGATACAACTTGTTTGCAAAATCAAGTAGACTCAGCTGGACGAATAGATAAAAATCTCACTTTCGCAGTCCTGAATAAAATGTCTGCAGCATGTCATTCGACTTAACGTCTTTATTAAAAAACTCAGATAATATAAGAAAAATTTTCTTTCACCTCAAGTAATCTAGTTTCATAAATTCGAAACATGAATAATTCATATTTATAACTGATAAGAGTAGTATATACTACATCCAATGTTTTTGTCACTGACAAATCCGTTGAAAAGTTAGTCGATATTGCTGTGTAAAATATTCTATTGCAAATGACTGAATGGAAAAGAAGATTTTTTTTAAAGATTTCTTTTCTTTAAAGTTGTTTTCCTAAGGCCCCTATCAACATTCCGTAAGTTAAAAGAGTACCAAAACAAGTGATAATCAGAGATCTGTCAATGATGTAGATTTTCCACAAAGTCAAACTATACTCCTGCACCGAGTTCTTTCTTAACATATATTTTATTCTTTCCGATCCTTTTGGAATTCGATAGGGCACATTTTTCATGACATTTTTAGCTTTGCTTGCAGTTTCATTTGTTAGGGACGCCGATATTGTAATGATTAAGAGCAGGAATGTAAAGAACATTGTGGAGCAAGTAAGCGAAAGTATGTATGTATTGCTTACAGTTGCTTTCAATGTTAATCTATAAATTCTCCAAAATATTACTATCATACTCAAGAAAACAGTTAAAAAGGCAGAAAATGAAAACTCATCATCCATGACGCTAACACATTTTGAGATTTCACCATAAACTTGAATTAAATTGTCACTTTTTTCCGATAAACAATCAACCTGTAATTCGTTTAATAAATGCTCAATGAGAATTCGAATAACTTTGCAAGAAAGACTGTAGTAGACAACAAAGAGAGAAAGCGCTGTGAATGTTATGAAGTAAAAAATATATTCTATGGCAAGTAAAAACATGACAAAATGGGCCAGATGCTCATAATGAGTATTAATAAGAATTTTTAGTTTATCATTTACCATCTGAGACGTGCTCGTGGTAATCATACACCACCGCAGGTTGATCCATGCAACTGCCAGAATTTGCATAATGACGAAAATGGCAATAAAAGGATATTTCTTTCCAATAAAACTGCACTGTGGTAACATTTCATAGATGTTGTTGATTCTTTCTGTAACATGCAGCACAGCTCGGCGTCGTTTACAAAGTGACACATAAAACGTTGTCATTGATATTCCCCAAAAAGGGAATTAAGTGAGTCAACTTGTCAATTGAAAACAATAACCAAGATATTGTTATGAAAATTTCTATGCTTTGTATGGTAAATACAATTATCTTGGAATACCTTGATATACGATGAAGCAATCCATATTTCCTTTCACTTTCTTCATTCACCTTTTCAGCATTCATCACATCAATGCCGATTAGTTGAAATAATTTAAATATTACTAAGAACTCCTCGGTTAATGAATTTTCGGAAGTATTCTTGACCTGGACCATTGTGTGTGGTATATTGCAAACTTTAATCCTTTTATTCATAAAGGCACCACATTTTTCAATTTTTTTTTTCCCAACAGTTTTTGATATTTTTTTTTTAAGCTGGTGAGCATTTTTCTTAACTTAAAAAGATATATATCTTGCCTAAAAGAGCAATTAAAATTAACTAATAAAAGACGAATGTAGTATAAAAAGCAAAAGATGCTTATGCATTTTTTTAAAAAGTCAGTATATTTCATTGTAAGGAAGCCAACCTAATGAAAACTTTCCATTAAAGATGAAAAATTTGTTTGCAGCTTCTTCGCTTTTCCCAAATTTTAATCTGAAATCAAAAAAATAAAATTTTTGTCCGAAGCAAGAGAACAATATAAAGAATATTCTAAATTTTATTTTTAAAAAGACAATATTTAGCTTTAAAATAAAAAACTTGGTATGATTGGGAGGGAATATCTCCCTTTTTCATTGATTTTCTTTAGAGTTAATCAATATTGTTTCATGTATCCCTCCGAAAACCTTTTTGTCTTATAAACTACTATAAAAATCAAAATTTTTAAAAGGCCATAATTTTAAAGATAAAAAAAAACATAATTTTTAAACTTTATTGACTCGTTAATTTATTTAGATAAACATCACCATAAGTAAAATATCCTTTAGAAGACCACAATTTGGGGGGTTGATTTAAATTTATCATCGACCAAATCGACCATCAATAATTAGTATGCATATGCAATAATGACAGTGTATCATACGATCAATATTACAACCAATTATGTATATTGCTTTTTTTAATTTATAATATTTAAAACTGTACATTTTATTTTTTTTTCCAAAACGATAGATTTTTTTATAGCTTATTTTGGTGTTTTCCCTCCTACTTTTGCCGAATTTATCTAACTTTTCCACAGTAGTAAAATACATTCTTAATTTAAACTTGCTGTTTACATATGATATCGTCGACAAATTTCGACAAGCAAAACGACGTCACCAACTGCAGTAATCGTATCTATTGTTTTCAAGCAAGTTCGGATTTTCCACTATTGGCTGCATATCGTGGCATTTGGTGCCCAAAATTCCTCCTTGTTGTATTTTCTGCTTTTGTAAGATTGTAATATACCTGGATTTTTTAATCCAATTTTGTAATGATTATGTAATTAAAAAATAATTTTGTAACAACTACATTTAAACACTACCTCCCTTGACGACTAGCGACAACCAGGGGGAACCACTTGTTCTTCTGAGAAGCGAGAATTCCCTTTTTCACGCGCGCTTTTGCCCTGGATCGCCCCCGGAAAAAGTCGTTTACACGTCGAGTCAAGGGAATGCCTGTTTCCCTTCTATAACTACTTAAATAGATGTGTGTTGTTGTTTTATTAAGTGACCCCCTTGTGTTGTGGTAAATTAAATATTATTTGTTCCTGTACAGCCTTCTTTATTTCCAATAAAACGTAGACACAACACGAGGGATTGTCATAATTTCGAATTAATTTTTTTTTCAATTAATTAATTTTTTTTTTTTTTTGAAGCTGAAAAACTCTGTTGACTTTAATAATATTTTCCATTTAGTCAAACATTGAATGTCACAAATTTTAATCGCTTATCAAAAAATTACACAATCCTTTTTTCTCTTATCATTAATTATACGTAAATTAATCAAAATCAAAAACGTTTTACGAATTCCAACATTTATTTTTAAAACTTAAACTCTCAAAAGCGGTTGAGCCGTATTTTTAAGAATGCGACTCGGCCGCTTTTGAGAATCTTGCTTGAAGGCAGAAAAATTGTCTCTGGAATTGCGGAATTTTACTTGCAGACTGCTTGGAGGGTTAAGAAACAATAACTAACGAGTGTGCTCCCCGCGACCTATCACTTGCGTTTGTTCGTAATATTTCATAGTGAGTTTTGTTATTTTGAAATAAAATGCAAACCCTTTTGATCGCTGGCGGGCCCAAAATATTGTGTTGCGTGCCATTGATGGCATGCGAGCCACATGTTCGTCATCCCTGCTCTAGATGAAGGGCATTTATGTGTGTGTTTCCGACACGTTGCATGTGTTCCTGCATGAAACGAGAGATATCAGATGGAAACAAACAACAAGAGAATCACCAGATGGACAGACCCCTGAAGATGACTCCTGAGTTAAATGAAGAGCTAAAAACGCCACCTAGCCAAACTGCTCCGAACATTTTCAGGAATTTTAACGAAGACTGATAAGTCGGCAACCGCACGTACGAATGTAAAACTCAGAATCCACACTGGTAATAATGATCCAATCAATCGAAGGGCACACCGATTCTCGCCGACGGAAAGAAGCATCATTCGTAATGAAATGCAGAAATACTGGAGTAAAGTATCATCCAACCCTCCGAAAATTCTTAGTCGTCGTCCGAAAGAAGAAAAGACGGAAGTTGGCGTTTTTCCGTAGATTATGGCAAGCAATATGGTCACGAAAAAGACGTTTATCCTCTTCGTCGAATTGATGATTTTGGACCTACATCGACAACGTGACGAGAATAATTCACGTGGCACCCCCTTCTCCAGACTTGGATCGTCGGCAGATTTAGCGTGTATCATACCCTGTATACCGCGTCTATCCTTTTATAAAGTCCTTGCAGTTTTGAAAAATTTTTATTTATGCTACTACAAATTACTTCTAAACTTAAAGCATTTTTTTTGCATGACATTTCTGAAAACTCTGCAAGAGTAATTAAAATGATACCTATTAATAAACCCTAAATCCTGTCCTTGAAGAGATTTTTTTCCAGAAATAAAAGTCTCAATGTTCTTTTTAACATTTCTAGCTTAAATTCTGTAAATAATTTTATATCAAATTATCTTTTGTTAAATTTCTTAGACAAATTATAAATTTTATTTTCATTTCACTGCACATGAAACTCGATGGAACACCATTTTTTTTCTTCCGAGTTTTAAAGAAAAGAATTACATGCACGTATTTATTATTAAAATTGAATTTGGATACAGTTTTAAAAAATTTTTAAACCCCTATAAAGAGAATTGAAGAATTAAAATTAAATTTTTTTTTACATGATTTTTTATTTTTGCGAAATAAATTTAGATTGATATAATTTACACTCTAGATTAAATGGAAAATGTTTAAAAAAATCCTATTACAATTATATAGTAAAAAAATTTTTTTTGAAATTAAGATGGAAATATTTATTATTATGCAAATTTACATGTTAAGCTCAGTACGAAATAAAAGAAAAAAAATAATACATCTTTGCATCCTTTTTATTGCTGATTTTAATTACAAGCAATTATTATTATTTTTATTATTATCATTCGATTTTCATCTGCATCGCGGTACTCGTCTTCAGAACTTCCGACTTCAAGCACATCTTCTTGTAACCAACTGCCTTCTAACTAGTCCAAGTATTCTTCAATATTCTTCTCTTCTAAATTTCTCTACAAAAATAACAGGGAATAAACTTAAAATTAAAAACATTATTGTTATACATTGTAAGTGAAATGCAGCGTAGTAATACAAATTACATTCCCCAGGGTTTAGAAAGATTATTTGGGGTATTCGATATAAAATGCATATCAGAAATACAAAACACAAACCCTTTTTCCAATTATTTGCGCTTTTATCAGTAGATTACTCAGAAAAAAATATTCAAGAAATCACACATTTCTTGCAACCACAGGAAACAGTGTAATGATAAGTTCAAACATGCTATAATTATTGCGACATTCGATTTGTTTTCAATTCCTACTATTATTTCCCACTGTCTCTATATATCTATATATCTTGTTCAAATTTTCAATCGTCCCGGAAAATACTTTTTATATATTCCTCCTCAAGTTCAAATACAATTTTTAAATTTGTAGTGGATGACACTCGATGTTAATACAGTTATTTCAAATATTAGTTAATTAATCAATTGATAATTAGGGTTGAGAGTAACAAACAAAATAATAGTCAACACCATATAAAAATAAAATCCTCGCTATGTGCCTGTAACGAAATAGATAACTCATGGCACTTTTAATCCAAGGTCATGGGTTCAAATCCCACCTGGGATAGGGCCCAATTTCTGAGAATGTGATTTATTTTTACTATGCTAATTTAATAGAATAATTAAATTTAATTAATGCATAAATCGTAATAAACAAAATAAAATAGTCCAACGCCATATATAGAGTAGAAAATTGAAAAGAAAATCGCATTCTGTTTTGTCACATAATAATGTAATTCTGTCATATGCATAAGCATATTTACGAGAATATTTATTGTAAGTATTGTAAACTAAAATAAAAAATTTTTGTTGAACCAAGTAGGAATTGTCTTAAAAACAATCTTTTATATTACTTGCTCTTTTGCTACGTTCCTTATTGCGCAATAATCTTGTAAAATTTGCCAGCCACAGCCAATTTACAGTACACCGGATTTAAGTACAATTTTTTTTCACTAAATGTTATGATGGAATTTTCCATCATCCTGCAAAAAGGGTTAAAACTGTAAACTCAAAAAAAAAGTCCCATATACACTGTGTCCAAAATTAGAGGCACAATCCCAAAAACGCCCATCTATAGCTCTGATGAATGACGAGATATTAGAAATTTAAATAAACTTTACGGGTCTAGTTGTCGTATATTGTTTTCGACCTGAATGTGCAAGAGAGGCTAGTTGGCCTTTTTGTTTTCATTTTGTCAGTATGCATACGCAATCTAACCACAGAGCACTACACGTACCTTCCGTCAAAAATACACAACTCATTTTTAACTACAATCCAATATCTTTGTTTTTGTACATATGTCACAGTAACTCAAAGTCTGCTTATAAACTGTTCAATATACATTCATAGAGCTACCACACCATTTGTGGTCGAAGTTAAACCTACCCGATCACAGAAATATAAAACATAGATTTTCTTGAGACCAAATAGAAACATGTGAAATCGGCGAGAAATGAACATGTAATAGTGAGTAGTAATGAGCACGTCAAAATACTCTCTATTCTCCTTTTATCCTCTCCGGTAAGAAAAAGGATTTCAATTAGTGACAAGTCGCTAGATCATATTTCATGTAAATGATCTTCTGTTATAGGATACAACTTGTTTGAAAGGCAAGTAGACTCAGCTGGACGAATAGATAAAAATCTCACTTTCGCAGTCCTGAATAAAAAGTCTGCAGCATGTCATTCGACTTAACGTCTTTATTAAAAAACTCAGATAATATAAGAAAAATTTTCTTTCACCTCAAGTAATCTAGTTTCATAAATTCGAAACATGAATAATTCATATTTATAACTGATAAGAGTAGTATATACTACATCCAATGTTTTTGTCACGGACAAATCCGTTGAAAAGTTAATCGATATTGCTGTGTAAAATATTCTATTGCAAATGACTGAATGGAAAAGAAGATCTTTTTTAAAGATTTTTTTTCTTTAAAGTTGTTTTCCTAAGGCCCCTATCAACATTCCGTAAGTTAAAAGAGTACCAAAACAGATGATAATCAGAGATCTGTCAATGATGTAGATTTTCCACAAAGTCAAACTATACTCCTGCACCGAGTTCTTTCTTAACATATATTTTATTCTTTCCGATCCTTTTGGAATTCGATAGTGCACATTTTTCATGACATTTTTAGCTTTGCTTGTAGTTTCATTTGTTAGGGACGCAAATATTGTAATGATTAAGAGCAGGAATGTAAAGAACATTGTGGAGCAAATAAGCGAAAGTATGTATGTATTGCTTACAGTTGCTTTCAATGTTAATCTATAAATTCTCCAAAATATTACTATCATACTCAAGAAAACAGTTAAAAAGGCAGAAAAAGAAAACTCATCATCCATGGTGCTCACACATTTTGAGATTTCACCATAAACTTGAATTAAATTGTCACTTTTTTCCTATAAACAATCAACCTGTAATTCGTTTAATAAATGCTCAATGAGAATTCGAATAACTTTGCAAGAAAGACTGTAGTAGACAACAAAGAGAGAAAGCGCTGTGAATGTTATGAAGTAAAAAATATATTCTTTTGCAAGTAAAAACGTGACAAAATGGGCCAGATGCTCATCATGTGTATTAATAAGAATTTTTAGTTTATCATTTACCATCTGAGACGTGCTCGTGGTAATCATACACCACCGCAGATTGATCCATGCAACTGCCAGAATTTGCATAATGACGAAAATGGCAATAAAAGGATATTTCTTTCCTCTAAAACTGCACTCTGGTACCATTTCATAGTAGTGGTTGATTCTTTCTTTAACATGCAGCACAGCTCGGCGTCGTTTACAAAGTGACACATAAATGTTGTCATTGATATTCTAAAAAAAATGTGAATTAAGTGACTCAACTTGTCAATTGAAAACAATAACCAAGATATTGTTATGAAAATTTCTATGCTTTGTATGGCAAAAACAATTATCTTGGAATAACCTGATATACGATGAAGCAATCCATATTTCCTTTCACTTTCTTCATTCACCTTTTCTGCATTCATCACATCAATGCCGATTAATTGAAATAATTTAAATATTACGAAGAACTCCTCGGTTAATGAATTTTCAGAAGTATTCTTGATCTGGACCATTGTGTGTGTGTGGAATATTGCAAACTTTACTCCTTTTATTCTTAAAGGCTACACAATTTTTCAATTTTATCGCTCTGAACAGTTTTTGATAATTTTTCCGGAAGCGGGTGAACATTTTTCTGTAATTCTTAAAATGTTATATATCTTGTCTCTAAAAGAGCAATACAAATCAACTAATAAATAGACGAATGTAGTATAAAATGCAAGTGATGCTTATGTCATTTTTTAAAAATGTCAGTATATTTCATTGTAAGGAAGCTCAACCTAATGAAAAATCCAATTGACGATGAAAAATTTTTTACAGCTTCTTCGCTTTCCTAAATTTTTAATCTGAAATAAAATGTAAAATACAAATTTGTTTTCCAACAGCAAAAGAACAATATAAAGAGTATTCTAGAGAGCTTTTATTTTTAAAATGACAATTTTTAAAATAGAAAACGCTTGGTATGATTGAAAGGGAACTAACTCCTTTCTTCATTGATTTTCTCTTTAGAGTTAATCAATATTGTTTCATGTATCCCTCCGAAAACTTTTTGTCTTATGAAACTACTAAAAAATCAATTACATAATGGCCATAATTTTAATAGATAAAAAAAGAACACAATGTGTTATACTCTTATTAACTCGGTAATTTTTGTTAAATAAACATTTTAACATCACCATAAATAATGGTACTCCATCGAGAAGACCACTAATTGCGAGGATTGCATTTAAATTTATCATCGACCAAATCGACCATCAATAATTAGTATGCATATGCAATAATGACAGTGTATCATACGATCAATATTACAACCAATTATGTATATTCCTTTTTTATATTTATAATATTTAAAACTGTATATTTTATATACTTTTCCAAAACGATAGATTTTTTTAGAGCTTATTTTGGTGTTTTTCCTCCTACTTCTGCCGAATTTATCTAACTTTTCCACAGTAGTAAAATACATTCTTATTTTAAACTTGCTATTTACATATTATATCGTCGACAAATTTCGACAAGCAAAACGACGTCACCAACTGCAGTAATCGTATCTATTGTTTTCAAGCAAGTTCGGGTTTTCCACTATTGGCTGCATATCGCGGCATTTGGTGCCCAAAATTCTTCCTTGTTGAATTTTCTGCTTTTGTAAGATTGTAATATACCTGGATTTTAATCCAATTTTGTAATGATTATGTAATTAAATACTATTTTGTAACAACTACATTTAAACACTACCTCCCTTGACGATTAGCGACAACCAGGGGAACCACTTGTTCTTCTGAGAAGCGAGAATTTCCTTTTTCCCGCGCGCTTTTGTGCTGGATCGCCCCCGGAAAAAGTCGTTTCACGTCGAGTCAAGGGGATGCCTGTTTCCCTTCTATAACTACTTTAATAGATGTGTGTTGTTGTTTTATTGAGTGACATCCTTGTGTTGTGGTAATTTAAATATTATTTGTTCCTGTACAGTCTTCTTTATTTCCAATAAAACGTAGACACAACACGAGGGATTGTCATAATTTCGAATTAATTTTTTTTTCAATTATTTAATTTTTTTCTTTTTTTTTTACGAAGCTGAAAAACTCTGTTGACCTTAAAAATATTTTCCATTTAGTCAAACATTGAAAGTCCCAAATTTTAATCTCTTATCAAAAAATTATAATCCTTTTTTCTCTTCTCATTAATTATACGTAAATTAATCAAAATCAAAACCGTTGAACGAATTCTAACTTATTTTTAAAACTTAAACTCTCAAAAGCGGTTGAGCCGTATATTTAAGATAGCAGCTCGGCCGCTTTTGGGAATCTTGCTTGAAGGCAGAAAAGGCGTCGCTGGAATGGCGGAATATTACGTGCAGATCGCTTGGAGGATTAAGAAACAATAACAAACGAGTGTGATCCCCGCGTCCTATCACTTGCGTTTGTTCGTAATATTTCATAGTGAGTTTTGTTATTTTGAAATAAAATTCAAACCCTTTTGATCGCTGTCTTGCCCAAAATATTGTGTTGCATGCCATTGATGGCACGCGTGCCACAGGTTCGTCATTCCTGCTTTAGATGAAGGGCATTTATGTGCGTTTCCGACACGTTGCATGTGTTCCTGTATGAAACGAGAGATGTCCGATGGAAACAAACAACAAGAGAATTGCCAGATGGACAGACCCCTGAAGATGTCTCCTGAATTAAATGAAGCGCAAAAAAGCCACCTAGCCAAACTGCTTCGAACATTTTCTGGAATTTTCACGAAAACTGACAAGTCGGCAACAGCACGTACGAATGTAAAGTTTAGAATCCACACTGTTGATCATGCTCCAATCTACCGAAGGGCGCACCGATTCCCGCCGACATAAAGAAAAATCATTTGTAATGAAGTGCAGAAATACTGGAGTAAAGTATCATCCAACCCTCCGAAATCCTTAGTCGTCATCCGAAAGAAAAAAAGACGGAAGCTGGCGTTTTTCCGTAGAGGATCGCAAGCAATATGGTCACGAAAAAGACGTTTATCCTCTTCGTCGAATTGATGATTTTGGACCTACATCGACAACGTGACGAGAATAATTCACGTGGCACCCCCTTCTCCAGACTTGGATCGTCAGCATATTTAGCGTGTATCATACCGTGTATACCACATCCGTAATTTTATAAAGTCCTTGCTTTTTAAAAAAATATTTTATTTATGCTACTTCTAATTACTTCTAAATATAAAGCATTTTTTTGCATGACATTTCTGAAAACTCTGCAAGAGTAATTCAAATGATACATATTTATAATCCCTGAATCCTGCCCTTGAAGAGATATTTTTCCTGAAATTTAAGTCTTAATGTTCTTTTCAACATTTCCAGCTTAAATTCTGTAAATAATTTTATATAAATTTATCTTTTGTTAAATTTCTTAGACAAATTATACATTTTAATTTCATGTCACTGCACATGAAACTAGATGGAACACCAAATTTTTTCTTCCGAGTTTCAAAGAAAAGTATTACATGCACGTATTTATTATTAAAATTGTATTTGGATACAGTTTTTGAAAAATTTTCACCCTATAAATAGAAATTGAAAAATTAAAAATTAAACCTTTTTTTAAATGATTTTTTTTTCTTTTTGCGAAATAAATTTAGGGTGATATAATTTACACGTTAGATTAAAGGAAAATTGTTTAAAAAAATTCTATTACAAATATATAGTAAAAAAAAAAAAAAATTTTTGGAAGTAAGATTGAAATATTCATTATTATGCAAATTTACATGTTAAGCTCAGTACGAAATAAAAAAAATAATAATACATCTTTGCATCCTTTTTATTGCTGATTATAATTACAAGCAATTATTATTATTATTATTATTATCATTCGATTTTCATCTGCATCGCGGTACTCGTCTTCAGAACTTCCGACTTCAAGGACATCTTCTTGTAACCAACTGCCTTCTAACTAGTCCAAGTATTCTTCAATATCCTTCTCTTCCAAATTTCACTACAAAAATAACATGGAATAAACTTAAAATAAAAAACCTTATTGTTATATATTGTAAGTGAAACATAGCGTAGTAATACATATTACATTCCCCAGGTTTTGAAAAGATTATTTGGGATATTCGATATAAATTGCATATCAGAAATACAAAACACAAACCCTTTTTCCACTCATTTGCGCTTTTATCAGTAGATTACTCAGAAAAATATATTCAAGAAATCGCACATTTCTTGCAACCACAGGAAACAGTGGAATGATAAGTTCAAACTCGCTATGATTATTGTGGCATTCGATTTGTTTTCAATATACCTACTATTAGTTCACACTCTCCCTATAAATCTATATATCTTTTTCAAATTTTCAATCGTCAGGAAAATACGTTTTATATATTCCTCCACTCAAGTTCAAATACAAATTTTTAAATTTGTAGTGGATGACACTTGATGTTAATACAGTTATTTCAAATATTAATTAATTAATCGATTAATTAATTAGTTGAGAGTAACAAACAAAAATAATAGTCCAACACCATATAAAAAAAGAAAATCACTCGCTATGTTCCTGTAACGAAATGGATAACGCATTGCAGTTTTAATCCAAAGGTCATGGGTTCAAATCCCACCTGGGATGGCCTAATTTCTGAGAATGGGATTTATTTTTACTATACTAGATTAATAGAGTAATTAAATTTAATTAATGAATAAATCGCAATAAACAAAAAAAAAATAGTCCAACACCATATATAGAGTAAAAAATTGAAAGGAAAATCGCTTGCTGTTTTGTCACTTATTAATGTACTTCTGTCATATGCATACGAAATGTTTTTATATATATTATTTGTTCTTTTGCTACGTTCCTTATTCCGCAATAATCGTGAAAAAGTTGCCAGCAACAGCCAATTTACAGGATACCGGACTTGAGTACAATTTGTTTTCACTAAATGTTATGATGGAAATTTCCATCATCATGCAAAAGAGGGTTAAAACTGTACACTCAAAGAGAAGTCCCATATACACTGAGTGACCAAACATTAGAAACACAATCCAATAACGCTCATCTATAGGCCTGATCAATGCCGAGATATTAGAAATCTAGATGAACTTAAGGAATCTAGCTGTCGTTTATAAAACACATTTCTTGAACCCAAATAGGTACATGTGAAATCGGAATGAGAAAGAAATATGTAATATTGATAATGTGCAAGCCAAAATCATCTCTTCTATGCGCTTTTGTCCTGTCTGGTAAGAAAAAGGATTTCAATTAGTAACCAGTAACCAGAGCATATTTCATGCAAATGATCTTCAATTACCGGATGCAACTTGTTTTTATAGACAAGTAGACTCAGCTGAACAAATACAATAGATAAAAATCTCACTTTCACAGTCTTGAATAAAAAGTCTGCAGCATGTCATTCGAATTATCGTCTTCATTAAAAGACTCAGATAATATCAGAAAAAATTGCTTTCACCGCAAGTAATCTAGTTTCACAATTTTGAAACATGAGAAATCCATATTTATGAATGATAAGAGAGCAGAATTTATTATATCCATTGTTTTTGTCACTGACAAATCCGTTGAAAAGTTAATCGATATATGCGGTGTAAAATGTTGTATTTCAAATGACAGAATAGAAAAGAAGATTTTTTTTTTAAAGATTTCTTTTCTTTAAAGTTGTTTTCCTAAGGCCTCTATCAACATTCCGTAAGTTAAAAGAGTACCAAAACAGGTGATAATCAGAGATCTGTCAATGATGTAGATTTTCCACAAAGTCAAACTATACTCCTGCACCGAGTTCTTTCTTAACATATATTTTATTCTTTCCGATCCTTTTGGAATTCGATAGGGCACATTTTTCATGAAATTTTTAGTTTTGCTTGAAGTTTCATTTGTTAGGGACGCTGATATTAGAATCAATAGGAGCAGGATTGTAAAGGAGATTGTGGAGCAAGTAAGCGAAAGTATGTATGTGTTGCTTGCAGTTGCTTTCAATGTTAATCTGTAAATTCTCCAAAACATTACTATCATACTCAAGAAAACAGTTAAAAAGGCAGAAAATGAAAACTCATCATCCATGACACTCACACATTTTGAGATTTCACCATAAACTTGAATTAAATTGTCACTTTTTTCCGATAAACAATCAACCTGTAATTCGTTTAATAAATGCTCAATGAGAATTCGAATAACTTTGCAAGAAAGACTGTAGTAGACAACAAAGAGAGAAAGCGCTGTGAATGTTATGAAGTAAAAAATATATTCTATTGCAAGTAAAAACGTGACAAAATGGGCCAGATGCTCATAATGAGTATTAATAAGAATTTTTAGTTTATCATTTACCATCTTAGACGTGCTCGTGGTAATCATACACCACCGCAGATTGATCCATGCAACTGCCAGAATTTGCATAATGACGAAAATGGCAATAAAAGGATATTTCTTTCCTCTAAAACTGCACTCTGGTACCATTTCATAGATGTGGTTGATTCTTTCTGTAACATGCAGCACAGCTCGGCGTCGTTTACAAAGTGACACATAAAATGATGTCAATGATATTCCCAAAAAAATGTGAATTAAGTGATTCAACTTGTCAATTGAAAACAATAACCAAGATATTGTTATGAAAATTTCTATGCTTTGTATGGCAAATACAATAATCTTTGAATAACTTGATATACGATGAAGAAATCCATATTTCCTTCTCCTTTCTTCATTTACTTTTCCTGCATTCATCACATCAATGCCGATTAGTTGAAATAATTTAAATATTACGAAGAACTCCTCGGTTAAAGAATGTTCAGAAGTATTCTTGACCTCGACCATTCGAATATTGCAAACTTTACTCTTTTTATTCTTAAAGGTTACACAATTTTTTAATTTTATCGCTCTGAACAGTTTTTGATAATTTTTCCGAAAGCTGGTGAACATTTTTCTGTAATTCTTAAAATGTTATATATCTTGTCTCTAAAAGAAGAATAACAATTAACTAATAAATAGACGAATGTAGTATAAAATGCAAATGATACTAATGTTATTTTTTAAAAATGTCAATAAATTTCATTGTAAGGAAGCTCAAAATGAAAACTCAAATTGACGATGAAAAATTTGCTTGCAGCTTTTTCGCTTTCCTAAATTTTTCCTCTAAAATAAAATGTAAAATAACAATTTGTTGCCCGATAGCAAAAGAACAAAAGTATTCTAGAGAGCTTTTATTTTTAAAATGGCAATATTTAGCTTTAAAATAAAAAACGCTTGGTATGATTGAAAGGGAACTCCTTTCTTCATTGATTTTCAGTTTACAGTTAATCAATAATGTTTCATATATCCCTCCAAAATCCTTTTTTCTTATGAAACTACTATAAAAATCAATAACATAATGGCCATGATTTTAAAAGAAAAAAAGAGCACAAAGCGTTATACTCTTATTGACTTGTTAATTTATTTTAGATGAACATTTTAACATCACTACAGATAATGACCTTCCATCAGAAGACCACTAATTGCGGCGATTGCATTTAAATGGATCATCGATAATTAGTATGCATATGCAATAATGATAGTGTGTCATACGATCAATATTACAACCTATATTGCTTTTTTTAATTTATAATATTTAAAACAGTATATATTATCCTTCAAAACGATAGATATTTTTATAGCTTATTTTGGTTTTTTTCCTCCTACTTCCATCCAATTTATCTAACTTTTCCACAATAGTAAAACACATTCTTAATTTAAACTTGTTATTTTCGTACTATATTGTCGACAAATTTCGATAAGCAAAAAGACGTCACCGCATCTATCTATTCGTAATCGTATCAATTGTTTTCATGCAAGCGCGTGTTTTCCACTATTGGCTGCATATCGAAAATTTAGTACTCAAAATTCCTCCTTGTTGAATTTTCTGCTTTTGTAAGATTGTAATAAACCAGGATTTTAATCCAAATTTGTAATAATTCTGTAATTTAAAAATAAGTTCAAATTATTTTTTTTTCAATTTTAATTTTTTTTTTTTTTACAAAGCTGTAAAACTGTTGACTTTAATAATATTTTCCATTTAGTTAAAGATTGAAACTCACAAATTTTAATCGCTTATCAAAAACATTATAATCCTTTTTTCTCTTCTCATTAATTATATGTAAATGAATCAAAATCAAAACTGTTAACCGAATTCTAACATTTATTTTAATAATTTATATTTGTTCTTCAAAAATCAATAATAATACAGAAGACTAGCTAAACTATTTTTTTTTATGAAAATTTATATGATACCATTGTAGGAGCTCAATGATTATTTAAGAAAAGAAAAAACATCTACTTACACAAAATGTCAAGTATACAATTTAATTTGCATCTTATTTTGCTTAAACTTAGAGCTGCAACAATTCATGTTGCTTTCTGACAGTGTTAAATTTTTACCACAAATTTTTTCTTCTTGGTAGGATCGGTAGGATCCTGTTTTAGCCCACTCTGGTATGTTTTTTTTAAAAAATTTTGTCGCCATGATCGGTGATAATTTAGCAAAGATAGCGAACCTTCTTTATTAGTTTTAAAACAAGAGATCATTATTAGTGATTATTAGCTATCTGCGGTTGATAATTACAATTCTTATAGTTACCAATCGGTATTGAGGCCAATTCATGACGCTCACATGTTAAAGACAAACACGTGTTCTCCATTGAATTCAAAACAGACATTAAATTAATTGTAGTTGTTATTCTATTTTTGAAACTTAGATAAAATTTCAATTTTCATAATTGAATAATGATATTCAAATGCTATAAAAAAAATTTCTTCAAAAAATTTTTCCGATTTTCACCAAAAAATTCACCGATCTTTTTATTTCACTATGTTCTTAATTCCTATTTTTCAAAAGAAATTTCCATTTGCGTTCATCAGATATCAATTTATTCTTCATAAAATGTCCGGGGAGAACTTCTTTATTTTAAAAACTAAACTTTACATGAATTTGTACTTTATGTAATGAAATGTTTCCATTTTTTGCTCCTTCGAACAAAATACCATATTTTTCCCTATTCCCGTGGTCTGGATTTTGTAAAAGGCCATTTTGCTGGGATTTAAAAAGATTTTTGCCAAGTGAGTGAGTGAATATTAACGCCGCACTGTTCAGCCAGCTACACGAGGGCTTTTGGCGATGGACCTCGTAATTTTGAACCGTGGTCAATTGACGAGGATGACATCTGATCTGACTATTTTCGCATATAATATTTTTAGAACAATGTTAGTCTGGGAGATGAACGGGTACCAGTAACGTTTGGAATTAAGAATGTGTCTTAGTTTGTTTTCCCTGTGTTTTTGATACCATGTCAAAACGTTTGTCACGAAGGAAACTTTTGGGGTAAACCTGTGGCTATCTGAGAAATATTAAAAGAGTTAATTGATGATGATAATTTTATTTCTGAAGATGAATCAGAAAATGGAAAATTTTATTGAAGTTCAAAATTTTACAGATTGCAGGTTAAATATCAGTTTAGGGAATACATATATTATATATGCACATAATATGGCTCGCAAATCTGAAAAAGCATTATTTGGAAGAAATATTGCGATAAAGCTAAGTGAAGATCTCCTTGCGCCATGGTTGAAGAAACGAATAAATTTATCAATTTTTCCCCGATCAACAAGAATAATTATTTCTGAACTTTTAAAATTGGAGCAGAACAATGAACCACTTGAACAACTGGAAACTAAAAAAAGGGAAATCTGAGCCTTTTGCCCATGTAAGTTGCGTAGAATGACACGAACATTTTATTTATCATGTTCTACAGCAATGTGTGGAGAACATAGCGCTAAAATGAATAAAGATTGCTCGAAAAAAGTAAATTTTCTTTTTCTTATGTGAAGATTGGATGTCATGAAATCATTTGCATGCTGTATAGTGTTTTTGTTATTAACTTTTAAAATTAGTTTTAAGCTTGCGTCTGGGAGACGAATCGTTGCCATTCCCGTAAGTTTTCAAAAGGGTAGACTTCTAGGGTTAATATGCGTAAAATACTCTTGATTCCACACTTTAATGCAGAAAATTAATTAATTTACACTTAACGCCTTTCGTGGTTTAACAGCAACATATTTAATGAGTATCTGCCTATTTTATTTGCATATTATTCCGTTCAACTTGACTTCATTAGTAGCATCAACTTAACTGATAATCAGAATCTGAAACATTAGGTAGAACATTCACACGTATACTAAGCAAATAGAACCAAAGGACACTAGTTCAGATTAAAAAGGACAAGTGGATTCTTTTTAAAAACAAGTATCGTAAGCTATTTATTAAATTAAATGGTTTCATATTTTTTTTAATGCTAGCTGAAGTATCATTTCTTACACGCGGGATAATTTTTTAGAAATAAAAAATATAATTCTTGATATAATGGCCAAATTTTAAGTAGAGCAAAACCCAGCATGAAACAATGTATAGAAAATTGTGAAATGACCTTCTAATTTGTGTACTAATTATTTTATCTACGACATCCCTTAAAACCCTTTCTAACGGTCCGGGGGGTAAATTTTTTAAAACCATTTTAAAGCTTATCTCTACTGTATAAAGAAACGTGTCACAAGTTTTAAGACTGTAGGGTATCTAATAGTTCAAAAACGGGAATGTTTATTTGTAACACCTTAAACCCTTTTAAAAGGCCCCTTGGAGGTCGATTCAAGAAAAACAGGAACTTTTGCATAATGGGATATAAATCCATTAAGTATCGAAATCCCTTCGAGTTTTAGTAGCAAAATTGTACACTTTTTTTTATTACATGCATTGATTATTCAAATACGAGGTAACATAATATAAATTTTTGTTTTTGAAAAAAAATTGAAAAAGCTAGTGTTTATTCATTTTTTTTCTTAATATTTAAAAAAAAAAGTTGACTTGCTGGACGCGTTAAAAAAATTCTTGAAACTTCATGAGCATTAAAGTCGTTAAAAAAAGAGTTTTTTTGAAACCCCTAAATTGAAAAAAAGATAAAATTTTCACGGATTTCCTTGTGACCAAAAATTGCTGAAGAAAACCAAAAAGTATCGGTTACGCTTGCAGCAATAAAAAATTTAAAACTCAACAAATAATGGTGTCGAAAGTATTCCTATTCAAAAAATTTCAGTAAATTTTACAAATATTGGTACAGCCTGTCCAACGTGAAAATGAAACGGGGTTTTTTTATTTCCATGAAAAGAGCGTTCAAAAAAAGGGAAACATACTCAAAAGAATTCAAATTAAATTTTTATATGAAAGTTGATCGGAAAAGGGGCTAATATTTAAATTTTAAAGGGTGAGACGATCTAAACGATAAGGAAAAAAAAAAAGTGTTGTTTGGGAAAAGGGCAAAAAGATTTTTTTTTTGTTTGTTGACAATTTAAAATATGCCAATAAAATTTTTTAATCATGATTCTTTTTTATTTTAAATTTTTTTTTTTTACTTATCATTTTGATTCATCAAAATATATATCGGGAGTGTAAATTGAGCATATTCATGCATTTTTTTTATTCAAATAAAATTATTACGAAATTTTTTACTTTCCTTTAATAGTTTTTAGCGTGTTTTTTTTCAATTGCATTCTTATGTCTTGGGTACCTAAATAGGATATTTCTTTTTTTTCTTAGCATAACCCAAAAAAATAAAAAAACCCCATTTTGTTTTACAGTTTATCACGTTTGATATTTGATGATTACTCATGTTCAATTGATAAAAGTTTTTTGAAAAAAAGACGGGGACGGATTTCTACCTAAAATTAATGCCGGTATATTATTTTTAAAAAGATTATACTTCCATACGTTGCAAATATGCCCAAAAATTGTGGAGCTCATCGCATGGAGTTCAGATTTGCCTGACACTCATTTGGAAATTGTTCTCCGTCCATTGACCTGATTTTCTAAAATATAGGTGTTAAAGATAACGCTAAAAAATGGCGCGTTAAAAATTGAAAAAAAAATTTACTTCAAAGAAAAAAATGGATTCTTGTTAATTCCCACTATTAGGTCACACTCTCTATAGAAATATTTATCAATTATCTTGTGGTGTAGTTTTAAACCCTTAATAAAAAAACAATTTAAAAGGGATCCCAACCGTTGAAAATGACCAAATTCAATCAAGACATATATTTTTTTTTTCTATTTTTTATTTAATAGAGGTTTCTTTTGGCTTTTCAAAACCTTTGTTTTTCCCCTTACTCAGAGGGCCCAAACTACAATAATTTTTATACAGTTAGAAAAAACCCGGAAATGGGTCTTTGAAAATCCAGATGTGACATTTAAAATTTTTCAAAATCTATCATGGGGAGTCTGATAACTCAAAATAATACAGGTGTATTTCTTAAAACTTTTTAACCTGACATTTATGTTATTTTTTTAAAAAAAACTGAAATATTTCTTTTGTATTAATACTTTTTGTGTTAGGGCTTGTTATTTAAAATATTCCATAAAAAAATGTGACTTTTCTTTAATGTTTATCAATCGCCCCAAAATTTTTAAATTTTTAAAAAAACATTTTTTTTCGTACATTCTCTAGGTAAAGGCATCTAATTGATTTTTGGGAATACTTAATTTAATATAGGAAAATTTTTTCTCTAATTGCTTTGAAATTTTCAAAAAAAGTTGCTAAAAATTCCCCTTTTAATTTGTTTTTGTGAAATTTAAAAAATTTTTTTAAATATTGTTAGTTAAATATTCTATTTTTACTATTGGGTCCTAAGAGGCATTTATAATTTTTTAAAAATTTCCAAAAGTACTCGAACGTTTCGGATACTTAAGACTCAATTTAAAATTTTTTCATGATTATTTTGGATGACAATACAATAATTTAAATTTTAATTAATAAATATTAATTGATTAAAAATAATTTTTTAAAATTTACAAATACACCACGTTGGGATTATTTTTGGTGACTTAGCGACCCTTTTTGGGGACTTGTGTAAACCGAAAAGGTTTTTTTTTCACGTTTTTAAAACATTCATTGAACTTGAATTTTTTTATACACGATTGTTTTTTGGGTGACATTCGATCTTTTGATAATTAATAAAAAATTAAAAAACCCTTTAAAATTTTTATTCTGTCCTATGTATATACGTGTTTATATTAATTGAACTATTTAATAAAAAGTAAACTAAAATAAAAAAATTTTTCTTGTTGTTATTGAAATTTTTTTTTTGTTGAACCCCAAATTTTTTTTTTTCTTTTTTTTTTTATTTTAAAACGTGCATATATCTTTAGACCAAAATTTTATGATATTTACATCTCTCAGGTGATATCGAAATTATATATAAATTATAAACCCTAAAGGAAAAAATTAAAAGCATTTATCAATATTACCCTTCAATAAAATTCATTTTCATAATTTATTTTTTTAACCTTCTTTTTAATTTTTGCCCATTCATTTTGGGTTTCACTTGGTTCGTGCAAAACATTCTTTAAAATTAACTTAGCCCTTTATCTACCGCATTATGATTTACTGCAATTTTTTTCATGCAATATTTTTTTTAATCATTGCATTGAAAATTAAACGATAGACATAAATAAAATACTCAACTTTGGGAAATTAAATCCATTAGAGCTTATTAATTAAATCGGTACTCTCTAACGCGTACTGTCCTTCCACAAAGGTCTAAAATATTCTCATCATACGAAAAGATCACAGGATTTTATTAAGGTAGTTTTAACTCTCAAAAATGCTAAATATAATCAATAATATTTAACAGTAAAAAAGAGTGTCTGTGTACTTATGTACGCACGTAAAAAGTTATACTTCTTTGGCGTAGCAGGATTAAAATCTTTCTAAAAATCTTTAGCAGGGCAAGCTGGGCCAAAGACGAAAGGCGGTCACGAGCAGAGTTGAATGATACTAACCTTCAGTCAATCGGACCAGCCAAACCTGAGATAATCACGATTTAAATAAATTTAAACACCCCCGCACAGGGACAATAGGACCAATAACATAGGGGGTATCAAACTGTATCTGGAGATGAAGTGAACCGAATGTGACATCTGAGATCTCCTATTGAATGTGTCTCGGTGGGAAGAATTGTTCCTGAGAAAATTAAGACATCCACCTGAAGAGCCCCCGAGTTATGGTCATTTTAAAATAATTAAAACATTTAAAACAATTAAAGAAAATAGAAGCAGGGCACCCAGCAACTCGAAACCGGTTGTGAGCAAACACAAGAAGAATCCATTAGAACCGGTCCGGAGTCTGTAGTTGCAAATGGGGTGGCGCTAGCTCGGGAAAGGAAAACGCAATTAACTCCTCCCGGCGGGGAACAACTGTGACGTAAATGGTCACGTACATTTCAAAGATAGACAGAGTAGTAGGTGATCCCAAAGTTTCATTCTTCTATCTCTGTAATATCGTTACGTCATCAAAAGATCGAACTCCATAAAAAAATATGAGAATTCTAATTTTAGTGATAACGCCCACCCCCTAAGCCTACTATCTACACACGAATTATAACAGATGAAATAGCTCAACGAGGAAAACCTGTGGTTCGAGTTTCTTTAACGAATCTCTAAAATCCTCAGAACTATGCGGGATTTAAAAAAAAATTATAACTTTAAAATAATTTTAAAATTTTAAGTATAGGTAAAGAAATGGTGCTATGGTCCTGAAAAAATATATCTAGGGTGTTCATAGAAAGAACAATTGAATCCAGTCGGTGCGGTTGACCAAGGTGGCATAGGATTCGAGTTATTTCTGGGGAAACCCTGTAGGGGGCCAATTCCACGTAAAGCTTGCGCTACGAAAATATTTCGGACCTCCAGATTCGAAGGGGGGTGAAATTGTTTCTACTCCCCATCGGATTAACATGGGAGAATGATAGTTTAGTGCTTAAGCCATCCCCATACCTGCACAATGGGAATGAAGCAGGTGACTGGATGGGTCTCGACGAGTGGAACACTTGGTTCAAATCTCAAGTCCGAGACTCAAACAGGAGCCAAGATATTGTGAATTTAAACAAATTTAAAAAGCTTAAGACTATTAAAAACTATGGAAGAAATATCCCTATGAGCATGAAATTATAATAACTGGAAGATCAGATAGAGAGGGATCGAATGATGGTCCTAATGGACTGTGAGGCTCGGGTGCCGAGATATTGGCCATAAAGCTATTGAGGGATGCATCCCAACAGATATGGTTTATAACAATAGTTCTTATGATCCCCTAAATATTCGTCCCATAGCACCAAAAAAGTAGCATGTTAAAATATTAGATAACGATGTGTGCTCGTGCATCCGTGACGGTGTGCGTGCGCATCGTAAAAATTTATCCTCGTCCTTTTTCCCTAACGCCCAAAAAGAAGAATAACTTCAAAAATAAATATACTAATGCAAAAGGCTCCATAATTTGCTGCGATATAATAAATGTGTTTATGTTCGTCACAATACGTTCATAGTAAATACATCTATAATCGTATACTTGCAATTGTTATTTAAATATGTAAACACTAATATTTACTCTTATGTTTTATGTACATGAAACACAATTTATAAATTAATTTACTAATTTTTTTTAATTTCCAGTAAGTATGTTTGGTTTGATAACAAAAAGTGTTCAAACAAATGCATCAGAGAAGCTCCGTAGGCGAAAGACGATCTCTCCCTACTAGTAGTGACGTCACAAATCAGCGCAAAGCAAATGTTCGCAGATACGGGAGGTATAGCTCAGTGGTAGAGCATTCGACTGCTAATCGAGAGGTCCCCGGTTCAAACCAAGGTGCCCCTTCATCAGGGAAGTGAAGAGAAATATTTTTTTCAGAATTTTGAAGCGGGAATGATCTCTCCCGTTCTGTATATTTCTAGACAAAGCATTTTCGTATCCGTACCTACGGAAAGCAAATGTTCACCGACGCGGGTGTATAGCACTGTGGTAGAGCATTCCACTGCAGATCGAGAGGTCCTCGGTTCAAACCCGGGTGTCTTCTTCTTCAGGGAAGTGAAAAAAAATTGTCTTTTTTTTTTTGAGAATTTCGAAGGCGGGAATGGTTTGTCCCGTTCTGTATATTTCTAGACAAAGCATTTTCGTATCCGTTCCTACGGAACGCAAAGCAAAAGGCAGCTGACGCGGGGGTGTAGCTTAGTGGTAGAGCATTTGACTGCAGATCGAAAGGTCTCAGGTTAAAACCTGGGTTTTCCCTTTTTCAGGAAAGTGAAGAGAAATATTTTCCTGAAATTTTGAAGGTGGCAATGATTGTCCCGTTCTGTATATTTCTAGACAAAGCAATTTCGCATCCGTGACGGTGTGCGTCTTTTCCGTGACGGTTTTGCGTCATGTCTGTGACGGTGTGCGCGCGCATTGTAAAAATTCACCCTCATCCTATTTCTCTAACGCCCCAAAAGAAATATAACTTCAAAAATATTTATTTTTTAAAATTATTCAATTTTTAAAGTTTATTTACTTTTTTTACACAAAAAATAGTTTTTACACATTACATGTTGTACATTTTGAATGAGGTTTCGATTAAATGCTTTTTAAAGCATCTTAATGTAAGAAATGCATTTAAGAATGCATAATGTATGAAATGTCTTAATGAAATGTCTGATAGTCATCTTAAGAATCTAACGAAAATTACAGCAAATTATTTGCTGAGACTTCTTCATTTTAAAAATCATCTGTTAGTACATCACTCATTTCAGATGGTAGGTTCTATAATAAATCCCAAGCCTCTTGAAGAAGAAGAAGGGTTTCTTTCTTCTAGACATTTTAAGAAAAAGGAATAATAATAATAATAATATTCATCGCACCTTGAAAATCTCCTATTATTGTTAAATTTCAGTTACTTATAAGGAAATTAAAAAGTTAATTTTTGAAATAATAATAGATATTTCATTAAATTGTGAGGCAAAAAAAAACAAGCTCAGATTTAAAGTTCAAATTTTTGAAAACGTTAAGATAAAGCAATAAAAAACCAAAATAAATAAATTAAGCTAAAAGAAATGTCAAAAAAAAGCATAAATCTATTGCACTAATAATCTAAAAGTCACGACTCTAGAACACTTCAAAGAAAAACAATACGCCACAAGGACGAAACAATAACTAAGTTCTTGCTCTAACACCCAGGGTGCTGTCGGTACTTATCAGTACCACAAAGTTATCCAACTGTAAAATTAATTATATACTCTGTTCACACATAAAATAGTCAAATCATTTTCTAATTTCTTTCTTACTTTCTTAACATATATTAAAAAATAAGACACTTACCTTTTGACATTAACTACTTTTTCGGAATAAAAATGACAATTTTCACAATCGAATCAAAATGTCAGCTGGAAACGCAACTTCTACTATTAAACTATTCACTTTCCCCTCAAAAATACTCATTATAGAACCCGTGTTGCCATCTATCTTGGAAGAGTGGATGCAAAAGAATATTCCTGCTAAGTATCGTCAGGATATTATACAAATAGTTATTCTATATACACTCATGGACAAAAAAATTAGCGCACAAGAAGGAGTCATCAAAATGAAACGAAATTTTACATACGTAATGACTACTTTGATGTAAGTAAATGATTAGAAAATTATTTATTTCAGAGAAAAAGGCAAAAAAAAAAAAAAAAAACGTAGGATTTAATACCCTATTGAATTCCCTCTAGCGCGAATACACGATTCGATACGCTCGGCCATTGAGGCATACAAGTTTTATATGATGTCTTGAGACATTTCGTTCGATATTTGCTTTAACCTTGCCTCTAGTTCGTTCAAACTCCTGAGATGCCCAACTCGCCGTCCCAAATGATCCCAGATATGCTCGAATGGAGACAAAACTGGGGATTGGGCAGGCCAAGTAAGGATAGTAATAGTGCGGAGACAGTCTTGTGACACCCTTGCCGTGTAAGGCTGAGTATTGTCTTGTTTAAAAATGGCTCCTGGGAGCTGTTGCATGAGTGGCAACACATGTGGTTGCAGGATGTCAAGGGCATACTGCAAAGCTGTCATGTTGCCACGGATCAATGCTGGAAATGATCGTGTATTATAGGCAATGACACCCCATACCATCACAACAGCTGTGAGAGTGGTGTGTTGGTGTAAAGCAAAGGCAGGATTGAGGTGTTTACTACGGGGTCTCCACACATGAACACGATTGCCATCACTGCTGAGATTGAATCTGGATTGTCGCTAAAGACGACCTGGTTCCATTCCGCTGCAGTCCATTTTCCTCGTGCGCGGCACCACTCCAAACGGAGTGGGTGGATGTCAATGGCAGTACACGTAATGGGCGCCGGGATCCGAAATGTCCTTCAGCCGGGAGACTTTGTATGGTTCGAGAAGATACAGGGGCCCTTAGTGAAGGTGCTATCTGTGCCTGGATGGCGACCGATGAAGCAGCTAGCTGTACCCGTTCATTTCTTACGATGTGGAAGTCTTCTCGACGACTGGTCTGTGGAGGGCGTCCTGAGCTTGATCTTCCTGTTAAAGACATCTCTCGGATCCGCTGGCCCCAACACCTTCTCACAACACAATCAGAGCGGCCTAATTGAAGAGCTACTCGCCAGCTGACCACCCAGCTTCCATCACTTCCATTCACTCAACATACCTATTGAACAATAAGGTAGTTCAAATCAGTATTATATAAAAGCGACCATGTGCTTCAATTAGTTTCGTTATTACCTTCGTCAATTCTAATTAAGAGATACACACTCATAAGGTAATTATGAATTTAACAGTGTACAGTGATTTCTAGAGATGGCTATTCTTTTCGAAAAAGATCGATTTTTAAATTGATTCATATCGTAGCCTGATGAATCGGTTCACAAAAAAAATCGATGCCTAAAAAATGGATTTCTAAAAAATGGATTTTTTTTCAAGTCTGCCTTTACAATGTAAATATAATTCCATTTTATGAAAAACAAGAAAAATACCATAATAAACGATCTCTTATCAGTACAATCAAGGGATTTTTTTGGTTCAGGAAATTCAACAATTACAATTTTTTGTATTACCATATCAAAGTATCAGGTATAAAAGAAGACATTTGTTTTCTATATGTATTTGTTACATTAAAAAGTTTAGAAAATAGATTATATAGCTCATAGTTCACAATGCTTAGTATCTAAACTTTTTAAAAACAACAGTCTCTCAAGTCTACTTGGATCCAAGTGGTTCCACTCATCACTTTCGATATTGCCGGCAATCGAAAAAAGGGGCTCACGAGGAACAGATGATCCCATGATACTCATATAGATCATGGCTATTGAGAGAACGTGATGATAAATAATGTGTTTTTTTTTTCTTTCCTGTAAAGTATAGGATCATATATTTCAGGTGCACAACGACCTCTGCGATATATAAAGTGTTTAAATATATATATATATATATATATATATATATATATATTCTTTTTTTAAATTTTTTTTTGAAATTATACTTCTTTTGGGGCGTTAGAGAAATAGGATGAGGGTAGATTTTTACAATTCGCGGGCACCCCGTCACGGATGCTAAGCTCCTTTGTCAAGAAATACACAGAACGAGACAAATCATTCCCGCCGAAATTCTCAGAAAAATATTTCTCTTCACTTCCCTGAAGCAGGGGACACCCGGATTCGAACCGGGGAACTCTCGATCTGCAGTCGAATGCCCTACCACTGAGCTATACCCCCGCGTCAGCTGCCTTTTGCTTTGAGTTCCGTAGCAACGGATACTAAAAATTGTCTAAAAATATGCTGAACGGAACAGATCATTTCCGCCTTCGACCCCCTCGCCATATTATTGGTCTTATTGTTCCTGAGCAGGGGTGTTTAAATTTATTTTAATCGCGATTATCTCAGGTTTGGCTGGTCCGATTGACTGAAGGTTAGTAGCGTTCAACTCTGCTCGTGACCGCTTTTCGTCCTTGGCCCAGCTTGCCCTGCTAAAGATTTTTAGAAAGATTTTAATCTTGTTACGTCAAAGAAGTATAATTTCTTACGTGCGTACATAAGTACACGCACATTTTTTTTTTCGTTTTTAACAACTTTATGGTTTTTACCAAAATAGAAAAAAATCGAATGTCAAATTTCTAGTATGAAATATCGACTCAATGCTACATATGGTTTTAAGAAATCAATTTCTATTCCCGAGAAATCGATTTTTTGATTAATTGATTTTAGATCTCCAACACTAGAGATTACTCACGACCAATGTTACTCGCAATTATTCAGCTTTTGCTGAGTCTTAAAAATTCCCTCTACAGAGAAAGAGAACATGCATAAACAATATATTCAAATATCAGTAATATAACGATGTGGACCTTAACTTAAACCCTTCATGTGTGCGATCACGCTAAACTAGCCAAACTGTGCTCTTCCGAGGTAATTCGAGCGAAGTTCTATTTTATGCTGCTGTAATTTTCACACTCGAATATAAGCGGCCGTCATCAGCACTTGTGAGACACGACTGGGATAAATTTAGATGATGTTTGAAGTAAATTTAGATAAATACTCGTATTATCAAAAAAGCATTCTTTCATTAGCTAGACTTTTTTGTTTTGTATTAAAAAAATGAGGTGAAAAAATTTTTCGATTTCAGAAGCAAATTAGTAGATAGACTTATACAAAATTATGATAGATATGCAGATATATAAAAAAAATCAAGGAGACCAAAAGATTCTTGAACTCTACGACTAAAACGGAACGTCGTATTTTCCTGGTTTTAATCCACCAACATAACAAAAAAGTGCTTTCCCAAGATACTGTGCAGTGTGTTGTGCTAAAAGTAAAATTATACATGCAAAAGGGATAGCAAAAGAAAGAAGATAGCAAAAGAAAAAGGAAACGAAAAGAGAGTCATTACATGTGTAATAACTGCAATATTAGGTTATGTGCTGCACCTTGATTCCAAATATATCACACAAAAGATTTTGAATATTTTTTTTAAAAAAAAGGATTGCTACTTTCCTTATTATTTCTGTTGAAAATAATAAATAAATAGTGTTACTGATAAAAAAACAAATAGGGGTTTTTTTAGAAACAACAATTCGAAAAGAAACATAGTAAAAATTGATGCACGTGCAAGATTGCAAGATTCGGCTCTTTTATCTGCTATATAGATCAATATCCAAAACTAACATATAAATTTTGATTGATTATTATTTATTAAGTTGTTTTCTTAAATAAAATTCCTAAAAATTGATTTTTTTTCTTTGCTGGTTAAGCGGTTAAGAATTTATTTCCAAAGTTACGAGTGTATTGGAACAAGAAAAACACAACTATACAGGGTGTTCCCGAATGCCATGTACAAACTTGAAGGGGAGGTAAAGAACATTCTAAGGAGCCATAATTACACAGGAAAGCATGGGTGGAAACATAACCCTAACGAAATAAAGAGACTCAAAGACAGCAATGCCACAACACAGAATGTAGTGTAAAATTCTTTATTAAAAACAATAATAAATTAAAAGTATAAGATTAAATCATATCACAGAAGGCATTTGAAATTGCTGTCATTGGCATGTATGCCTGCATGACTCCGACGTGATATGATTTGACTGACATGGCATACCGGGTGTTTCATGGTTCGTAGCAGCAGCGATGGATATTCGTGACACCAATCCTTTTCAGAATGGGTCGTCAATCGTGGTTCTGAAAGAACAATGCTCCGCCAGGTTCTGATGCACCCGAGCGAACGTTTGATGATTCGATTGCCACCTCGTTGAAAATCTTTATTCATACATTTGAACAGCAACTCGTTCATTTCCGTTTGATAGGCCACATATGAAATGGATATCCGCCATCTCGGTGTTCGTATAACGATTCATGTTCATCGCATGCTTTCCATATCTGAAATGAGGAAACCAGTTGTGCCGACCTTGCGAGCTTACGTACAGGGCCACCTATTGCTTTCCGCCTATGCTTTCCTATGTAATTATGGCTCCTCACGATGATCTTTACCTCCCCTCCAATTTTGTACACGGCATTCAGGGACACCCTGTATGGGCCTACCACATTATCATGTGAAGTCTTGTATTCGCGTTTCACTCACATACTAACCCCTTTGCTACCGCAAATTTCCCACAATTGAAAGGGACTTCCAAGGAACCAAGTATGTGAGTGAAATTTAAAAACAAAAGTTTGCTTGACTTCATAATAATCGAACGAGAAAACTAACAACAATTAGTTTTACTCTGATTCATCGACAAAAAAAAAATGTTATCGTGTTATCAAGTGTTATTATAAAAGAAATACAGCCACAACCAGCAAACGGAATAATGTATTATTATGAAATCAATCATTAAACTCAAATTTAAGACATGATGATCTTGGCACCTGCATCATAAAGATATGTATAGAAAGCACACACGTAGATACCTCTTTGTGTTAATATGTTTATATATGTTTTAGTTATTTACATTTAGATGCACTGTTTGTATTCTATATACTGAAGTTAATTTTTAAAATTATTGAAAACAAAAATTGTTAAAAATCATGAAGTTAAAAAAAATAAATTATACTAAACAACAACAAAAAAGTCTAATTGCTTTTTTTTTCTAATACTATAATGTAGTCATAAGTCATGAGGTTAAAAAAAACTAATTGCTTTTTAATTTTTAAGGTATCCGACTACGTTCGGAACCTTGATTTTGCAAAAGCGTATAAATGGATTATATTTATGATATGTAGTGTCACTTAGATTAGAAAATGTATATAAAATTGTTTTAAGAATAGTATTACAATAAAAAACTATTTAAATACAATATTTTGACAAAAAATGAACATAGAATGACCCATTTTCAAAATATTCTCCTTTTGTGAAAACTGCTTCTATTATAATAATATTTTGCCTGTCTATAGTTCAGATCTCTTTACAAAGGCTCAGCTAGAATTTTTGAAATATGTAACTTAGAAGTGGGTTTATCCATGTTTTACGACAACAGAGGGGAGAAATTTTAAGTAAAAAACGCCGATAATTCTTTCAATTGGTTGTAACTCTGAAAATAATGTGAATTTTTCAGAATTCGTAGTTGAGCCTCTGTACAGAGGTCTGAGATATATACAGGCAAAATATTATTATAATAGAAGCATTTTTCACAAAAGGAGAACATTTTGAAAAAAGGTTATACTAAGATAATTTTTTGCCGAAATAGTGTATTTAAATAATTTTTTTGTTGTCAAAATGTCCTTAAAACAATTTTATACATGTATTCTAATCTAAGTGACACTAAATATCATGAAAATTATCCATTTATGCGCTTTTTTAAAATCATGGTTCCGAACGTAGTCGGATACCTTAATACTATAATGCAGTCATGATTTAGAAACTGCGATAAAAGAGTGATTGCCAAGAAATATAAGTGCAACATATGTTAATTCCCCTTCTAGAAAAAAATCTACTTTTAGCGTTTTATTACTAAATTATTCCAACACCTGCAGGAAGTTTTCCTATCATCGTCCCTTCAATGCGCGAGTTAAACATTTACTTTGATTTCATTACAGATAATAAAATCAAAGATAATTACAGAATGAGAGAGATAATTACAGAAAGAGATTCATTACCGAGAGAGAGGGAGGAAAACTTATAAAAGCTGCAATTACAAAAAGCTGAACTAGATCGACAAAAACGGTATTAGAATAAGTCAACATATTTTTAGGTGAGTACATTTGTATACAAGTGTCTGACAAACATCTTTAAATAATATTGAGGGAAATTTATTTTTTAACTCATTTTTTGTTTAATTATAGCTGAAAAATCCTAAAAAATAACAACAACAGCAAAAAAAAATTCTTCCGATGCATATTTTTTTTTAAAAAAATTGACAATTTTAGGTTTAAACTAGGCATTATTTGCACACAGCATTCAACACTGTAAAATAAATTCAAATGCAAAAACTAAAAAAAATCTCCAAACATTTTACTCAGAAAAGAGTTACCTGTGCAATTAACTATTATCTTTGAACAATTTCAATTTACCACACAAAATTATGGGTCAAAAAGTGCACAAAACGCAAATTTTTAAAAAACTGAATTTTTCACAGAGGAAAAACAGTCACAAAAAGTTAAATATACCATTTTTTTTCCTAATCTGTAGTTTGCAACATATATGTTATAATAATAAGTAATGAAGCAAAATTTCAGTTTATTACCTCATTAAATTTTTTGAGATAACTTGTTTACAGTGCTATAAAATATGGAAAAATCTGTTACGGAGAAAAATGCATTTAAAAATTTGAAATAAAAAAAGAATCATACTGCTAAAAATACCAAAAACCTCTCTTATCAAAAGAATAAACCTTTTCTAAACCCATACCAATGTCATATACTTTTATCAAATTCTTGTCTTTTTATTTTTGTATCAATTTTATTGAGTTAAAAAAGTTTTTTTTAACGTCTAAATACATAATTTGTTGAAATATAGATTAAAGACCTAAAATGCATTCTTGAAAATTCATTTTGGAGTAAAAGGTTTTTAAAATTTCCATGGAAAAACAGATACATATATCTATTTAATACCTTGGAAGGAGCGTAAGATATATGAAATACACATAACATATTTATGAGTAATTTTATCAGTAAATATTCCCAAAAAAGCTTTTTAAAAAAACTACTTACATAAGGATTATCGTAAATTATAATAAAAAAATATAAAGAAGTAAATTTAAATCATTCATATGAATACACTTTGCTATTTTTTGTTTTCATCATTTGTACATTTTGTTTTCATCATTTGTACATTTTGTTTCCATCATCTGTACATTTTGTTTTCATCATTTTTACATTTTGTTTTCATCATTTGCACATTTTGCTTTCATCATTTGTAAATTTTGTTTTCATCATTTGTACATTTTGTTTTCCATGCTGCTTTATTTTCGAGACTACTTTGTGAAATTTAAGGAGTTGTCTTTAAAAAGTTAAAATGCGTTGTTGATCAATTTTTACAAATTCAAGTACACGAATTTCAGGAAGGGAAATGTTTTTACATTTTTAATTACTAATAAACCAGTGTATTCCAAATTAAAAAAAAGTATTAGTGCTAATAATGAGCCTAAGCGAAATATTTCAAGTCCAATAATTGCATCTTTATGTAAAAATGCTGTATAAAATATAATTGAGAAATGCTTTCTGAATAAATTTCCAAATTTTTATGGCTAGATTTTAACATTTTGGCACTAGACTCAGAATTATTTTGGGATTAGAGTCTTCAACATTCTCAAAACTAGTAGTACCAATGATGAGGCGATTTTCATTAAATCAGCGCCTCTTAAAGCTCTAAGATCTTGCTATAGACAAAGTTAACTAAAATTTAACTCTCAAAAGACACAATTTTTTGTCAAGTATATCAAAATAAAAAATTAAATAGGAAGCTAAAAATTGAGACTCAAGAACATAACAAATGTGCGAAGTTATTGCCAAATTTTATCAAAATCTAAAAAATTATCTCTACATCACCATCCTTCCTAAATTAACATTTTTTAAACAAATTTAATAAAATCCTAAACAAGATAAATATCTATTAAAATGCAAAGACTTTTGGTTTTTCGTGCGCGAAAACTAGCTTTCGACTCGTTTTTATTATTCTCATTTGACACACAAACTGTTATAACTTCGTAAGTAATACAAACAAAAAAAGTAAGGTATTTTAAAAAAACAGAAAACTTAAATATTTAAAATTTGAAAACACAAAAACTTTTTTAAAAAAACTTTAAAAAAAATTTTAATATTCATTTAAAATGTAAATAATAAAATTTTACACACGGGAGAACAATTTCACGTGATTATTTTTATAAATGATGAGTTATTATATGTTTCAGTCCAAATGTGTGTGTGTGTGTGTGTTTAAATCGTTAAAAAAAGTTTTGGGAATCAGATTTTCTAAATAACTAATTCTAAAAAAGCAAAGTATGGACATTTTTTGTACATAAGCCGAAGTGAGCACATCAATTAGAACGCAATAACGTTTCTTTTTACAAAACAGTATACTGTGTTCTGGTGAAATAGGTGATTTGCCAGATTCTGGAATTGTTTTTAGTCTGATTCCAATACGGAAGATACGATGCATTTTTAAAAAGGACGAAAATATCTGAAATCTTTCCCTTGTCAATCATTCGCTGTCTCTGCTCAGTAAACTGCTTACAATGGTAAAGTAATCATGCATTTTAACCTTTTTAATTAATATACTTTAACGAACTGCAATTTCAAAATTTAAATATCAAATCGATCATTTCCTATCTTTTGGTAGTTTCAGCACGTTTATGAGTTCAGCTGTTGCTGAGAAGAAAACTTTACATAGATAGAGACTTTTGTCTACTCATGAATTTAAATAGTGTATAGATAGTTTGGACGTAAGAAAAGAGACAAACAAGAAATTGCACAAACGTAGAATTCAGGATTATATAATAACTACTTTCTAAAGAAAAAGTTAAAAAAGAAAAGATTTTTTAAAATTTTTATTTTAAAATTTCTTTATAAGAATATCGTTATAGTTTTGAATATCTTAGAGGTACAATATATCAAATTCAGAAAAGTGTATGACAACTGTTATGAATGATTTTGCTAATAAAAAAAATATTTTTCATTGTGTCAAAATATTC
The DNA here is from genome assembly GCA_019973955.1 of Trichonephila inaurata madagascariensis. Classification (NCBI taxonomy): domain Eukaryota; kingdom Metazoa; phylum Arthropoda; class Arachnida; order Araneae; family Nephilidae; genus Trichonephila; species Trichonephila inaurata. The sequence goes on along the minus strand of BMAV01011854.1, from coordinate 257,610 downwards.
TTTATGGTTCTCAATCTGGATTGAATCTCTTCAACATAAACCGTAAACTTTCACCTTGTAAGAACGCCCCCCTCGGGTGCCCTTCTTCTTGATTATCAGCGTGAGCTAGAGGTGTAGGAATTAATGAAGAAATAGAAGCTGCCATGATCTTAATATGACTTTATTAAGATCTTAACTTAAACCATTAATAGATTATATAATAATAGGATATGTGAGATTATCTACGGTGGCTAAACATACAATATATATAATACCGAAATAAAGTAACCCGGACCACTATCAGTAACTAACTCGCCTAAGCTTAATTCCCTATGCGATCTCAGATCCGAATATTTAAATAGTTACTCCTACCCTTATTGTCCAACGAAGTATCATTCTATCTAATCCTATTTGAAGTTGCGGTTCACTGGCATGCAATGGTATGCACCTTAACCTAAGGGCTCTCTGTCACGGGTATCTTCTGTTGGCTGTCACTTAACCTCTCAAAACTTGTTCACACCAAATGCCACCAGGCTTACTCTAAACTTCTGATATTTAAAAGCTTCCTAATTTGCATCTTTCCTTCACGCTTTACTTCTTGGGTTGGTTAGAAAAGAGTTGCCATTCATTCTGGCCCCAAAGAACCCAAAAGGACATGTTAATGAAAAGACACATGAGCCTGTCACAACCTGACACTATCACTTAACAGTGGTTCGAAATTCAGTAATTCGTTACGAATAATTTTATGGGACAAATTTAAATACAACCGAAGCTTCCTACTTTTCCTCACCTCAGGCAGTCATTAGTAACATGTAAACTCAGCCCAAAAGTTTAAACTAAACTAGTTTACACATGAGAATCTGTTGCTTAATTTAAAACTCCAATTTTTCTTTTTATGTTATAACAAAACATTACTGCGCTTTTTTTTTCTCTTAGCTTTTTTTTTTATCGAAATGGATACTTCTTCAAGCTATTCGTCTTATGACTACCCATGGCAAGCAACATTCTCGAAGATCTCACTGCACTTTAGACGTAAGAATTCTTTTTTTTTAAAAAAAAATTTAGTTACATAATAAATAATAACCAGGACTACAAAAACAAAATTGTAAATATATTTAAATTTAAAAAGGTGTGATAAAATTAATATTAAAACATGCCAAAACTAAATAATAGATTTATTTTTCTTAAATAGCATGCGTCATAATGAGTGATGATTAAGAGACACACTAAATTAACATTTAAGTCTTTTAAGTTGTGAAAATATGTAAATTAAGATTAAAAATATTAAACTATTTGGAAGGATGTTAGAGAAAGTAGCTATATGTTCGTATGTTAGTTTATATCTTAAAATAATGCTATAACGGTTAAAGTAGCCTAGAATTTGGCAATATCTGATTCGTAAACTGAAAAATAATTCTTAGTTGGAATCATTTTAATACATAAAAATTAGTAAATAAGTTTTTTTTTTTTTGCGTCGGATATATATTTTAGTTCGGGTCACCACATCCATTCCTAGCAATTAATTATTTTTAATTTTGTACAAGTTTTAATTGACAAGGTATTACTATCTAGACAAAAAGAGAAAGAAATACCTCACTGAAATTGTTAATTGCATTTCCTCTTAATGTTTCTATTCTTGAGTCGTGGAAAGCGTATTTAGCATAGACAGGATCTATTTTTTGCTTTTTCAGAGAATATAATGAGAATCATGTAGTAAAAGGGATTCGAAACTATTTATTTAGCTGTCTGCATTTATACAGATAAGAAAAAAAATTGGGGGAATCATTATTCTATGTTTAAACAGCAAAAGAGGTAATTACATCCTCATTTTCAAGTTATTTTGTGGTTCCTTAAGATTCAATGCACGGATATTTTATTCACTGACTAAATTAAAGATTTAAAAAATATTTTACCACATTAAATTAAGGTGCGAAGTTATTTGCCTTTAAAGAATTTCAAATAAATATATCATTTAGAAATACAGTCGAACCTCTATATTGCGAATTTTTCTATATAACGAACCTTTTCCTGGAACCTTGAACATTTCACGTTATTTTTCGTAAAATAATCTCTCTATAGCGAAGTACATTTTCTATATAACGAACTTTTTCTTTTGTGATTCAATTTTTGTTCTCCCATTTTTTTAAGTGTTTCTGAAAAAATTTCATGTTATTCTCTCTTTAATACATTTTATAGTGAAACTGGTTTTATTACATCTTAACTCTCCGAGAGCAATAGAGACCTGGACGTTTTATCCAAGAAGTGTAACCTTTAAACTCTATTGCCCAGTTCACTAACAACATCTTCGATATCCTCATTCCCTTCAGTGGAGTTATGTCGTTTCCCCATGTTCTAATTGTAAAATAATGTATGTTTAACATTACTTGTATGCTATAAATTATAAAATGTCCTCAAAATTCATTAATTTTAGTGTAAAATTATTTTCTTAATATTGAAAATACAGTAAATTCTCCGACATTCTTTTTTCTTGTTTTCCTTGCAATTTTTCTTTCTTTCTTTCTTTTTTTATGGGTATGATATATAAGATAAACATATATTAGTTTTAAAAAAGGTGCGAATAATTAATTTTTTTACTATATAGTATTTATTAATTTAAAATTTGTTTTATGCAGTTTATAAAGCATATTAAAAGATGAACCTCTATATAACGAATTTTCCATTTAACGAACTTTTTTCTGGGATTTAGCGACTTTGTTACATAGAAGTCCGACTGTATTTTGTATTTGAATTTGGTTACACATACTTAAAAATAGAACGAGGGAGCCATGAGCAAATAAAAAGATTAGTAACACTTGATTAACACGAAAAATTTATACAGAAGTAGATAAAGAATTTGTTTAATCACAATTTCATGTTAATTTTCTCTTTTTATGAAGTATAATTTTAGTAAAAACTACTTAGTTTCAGTGGAAATCATACTTGTTTCATTATCTGAAAAATTTAATTCACAATTAATTTTCTTTTGAGTACACACAGAGTGTGTGAACTTTTTTATTCTAAATTCTAAAAGATTCACTTACGAAAATTTATTTCTCTTTTGATATAGATGAACTCAATGCACTTAAAAATTTATCTGGGACACTTCAACGATATGCTCCTAAGAGACTAACAGTTGAAGCCAAATTGATGATGTAAATATGCTTTTCTATACTTTATACAATTTTAAAACTAATTTCATCAAACGAAAAACAATTCCTTCAGAAAATATTTCTCACGTTACGTGAATTTTTTTGAGGAAGATATAAACCAGTACTAAATTGCCAACTAAAATAAAAATAACTTTCATGCAAATGTTTCATTGAAAATTTAAAAATCTCTCATTTCCTTAATTTTATTAATAAATGAGCCGTGATTTCAGTAACATGTTTTTGAATGGAATCTAAGACACTTCTTTTCAAAAGGAGAAAATTTGAATCATTTCCAATTATGCTGTACATAGAAATATTTAACTTAATCCTTTTGGAGAAAATTTTGTAAAAGTATTAAAAAAACTTAATGCATATCGAAATATAAAAAATTGAACCTAAACTGAGTTTATTTGTTTTTCAAGAATGATTATTCAACGTGGATGAAAAATTATTCAGCTACATATCGTCTCGTTTCAGTTTTGAAAAAAAAAATTTCTCACTTAAAGAACATTTGCAAATATTATTCAATTAACCGTAATAAACAGTTATCTGATTATTTTTTAAGTATAATTCTTGTTCTTTTTGAGCAATTTATGAAAATAGAGAAAATGTCCACATCTAGATTTTAAAAAAATACAGGGTGGTTCATAATTCCTTCCAAGATTTCGAAGTATTACAGTAAAAAAAGACTAATATGAATTCAGCAAAGAACATTTGGAAGAATAGAAAAACAATTGGCTACCCGGCATACATCAATGCGATAGTCCAGTTTTCCTGCCACACTTTACTCAACATAGTACTATCAACATTATGGACAGCAAATGTTCTCCGAAAGCTTAGTCTCTTACATAGCACAAAGTTTTCGTACCGCTTTTGACGCTTTATATAACATAACTTCATGAAAGGATAACACGTGCTGCCAAAAATATTGATAGTATCATGTTAAGTAGTGAGTGGCAAAAACCAGGCTATCGTATTGATGTATGACGTGTGTATCCACACAAGGGTTTATAATTAAAACACATGGTAAGTATGTAAATAAAACGTGAATTGTTTCTATATTCTTTAAAATGTTCTTTTTTGCTGTATTCGTCTTAGATTTTTTACTATGGCACTTCGAAAACATGGAGGGAATTATGAATAACCCTGTAATTTAAAAAACATTATATAAGTTCAAAGTGTTATGTTTATGTATTTAAAATGGCAGTAACATGTTTCAAAATTTCCTGTCATAAATTTGCGAAATGTCATATTATAGATTAAATCAACAACTGGATTTTTCTCTTTCTAATAGGGTAAACTTGGTAGATATGGGCACTAAGATAATATGGGCATGTTTAAGCAAATACCCATATTACACGTAACGGTTTTGAGTTGATGCATTCGTACTGCGGCGTCGGCAATGGCGATTATGTAATTTGTTTTTGTTGTGCGTATCAACCAAAATTGCAAGCAGACCTTTTCTAATGTATAGATACAACTATCTGATACTTCAAATTGGGGCTGTTGTTAATTTTAGTTTTCTTTCTTAAGAGATTTAACTCACATAATTAATTAATTTTACCAAAAACCAATAAATGGATATAATCTTATGTGAGTTTAGTATTCGTTGGATGGAGCAGGTGATTTCGTTCTCTTTCTCTCTTCAACAACAGTACCTCCAACTATTGAATAATGTCATTAGAGCAAATATGGGTAGTAAAATTAAGGTTAATATGTGGGCAATACCAAATTTATGAAGTACTGCTTTCCAAACCTACTCCTGGACCCTCCTCTTGTCCTACACGTCCTTTGAATTCATCTTTTTTTCTTCAACAACCCTCTTCCTTAAAATAACTTAGGCCAAATTACATCAACACATGGCTCATCTATTTTCGCTATGAAATTCTCGCAGCAGCATCGCTTTTGGAGGAGCTGAATCCAATTCAAACATTGGAAACAGCCTGCGGAAATCGGAAAAGACGTAAGAATTTTACAAGAGAGCTGACAAATGCAGAAGATCTGACTTCTACGAAGAAGACAGCTGCCAAACGAGGTCGTACAGAAGGTGTAGGGGCATAACACAGAGCAACAGCAAGTACCAGTAAATACACTGCATCTTACATTTGATCTGTTAGGGGTGCTAACTATTGCGATGAAAATAAAGTACAGGTATGGGCACAAAGTTTTAGAACTTGTTCATCCTGGTTCCATGAGGAATGTGTCGAGTTACAGAGTAACTCCTTCAGTTGTAATGAATGTAGCCTATACTACAAATGCTAGTCCTCATTAAATGTATCTTTTTCCCTTAAGTTCGCAATAATTTGGGTTAATTTATTAGTTTATCTGATTTTCACCATTTAATTATTTTTAATTTATAGATAGAAACTTGGACATTTTTTGTGATGCAGTTTATGCAATAACATATAGATTTAATTTTACTTCTTATCATTTTCCAGACATGTAATTTGTGCAAAAATACATTTCTTTTTGAAAAAAGATAAGCGATGACGTGACATTTCTCTTATCTTTTTTTATAATGCAACCTGACCATATAACTTAAAATATTAGTCAAATATGGGTAATTGCAGATTTTTTTTGAAGCTCCTTTACATACATAGCAAAAAGAGAGATGTTTATTCATATACCATTAAAAAGACGACACTCTTAAGTTTGAAATATCTTAATTTCGGAAAAATTGAAAGTTTTTGAAGGTAGTATATTTTCATTTAAATGTTTTGGTGCCCATATTTGCCCAATTTACCCTATCTATAATACGACTATCCACCGATATGAGAAAATAGTTTATTCGTATAAAATGTTAATATGTGTTTTTATACATGAAATCCAGTCTAGGAATTTTAATGTGACTATGTTTTAATTCATTTCTTATGTAATATAATTGCTCGTTTTAAAATAATTCCATTTTTAACCAAATTTTTATTTAATTTCTTATTCAAATAAAGGTAAAAAATGGACTCATGAAATATTTATCTGTGAAATTCAAGAATGTATTATAAAAAAAGTACATCAATATAACTTCTATTTTTCCTACTATTGTAAAAGCAGATTTTGAAATATTTTGTGCATACTTTCTCACCATCTCTTCGTTTATTTCAGATTTATTATTTGTGTTTTTTTGATACTCGCAGCAACAGGAACCACAATTACTGCTTATGATAATTATTACAAACCACCCAAAAAGCGTCGCCGTTCGAGTGATGGAGAGACTAATGTTAAGAATGATATCCATTCTTATAAAGAAAATATTTCAGTTGAAAATTCTGAAGGTAAAAAGGGTTTTTCCAAAGGTGAGAAATATTCTATAGATTTAAAGGACGGAGTTATATCATGTCGAGTTAATTTTATGGCTATAGTGAATAAGTGGAAAGTTTTGAAATTTATGAAACATATCTGTATTTTTAATCGTCTCGTTAAAATAAATAATCAGCAGCATTTTTTACTTCTTATTTCTAAAGCCTTTTTAAGAAATACTCATATTATTTATCTTAGTTTCGTGTAAAATTTCATGACTGTGTCGCAGCAAAGTGGTTTTTCTATGTTTCATTTAGAAAACCTGACTTCATTATGAGAATTTCGAAAAAATATATATATATCACTTTTTTTTTCTCTTAAGTTATAACCAGAATTTACTGAATTTATCAAGTTATAAAAGGATTTCCTTGCTAAAATTTTTTCTTGAAAGCTGTTCAAACAAAAGATACAAACTAAAAAGAAAAAAAAAAACTTCAAACATATAGGACCAAAAGAAGATATCGATCAGCGCCATAAGTACAACACAACAGAACTGTAAACACAATTTGCGTTTCAACAACTAAAGTTACACTGCTGAAAGAAGGCTTTTTCATCATTTTTTAAGAGAATTGTAATTCTGCTATAAAGAATAAGCAAATGAATGTATATAGCAGTGGATAAATTGAACAATACAGAAAATATATAACTTTAAATGTATAAAGAAGTACATGAGGGACAGTTTATCACACAGAAAGGTAGAAATGACTAAAATATTGATTTCTTAAAATGCTGAAATAAATTCTAAGTTAATCTCTCTCTTTGAGGTACACCTTGTCATCATCTACGGTTTTCGGCGTCTTAAATTTCGTATAATACTAGGTATTTTTGTTTTGTCCTCATACACGTACATACAAACTATTATTTTTATTAGCATAGATTTTTATTTCCACTTATTTTGTTGCTAATTTTTTTAATTTTTTATTTTAAAGTGTTACTTAAAAAGTTCAAGGCGTTCTGCAATTGTTTTTGCATTTACACAAATGGAAGAAGAATATTGTCGACAGTTTCTAATGACGGAGATTTTTTGTGGTTACATGGAATTCGATTCATTGGAGCCTTAGGAATCATTGTAATGCACGTTGCCCTATTCTATGCCAACTCCTTTAGTAAGTAATGAAATTACAGGTTTCGCATGAAAGGAATACTTTTTTGCACTTAATCTGTTTACCAGACTTACTATATGAAAAAACGGGAGGATAAAGAAATTCACAGTTTACTAAATTCTGCTTTGTTAACCAGGGAATTTAATCGCACGTTGAGTTTCAAAATTAGTAATGAAGTTCATCAACAGATGGCACTTTGGACTGCAAAAAACTATAAAACAATGTTTTATGTCCGTACTAGCGGGTATACCCTTTCTTCGAATGGGTAAATTGAAAAGTTAAACAATACAGATTGAAGGATAAAGAAGTTTTTAATGAGTTAATTTTACATGAATTACAAATTAAACAAAAAAAAAAGCTTTTTGCATATCTCAGATGAACAAAAAAGAACAAAACATATTTGTTAAATTTTAGGTCTGTAGATCTAATAGCTGATAAAAGGGATTGTTATTTATTTATAACTCTTCGTAACTCTCTTGCCAGTCGATTTTTGAAAACACCTTCCTAAACTGATCTCTGCTCAGCAAAAGTAATACATTGTTATACATATTATGTAATGAACGCTAAAAAAAGTGTAAATAACTTATATCTGGAAGTGTAATACATTAATATTACTTTCTGTTGTATTTATTTTATGTTAAAAGCTTGCCACCACCTCTCCCTTAGAAATTTAGTTTTATTATAAACAAAAAAAACTATGACTACACTGATCAAAGGAACAAATTAAAATCGAGATGCATCGAGATATGGCGTAGACAAAACAAAAGAGAAAGCTTTGCTTCACACAAAAAAAGATAGATATACGCTGTCACGGGCTTTTTTGCAGATGGCAGAATTTTTTCCTACTTTCTTGACAATTATCGTTATATTTTAGAAACTTTACACAATATCTTTATAAATTATAGCCTATGTGTTATTCTGATGTATAAGCTATATTATTGTAAAGTTTCATTAAAATCTAGTCAGTGGTTTTTCCATGAATGAGTAACAAACATTCATACAAACTTTCGAGTTTATAATAATAGTAAGGATTGTCAGGCATGTCAGCCTTTGGCGTGGGCTTCGAAAATGATTTACTCGTTGGAACAGCAAATGCTTCTTGCTTTAGAGTTACATCACATAGAACAGTGGCATAACGTACATCCTCGCAATCTCCGCATCGCAAGAGGAAGGGCAGGAATCTAGGGGACCCAAAGGTTATGGTTTTGCAATCTTTTGTAAGATTCGGTTAATAGCCCCAAACCAGACTTTGCAGAGGGACCTTAATATTCTCCATTAAGCCACTGATAGTTTGGCTGCAACGACACGCAGTTTTAAAAGTAAATTCAATATCAAAAACGAACTGGCAAACAATGCAATTTAAGTACTCTTTTACTCAACGTACTTGAAATGTCACTGATGACCGAGCTGAAATGTCGACCACCCAAACACAGCAATTTTGCATTCTTTCAGCAGTTCATCCAACAGTGATCTCAAATTTCAGTTCATTGCATTGCTGGTCAGATTGGACAACGACGAATGATTACAGACCACATTCTGTACTACAGTTTGTAAATGTTTCCTAACAGGATTCAGGCTTTCTAGCCTCTGAGTGCTTATGTCATTAACGTATGTAAGACATTTGCAAACGTAATGCTGCTGAAACTGGAAGCCTACGAAACCGATGTTGGAGTGATTTGATATACATCTGTGATGAAATAGGTACACGGATGTCTGCAAATTTGTCCTCTGACTACGCTATATTATTGCATCAAGTGATGGCTATTTTGAGAACATGTTTTTCACAGTCAGAGGTGCCATATGTTAACGAATTTTTTTAAAGTATCCGACTACGTGCGAAACCGTGATTTTAAAAATTTTTTATACAATAAATACAATACAATATTTCGGCAAAAAAATTAACTTAGAATAACCTTTTTTCAATATGTTTTGTGATAAATGCTTCTATTGGGATAATATTTTGCCTGTATATAGCTCAGACCTTTGTACAAAGGCTCAATTATGATTTTTGAAAAATTTACACTATTTTCAGAGTTACACAACCCATTGAAATAATTATCGGCGTTTTTTTCTTAAAATTTTTCCCCTCTGTTGTCGTAAAACATGGATAAACCTACTTCTAAGTTATATATTTCAAAAATTCTAGTTGAGCCTCTGTACTGAGGTCTGAGGTATATACAGGCAAAAATATTATTATAAAAGAAGCATTTTTCACAAAAGGAGAATATTTTGAAAGTGGGTCATTCTATGTTCTTTTTTTTGTCAAAATATTGTGCTTAAATAATTTTTTATTCTAATACTATTCTTAAAACAATTTTACATACATTTTATAATCTAAGTGACACTAAATATCACAAATATTATCCATTTATACGCTTTTGCAAAATCACGGTTCCGAACGCGTTGTCGAATACCTTAAATTATAGTACAATCTAATTAGCTTCTCAATAAAGGCATGTCACTTATCTTCTAAAATGTGTTCGTTTTCATCGAATATTTGTTCCCCTGAAAGATGTATAAGTAAACATCCCTAAAGATCTGCACTAAATATATTAGAAACGTTTGTTGCAATTTTCAGCTCGAATCAAGTGACAATAACCTTAATTTGATAAAATTTTGTCTTCTCTCCGTAATGTATTTCATTACTTTATTATGAAGTCTATTTTCTATCTGAAGTCTATCAAAGTCTATTAGTCTATTTAAAGTCATTTCTATCTTCTGCAGACTCAAAGCTCTCTTCTTTAACCTGAAGATAGTTATCAATGTACAAACAAGACATTGGTTTCTTTTTTTGAAAACAATCGTTCGTGTTGTAACGCTGCCAATAGTGCGACTCAAAACATTCTATATGACACACTTTAGAATTTCGAATCACGGACATATGATGAAGATGATTCTTTACTAGGACTGAGGTAGCCTAGTGGTTAAGGTATCAGATCGTGGCTGGAGTGTCATGACTTCGAGCCCAGTACCACTAAAGACCCGCCGTGTAGGGGAGCGATGCACGTTAAATCTGCAGAGAGCTCAAACGTCCTTCCGTTGGTATGATGTGGTAGTTAGGAAAGGGAGGTGCGCCAGCTCAGGTGTCGTCCTCATCACTTGACCATGGTTCAAAATTACGAGGTCCGTCGTCAAAAGCACTCGTGTAGCTGAACAGTGCTACGTTAATATTCACTGACTCCTTACTACTTACTACTACTACTACTTACTTCCGACTACTCCTTACCACGATAATTCAATGACGACATTAGATACACTGTTTAAATTATTCAACAGTAATAATTCTCATTTCATAACATAGTATTTAATAATATGATTTTTAAATCTGAACTGTGTAGAGAATATCAAATATATCACGAATGTCAAAATTTTATTTCGGTAACCATTCACTTCGAATTTTACTCCGAGGGGATTATATTATCTCTTAAAAAATCAAAATAACACACTCTCTTCTCTCTCCTTTCATATAAATTAGAATTAACTCATGAAGTTATACTGATTTTATTAAATCTCTGAAAAATGTGAGTTTATGTTTATATCATTACAGATTTTTGTTACGTGTACATTTACATGTAGATTTTTATTTTTATGTAATGCTCATTTGCATTTATTTTTAGGAAATCTCAAGGGATTAAAACCATGGATGAACAATTGGCTTATGGCACTCATACTAAATGGATCATGTATGATTAGTGTGTTTTTTGTGCTTAGGTATTCAACCGAATATTTCAAATTTCTTACAAAAATTTGGATTCTATGATATAATAAGAATAAATATTTTATCAAGCATTTAAAAATCATAAACTTTAACGTATTTTTAAAGAGTTTTTTTTAACACTTGTTATTGACGAATTATTATTTATTTGTAGTACTATGTTCCATATAAAAGACTGATTAAGCATTGAAATCCCTTCATTGAGACTTTATACATAAATCTTTCTTTTTTTCTTCATTTTTCATGGTTATGAGTGACGATTAGGAATTGATACTATAAAATTAGTCACTTAATTTTAAGTGACAAATACCTCTTAAACGTTAAATAAAAAAATATTTTATATATTTTTTCTCTCTCTCGCTGTCTTTTCAACAAAATAATATATCAAACAATTATATTTAGATATTTGACTTCTAATTTTACTCTTTTTATGTTACAAATTTACGAAAGAAATTAAATTCAGATGATTTATGAATCAATTAACCATGCGGACGTTAAGAGAATAAAGTTGAATGATTTTGAGTATTGTTAGATTTTAAATTATAGATGTAAAATGGATTTCAAAAGCTTGAAGATCGATGATAAAATAAAAATTATCAAAGGATTTTTGACAAATTTATATAAGAAATGAATGTCGTTAAAAAGTTGTGTTAAAATTTTAAAGCATTGTAAAAGATATGTATTGATATATATTATTCCACCAGCTAAACAAAAGGGACATTTGCTATACACATCTATTTTCAAAGTTTGCTTAGATTTATTATAATGAGCTAATTCCAATTTCTGATTTACTTTTAGTGGTTTTTTAAATGGATATTATACTACTCGTTATTATTTCAAATGCGGTGGAACGATATCTTTGTCACCTTTTGTTTTAAAAATTTTAAAAGGTTTTTTGTTTAAAATGATTTTTTTTTTTGTTAATTGAGGTATTTTAGTCATGGCAAAAGAAAATCCTTCTATGAAGACTTAGGGATTTACTTATGCAATTTTAACATGAGGAGAGATAATCAAACGTTCTCTCCGCTTAAGGGCCTTGCAACAAAAGAGCATAATTTTCCCTTTCTCTCTCAAAATAAAAATAATCAGGGGAAAATATAATAGGGTTGTTATAATCATGAGTTTAAGAGAAGGGAATATATTAGTTATTCTTAGAAATTATGTAATCACTTAGTGATACACGTGTAAGCTATAAGATATTCTTCCTGAAGGAATTGTGAATAAATCTGTCAAAATATAGGGTTTAATCCATTTAACACAGAAATGAAATTAGTTTCGTGTATGAAATATGATATTCGTAAGTATAATTTCAAATATAATATTCGTAATTACAATTTAAAGAAAAATATATAAGTTAACAATTTTAAGTAAATATTAAATTAAGTTGTTATAAATGCAGAGTATTTATAACCAACATTTAATTCAATCTCTAAAAGAATAATAAGCTGTTAAGGAGTATTATTTATAACTTTTTGGTTTCGTACTTCAAAACAACATCAAGAAGGAAATATACAGCTTAAAAAAAATGTGCCACATACACTTCACAGCAAAATTCTTGATAAAGAGTATGGTTGACGCACAAATGCACATGCAAGCCTAATTGAAATAGAACGCCACTTAGTAGAAAAGTGGTGGTCAACACACACACACACACAAAAACTATAACTCACAAAGATTTAAAAATTTAATTCTAAATCAATTGAAACTAATTAGAAAATTATGATGTTGTTATAAAAAGAGACACTGAACGAATTACGCAATTTTCAGTGTAGCTAGGAAAAAAAATCGGTATCATTATGTGTGTGTGTGTGTTAAGAACAAGACAAGACGCCTCCAGTTTCCTTTTAATTTAATTAATCACGATTGTATCAACACATTATTATTCGCTGATATAGGATCTATCTTTAAAATTTATGAACCGTCTTGTTCGCCTCTCTGCAGTTCTTATGCAAACGAGGGATCGTTGTTTTACTTCTATAAGGTATCCAACTACGTTCGGAACCATGATTTTAAAAAAGCGCATAAATGGATAATTTTAATGATATTTAGTGTTTTGTCACTTAAAAAAGAATACGTGTATTAAATTGTTTTAAGGACATTTTGACAAAAAAAAAATTATTTAAATACACTATTTCGGCAAAAAATTAAGTTAGAATAACCTTTTTTTCAAAATGTCCTCCTTTAGTGAAAAATGCTTCTAATATAATAATATTTTCCCTGTATGTAGTTCAAACCTCTATACAGAGGCTCAACTATGAATTTTGAAAAATTCACATTATTTTCAGAGTTACAAACCATTGAAATATTTATCGATGTTTTTTTCTTAAAATTTCTCCCCTTTGTTATCGTAAAACATGGATAAAACCACTTCTAAGTTATATATTTCAAAAATTCAAGTTGAGCCTCTGTTCAGTGGTCTGAGCTATATACAGGCAAAATATTATTATAATAGAAGCATTTTTCACGAAAGGAGAATATTTTGAAAATGGGTCATTCTATGTTCATTTTTTGTCAAAATATTGTACTTAAATAATTTTTTATTGTAATACTGTTCTTAAAACAATTTTATATACATTTTCAAATCTAAGTGACAGTAAATATCACAAATATTATCCATTTATACGTTTTTGCAAAATCACGGTTCCAAACGTAGTCGGATACCTTAATTGTGTTCTTCAGCCTCGAGAATCTATAGTCAGTTCAGCTCCAACAACAAGTAGTGCGTAATCAGATATGTGCATAATACTGTCTATCGTGTAGCCTGGTAACAACGGCCACCACCACATACACACGCACACACACACACACACATATATATATACGGGGAAGGTGGATCCATAAAGCATTGCTAACCCTAATTCGCTGGCCTAATTCAGCTACAGCTTTAGAAATCATAATAGGTCTCCAGTTTAGTCCAAAGACTTTTTTTGTATCTACATTTGTTGTGTCTAGTGAATTCCAATTTCTTCCTGCTTTAGCACTGTAGGTTCTAGTACTTCTTCACTTTTATTTTATATATATTTATATATATATATATATATATATATATATATATATATATATATATATATATATATATATATATATATATATTCGTACCAAATTATATATATATAATTTTTAATGAACTCTACTTGAGAAATTGTAATGACTTGAATACAAGAGGTAAAAAATATCATTGAGGGATTTTGGGAACATGCTGCTGCAGTACTATAAGCATTGCTGACTGAATGACTGAGAACAGCTTTTAAACTTATATAAAAGTAAAGTTTAATCAGTTTTATGGCTAACCCTTACAACCTTCCCCTTTCTTTTCTGTACGTCAGTATCATAATTTTATATATGAGCATTCATTGTGAAAGCGGCATACACGATAACTAAGAAGTCAAATCTATTATCTTATTTACACCAGTTAGAAAATGTATTAATATTTCAAATATTAACATTTTTTTAAAACATTTTTTTAACCTTTTTAAACACATGATATTCTTGTAATTTACTTATATTGCTCTTGGTCGTTTAAAAAAATTTTTAATTACTATTACTAGTAGCTTATATATAAGACTTATTTTTTTTACTTGTAAATTCCAGCATTTAATAAATTTTCCCTTGCAGAATCCTTCCTTTGTATATGATGTTACTGGGATTTTACGCTATTTTATTCTCTTATACGGGTTCTGGTCCTTTATGGCCGACTTATGACACTAATCCAGTATGCAAAGAATCTTGGTGGTGGAATTTATTTTTCATTAACAATTATCAAACCTCTTGGAAACAGGTAACAACCATTTATAATGTTTTAGTATTCGGAGTTTTAATGCAAAAAATGAAGAAGCCTACTTCGCATTTTGTAAAACATGCGTAATAATATAACGGTTGGCCAAATGAAAAATGGACAAATGTGATTGTGTCGGAATGTTTGAAGCTATAACAGAACCACCTAACAGGGACACAGGAAGAACGGTAGGAAGTGTATACCGCATGCGATGTTTAGCGGTAAAACTCGTTAGTGGTAGAGGAAATTAATCGAAAACAAAATCGTGTCGTATAAAGATGCGCCCCGATAGGAACAACGTGCGATAGTACGGTTCCTGATTTCAGAAGGTGAATTTAATGAAAAAATTTATTGATTAATAGTGGCAGTCTATGGTGAGAACTACTTAGGTTGAACGTCTTGGAACAGTTGGTATAAAGGTTATCGAGAAGGGCAGCAAACGATATCTGATCTTCATGATATCGTCCACCCACATGTTTCCTGTGAAACCAAGGAAACTCTAAAAGAAATCCGGGGGGGGGATATTAGAACACCCACCGTACAGTCAGGATCTGTCACCCTGTGATTTCAAGGCATTTAGGCCACTTAAGACAGTATTACGTTTGTATTTGGACAATGAAGTGAAGGAAGCTGTGCAGGACTTCCTCAAGAATATTCCACGTTCTTTCTAGAACGAAGACATAGATCTGCTGCCGAAAAGATGGGACCTGTGTTACAATCCCTAGAGACATTTCTCTTAATTTCCAATAAAATGATTCTTTTTATTGAACTTGTCCATTTTTCATTAGAGCAACCCTTATAAAACTGACACACATGTTTGCAAGATTTGAAAGAATTGCTTAAGTGTGTTTAAAGCATATTGATTTTTAGGATGGCTCACTATTTAGTATACCTAGTACCAAAACTATCATACTTTTTCTTAATATGCGAGTGCATAATATTCTGAATCTAGAAAGAGAGGGAGTATGATTTATAGAGAGACGATATAAGAAAAAAATTTAAATTTGACATCAAACTGCCAATTTTAACACCTAAATTTCTAGAACTAAACTATAGAAAACTATATTAAAAATTTGATCCTAATGTATAAAAAATCCCTTCCGGATTTGAATGTGTATATAAGGAATTGGTATAAAAATATGGAACGATACACACACACACACAGAAAAGTATAGAATGGTACGTTGCATCAAATATATCGCAATAATTAGATGCTCACTATATTGTTGCTGGGATGTTTCTGCATGTGATCAAGTCTTTCCAATTTAGGTATGTTCTCACATATTCTCATTTAAGTCTGGAAGTAGCTTTTGCGCCAAGTTGTTTCTACAAATCCTGTTAAAAATATTAACTGCTTCCTCTTTTAAAGAATATACTACGAAATCTTGAATTTAGCAATTCTGAAATATTATTTTTCAGTAGATATCAAGAGGTATATGATGTAGTTTAAAAATTAATTTAAAGAAATAAGTATTATTTTCTTTTTATTGTTTTTCTCTTTTTCCTTTGAATTTTTTCGATTCATTTGTTGATATACATAAAATATATGTACATTTTGTATATAAATACTTTTCATCTCATAACATATCTTCCTCTTAAACCCGTGTATTATTATATTTATATATATATGACTTGACACGGCGTTCTAAAGATTCTATTATATTAGAATTTATCGTGGATTATTCTATTTAAGTGTGTGGTTTTTATCATTTTTGTGAGTATTCCCATTTGTTAATTGGTGGACCTTTCCAAAAACCAATTAAAAAACACTTTTTTTCATTGAGAAAATCCCAGATGTTTACCTCAAAATTCCTTTTCATAAATAAAAAAAAATGCTGAATTATCTACCACAATATTTTACCTGTTTTAAAAATGTATGTATTATTTCTAAATAACATATTTTTTTGAAAATTTGAAATATAAGTAACATTAAAAAAAAAAAACTTTATTATTTAACTTCCTATTTTAAGCAGTTGATTATATAAAATATTTTTTAGTGGGAATTAGGAAAAAAATACTTTTTTTTTACAGGAAATATTAAGAAATAAATAAAAGCGTGCAGAAAAGTTAACAAGTCATTTGCAGAATATACGATAAAAGCAAAAAATTACTTGCAAATCCGTAAAACACACACATGTTTGTACTTACAAGACAATCTATTAGTTATTCTGAGAGCAAAAGGTGTTTTTATATTGTATTTATTTACTCGTACTCAGGCCTATTACTTATAATATTTTCAGTGCTTCACCCCAGCCTGGTATGTGGCAGCCGATATGCAATTGTACATCCTCAGTCCTTTATTCTTCGTTTCATTATTTAGGTAAGTATTTTTCACATACTTTTATTTCAATAATATAGAATAAAAAGCTTTTTAGTCACTAATTTTATAGGAGATACGTTTATACGTTTAAAGGAATTGAGTAGTAGTCCACACAAAAATACACTCATGGGCAAACAAATTAGCGCACCAAGAAATAATTTCGGGATCGTAACGAAATTTGGCATGAAGGTACATGTCGGGGAGATATGCAAATGATTAGAAATGCAGTATGATTGCGCATTACGTACAGTCGAAAGAGGGCGTTTAACGTCGTTCTCCGTGTAGTATAAAATAGGTAACCAAAGCTTGATTGAGTATGTTAAATCGTTTACGAAGAAAGAGCTGAGATGAACATGCCATTACGCCGCTTTCGAATACAATATAAGCAGCTGTCGCAGTTTGAGAGGGGGAGAATCATTGGCAGGATGGAACCTGGGTGGTCAGCTAGGCGAGTAGCTCGTCAATTAGGCAGCTCTGATTGTGTTGTGAGGAGGTGATGGGACCAGTGGTTCTGAGAGTTGTCATTTACACGAAGACCAGGCTAAGGACGCCCTCGACAGACCAGTCGTCGAGAAGACCGCCACATCGTAAGAAATGCACGCGATCTGCTTCATCGGCCGCCATCCAGGTGCAGGTAACTCCTTCACTAGGAGCCCCTATGTCTTCTCGAACCATACGAAGACGCCTGGATGAAGGACCTTTGGGATCGTGGCGCCCATTACATGTGCTGCCCTTGATCCCCACCCGTCGACGCCTCCGTTTGGAGTGGTGCCTAGCACGAGGAAGCTGGACTGCAGCGAATTTGAACCAGGACGTCTTTAGCGACGAATTCAGATTCAATCTCAGCAGTGATGACAATCGTGTTCGTGTGTGGAGACTCCTTGGTGAACTCTTCAATCCTGCCTTTTCTTTACAGCTACACACCTCTCCCACAGCTGGTATGATGGTATGGGGTGCCATTGCTTACAATACACGATCACCCCTAGATTGATCCACGGAACCCTGACAGCCTATCGGTATGTTCATGACTTCCTGCAACCACATGTGTTTTCACTCATGTAATAGCTCCCAGGATCCATTCTTGAACAAGACAATGCTCGGCTTCACGCGGCAAGGGTTTTCCAAGACTGTCTCTGCACTGTTACTACCCTTCTTTGTCCTGCCTGATCCTCAGATTTGTCTCTAATAGAGCATATCTCGGATCATTTGGGACGGCGAGTTGGTCATTGCATGAGTTTGGACGAACTAGAGGCAAGGTTACAGCAAATATGGAACGAAATGTCTGAATACATCATACAGAACTTGTATGCCTCAATGCCTGATCGTATTGTATCGTGCATTCGCACTAGAGGGGGTTCAACAGAGTATTAAATTTTCCGTTCTTTTGCCTTTTTCTCTTAAATAAATAATTTTTTTCTTTGATTTTCTAATCAATTACTTGTATCAAAGTAGTTATTATGTATGTAAAATTTCGTTTCATTTTGACGACTCCTTCTTGGTTCGCTAATTTTTTTGTCCATGAGTGTAGTTGAGAGCTTAAATTCAATTGACAATTTTAATGCAAGCAGAAATAACAGATATGGGAGGCAACATAATAACACATAATGCCTCGCAATTAATATATAGAGTGTCCGAAAAAGATTGCACCTTTTTTTGAAATTTTCTCTAGTTTCTCTGAGGCACTATTGGAATGTCTTATTACACCAGAAGTTACGTAATATATCACAAAGTTCTTTTTTTGTATCAAAGTTGAAACTTACAAAGATTCAACATGGGCACCCTTCGTGATACGGCAGATACTCCATTTCCGTCCCTACTCGCCCCAACATGTGTCTTGTAACGGCAGCAAATTCATTTCTGAATCGCCCTCACAGCTCCACCAGATCTCGAGGTAATGGTGGTACAAAGACTTTGTCTTTGATAAAGCCCCACAAGAAGTAGCAGGCCATAATGTCCGAAGACCTCGGAGGCCATTTCAACAACGCCTTATCATCACGACCAGTCATTATGGGAGATGTTCATTCAGATACCTTCTCACGTCATTATAGAAATGAGGAGATACCAAACTACAGAAGACACAAAATGTCTTTTGTGGTCTGGTGGGCGTCATCTTGAGAATTTTGTGCACACAGGAAAGGCGGATATTTCAAAACTTGGAGTATCTACCAATTTTCACTACTCTGTACACTCTAGGTACCTAGAAAAAAATAAAGTAAAAGGATACATTCTTTTTGAGACACAGTAGGACAAAATCTTTGTCCCATCATTGCCTTGAGATCTGGTGGAGCTGTGAGGGCAGATCAGAAATGAATTTGCTGCCGTTACAAGAAACATGTTGGTTGAAGTATGGAAGGAAATAGAATATCGCCTAGATATCTGCAGTGCCAAGAAGGACGTGCATATTAAAACTTTGTAAGGTACAACTTTGGTACAAAAAAAATTTTTTTATATATTACCAAACTTCTGGTATAAATATGACATTCCAATAGTACCTCAGAGAAACAAGAGAAAAATTTTTAAAAAAGGCACAAACTTTTTCGGACACACTGTATAATTATGATGAGCAGGTATTGTTATAGCATAAATACATTACTAAAAATGATGTGAGTGCATGAGACGGTCCTCTTCAGAACGATTTTTTTTAAATTATATATTGCTTATGCATTTTTCGTGACGTCACGTAATACTTCATCATTTTTGTTAACGGGGAACACAATTTTACTGCAGCTTTATTTGTAATTCATATTTGTAAGCCAAATGCTTTCATTATACTTCCGACACTATTAAAATGCGTGGAATGCGTGTAAGTGAAAAGTGATATTCAATATCTGTCGACGCTTATGAGGTAAAAAACTCATTATCGTAGTTATTCGAAAGTGGAAGAGAAAACATTCGCTATATGTGAGTAATATAATACATCTCCCAAAAGGATTTAAATGAATTTTTAAAGCATTAGAACTACACATCATTTAAAATAAATTATTAAAATGAGCTCAAATTCAGATATGTTTTTTGCTAATGTTTTCATTGGATAAAAAGTACAAAGTTTAATGAATAATACTAATTGTTTTCAGGCGACCAAGATTTGGATATGCTTTGATAACTCTGGGAATTTGTGCATCATGCATATACCGTTGCGTAGTGACAATAAAATATGGTTTATTTTATAATCCATCCGGCTTAAGACACTATCTGGAAGACGATGTAGATTTATTAATGCATCGGTGAGAAATGTTCATTTTTCTACTTATTTATTTTATTTTTAATAACCCCAATGCAACTTTTATTTTCGTTAGATATGCATGTCTGAAATGGGGTGTATGGCGGTTATATAGAAACAGAGTTGGTCCCCGGGGATCGACCCCAAGGCGGTGTCCCGGGGATGCTGTCGCAACTCTGGTTCGGTGGAATAAGAATTCAACGACCTCAGATCAGACGGGAAAAATTATAATCAATCAAAACCTACCTGTGCTGAAAGGACATTCTACAGTATAGAGATTATTATAAAAAAGAAATTTAATGAATTTCAAAATTTTTAATCTTGCCACAAAAGAATTGTATTTTTTTTTTAAAAAATGGATAAAGACTTATGGTGGTTTTAATTAGATGATTTTAGACTCAAAATAATTATTTTTCAACAGTATTAATTAGTGTTTCTCAACATAGGGCCTACGCCCTACAAGGGCGCAATTTGATCCTTCAGGGGGGCAATTCGAAAAAGGACTCCTTTAGAACAAAAAAGATCTATTTGTTTTAGTAATATAGACAATTATAAACATTAATAATAACAATTATAAAAATTTTATTGATTCCAAAAATTTGAAGGAATTGATACAGCTATAATATATTGTGAATCGTCTAAAATTTTTGTCAGCTGATTTAAAAGAAAGATTTTCTGATTTATAAAAAGTTAATTTCCCAACATGGATGACGGAGGCAATGTTATTTAATCTTTCTAATACTTCAGATTTTCATTATAAAAAAGAATTCGCAGAAATACAAAACGATGCGTCAATTAAATCGTTATTTAATATAAAAGGAATTATGGCATGGCTTTGGGAGAAATTCGAAATCAATATCCAAATTCAACCATATATGCAAGAGAACTATTACCATTTCCATCTTCATATTTAACTCAGTGCAATGGCGTAACGGAAAACACACACACACACACATTAGCTCTCTCCCTTCAAAGTCAGGTTTTGGGCCCCAAGTGCGGATCTTACAAAGGATTACGTACTTGGCGTCAGTCAGGCTTTGGGACCCCTAAGCTCCTTTTTCTAGCAATGCGGGGGTGTACGTTACGCCTCTGACAATGTGGATTTAGTGCCATAAATGATTTGTTGCTAAAAAGAAGAAATAGGCTAGATATAGCAAAATGAGGAGACTTGAGATTAAATTTAACTAAATTAGAGAACCCGACATAAAATCTCTTTGCACCAACCATCAAGCGTAAGGATCTCATAATTTTTTAAAATTTTTATTTCAGTTTTCCGTTGTAAGTTTTGACTTACCGTAATAATTAACATTTATTATTTAAGTTTATATGTGTTTGTGTACATATATATCTATAGGGAGGGGGGGACTTAAGAATTTTTAAAAAGCTTAAGAGATAAAAGAAATAAGATGGTTGAGGAACAGGGTATAAATAATCAAAAAGGATAATTACTGAGTTGGTAATAAGTGCATAGAGTGTAATATTGAAAAAGTTTATAAACCAGCTCTCTTTTCCAGCACTATCAATCCAAGCTGTTTACTGTTTTCCACTTTATAGTGCCCTGTAACGACAGATTTTTATCACTTTTTTGAAGTAATAATTTCTTTAGTCTTTAGTCTATTTTCTGAATAGTGAATCGAAATAAAGCGTCAAGTTGGGCTGCGTTACTCGACTCCAGTCCGCAATCTTGCTCGGATTGGCGATACGCTCTTGGTTTTCAATTGAAAACTTTTTAAGCGCGTATTTTTTCAAGTAAATATGTCATGCACTATTTTTCCCGTGAAGTTTTATTTCCTTTATTGAAATATTACTGTCATACCGTTCACTTCTACTCAACTCAAGCTAATGAACGA